>CM056389.1:17111220-17357120 GCA_029718625.1 Synaphobranchus kaupii
GAAAGAGCAATTGGAGGTAATTTCAGGTGAGCTTTGAAAGCGCTGTCTGATACAACCTGCTTAGAGTTTAATTTATTTTTATGGCTGGGACATTAATCCTTTGATGCATGGAATTTAAAGGACAGTTATGTACAAAATGACCAAACCATTAACACTGATATGCAACTGCCTCAACTGAAAACAAAAATTCAATTGTACTTTCTGGAATACATGTGTTGTTTTTCAAAATTATTGGCAGATTTGACCAAGTGTTTGGGGGATACTTGGACTGCACCATTGGATAGGGCCATTGGGGATTTTTGTTACATGACAGCAAATACGTGCCAGCAGTCCAACTGCCTCAGAACCCATGCCAACATGCTAGCTGCCCACTGGTAATGCACTGCAAAGAAGAATGGAAGTCTCAACTGTCTTTTATGATGCACACTGAACAAAATGGCTGTGTCTCAAATGGGAAAAAATGCTGCCTTCGAAGGCAGCATTTGAAGACAGGGAGGCATCGCGGCGTGTCTCATTCCAAAGTTTGCATAACATGCTGCCTTCTAAGGTGCCCTATATGGAAAACTTTTTATCCAGCGAAATTTCTTAAATAAGTTACATCAAACCAACTCTGTAGTATTTTTCAGATGTTCCCATGCATATCACGATGCAAATCTGAAATGTATTTCCTTAGTTAAAGGCTAACGTTATTTAAGTAGGCGCTACACTGCGTGACCAAACCATTTTTAAAAAGCAAGACAGAGAGAGGGAGGTAAGTTAACGTTGAAATTGACTGAGTTATGATTTCATACAATTTTCTTAAATAATGTAATGACAAAAATAACCAAAATTGGTGCCAAATAGGAACTATTTTTTTCCTGACAGAATCAATTGCTTTCAGAACTAACGACCGAGGGTTTTGCAGAGCAACGCACTTAAATAGAACTAGTAACCAGAAATAAAATTAACGACGAGATGGTTTTTGCTCAATTAGAACTACCAACCAGAAGTTTTGCCTGACAATGCAAAAACAACAAGCCCAAAGGGCGGGGAACGATATTTAATTTGCAGCTGATTAAGTCCATAAAAATCTATAAATATGAAAATAACTATATATAATCATTGTTGGTAACCATGGTATAAGCACAATAATCCACTCCGAGGTGTGGATTAGACACTGTTTGTGAATTCCATAAAAGTAGCAATAACACAATTTTCATAATTCCCATCCAACTTTTTATAAGGTGTTGCCAGACACAGAGAAGCCATACAAAGATATATAGCATATTGCCTCACATCACCCAGAAAATTGCCATATTGAGTTTCTTCTTTTGTGATATTTCTGTCCACTGCAGCACCAAAACCAAAGGGGCCCTTTTGTAAATTTTTTTTTTTTTTTACAACCATTGATATTATTAGCATAGTTCTCCGGAGCTAGTGCCATTGCAGCGTTCTCCCTATATTTGCGGCTATTGACGCCTACTCTAAGCGCTCTGATTGGCCGCCAACGGCACGTGCGATTTGTCCTCCCTCACTCCCGTTTCTGTCGCCTGACAGTGTTTTCAGTGCGGTTTCACAGTTAACGCTTAGCACGACCGTTTACTGTGAGTGGTCTAATTTGAGCTGTAATGACACAAGGATATGCGCTCTTCACAGTGGCTCCAAAGCTAATTCAATTGACAGAAGAGCTTAGCGACAGAGAGAGGGTAAAGTTGACTGATCAGAACCGATAAAGCTTGTTTGGGATTTGTTCCATTTTGAATGCTAGAGTCTGGACTGCTCCTAACAGACTACAGATTTCTCTGTATCATCACAGTGCAGTTACATTCGCTATTGAAAAGAAAATGGTCACATTTTGTCGCTATAATGCCTTTGTGTTACTGGGAGCTTTGAATAATGCTTTGTCATTCGCAATTCAAGCAAATTATATGTTTATGTAAATCACAAGCAGTGTCTAAGGCTCAGAGCTCAAAAATACTTTCATAGGGCAGTACACAACTAATCTAAATGCTTTTTGCAATGTAAACACTTCATTGAACATTATCAGCTGAATGCAGTTGATTCCTTCAAATTGCAAAGACTTTTATCTGGTACAGAGCTGGAGACTTTGTAGGGTTACTGTCGACCTTTTAGCATTTATTACCTGCAAGTGTCTGATTTTTTTTACTTTTTAAAATTTGTAATAGTATTATGCCAAGGGCTTTTTTTTGCCTCATTTCAAAGTAGATGTTATGTAAGACTAATTTATTTGTGAATTCTATAGCCGTTTGGTGAAACTTATCACATTGTGAGCAAATGCAAAATGAATTCCTTGGTAGACTGGTTCAAGGTGGTTTGAGTCCCTCTGGTCCATGGAGAAAGTAGGAAGTCCATGTTTTTTTTTTTCGCCTTACAAACTTTAGTTGCTGAAATAATTTCCGAAATATAACATGTTTCTCCCTCCCAGTTTATAATTTATATTGTGCCTTCTGAGGAAAACTACTGCATCTGCAGAGGGGCCTGTGTGCGGCCAATTCAAAATGGAAGTAGGACGCTTCTCGGCTGAAACCTGAAGCCCATGTTCTGGGCCGCGAAGTAAAAAGCTTTTCATCACAAGGTACCAAATGATGCATCGCGACTTGACTCTGTCTCTAACTCTAGGAGACAAACTGCATTTCCTCCCTTGCCCTCCTGCTCCCCCTCCCCAAAACAGTAAAATGTTTGCCGTTAAATCGACTCAGATTGCATTTTACTTGGATAGAGCGTGTGCGATCCCTATTGGACTCAGATGAACTGTTAGACTTGAATTGACGCTGAACATTTAGCCGTTTGTGGATTTATGGACCTTGAGGGTCCACTCCAGGCCCCCACAGACATAAAATGTACCGAATCTTACTCAAGGAGCGGTGGAGAGCACCCCTCTAGCCGGAGGTTGAGGTCTACAGTGAAAAACAACATGAATCCTAACAAGCATTGAGAGAAAAGCGCTTTCATGGTATCAAAAGGAAATTGTGCCATGAGCGCTGTTGCTGAGCTGGCGAAACATCGATCTTTATTAACAACCAAGGAGAACAGGTAATGATCTAACCTTTGAGAGTTTACCAGGAGATTATTTAACAGTGGGATCCATTTCTACAAAAAAATCACTTTTCTGCTTTACTCAGAGCTGAAACACTGGAGGGAGATTGGAAGAATTCAGGCAAAACGTTTGCTAAGTTTCTAAAGCTTTAGCATTCCCCAACAACAAATCCAGCTGCCTCAACGCTGCTTATCATTTGCCCACATTTCTGTGCGGATCGTTGCTTATTAAAAGTGCACGCGCATTTTCCGCGTGCGTGCGTGCGTGCGTGCGTGCGTGCGTGCGTGCGTGCGTGCGTGCGTGCGTGCGTGCGTGCGTGCGACAGCCATGCCGAACTGTGGAAGGTCAGGTGCAAATATGAGAAAGCCCCTCCAAATACTGTCACGTGACTGAAAATAAAACCAATGTGAACAGCATCAGCAGAAAAGCAAGAGTAAAAAAAAAAAGAAGACTGTTGAGGGAAATGGCGCCTAATCCTGGCACCTGAACTAGGACAGGCTGAGCCAGTTTTGGGGTATATTTAGAGGGTTCCAACTGGCACCCCAACCAAAACAGGGCTGCTGTCAGGGGGCCTGGGGGTGCAGGCAGATCTGATGGGGGGGGGGGAACAGATGTCCTCTCGAAGGTAACGATTCCCACACAGGGACAGTGAGCAGGCAGGGCATTGTGTCTGCAGGGCAGGGGACAACGCTGCCAAAAAATGAGTTTTCGTGTTTCTTTCCCCTCTGCTCCATGACTCCTGACTCCTCCCATAAAACACTTTCCCCTCTGCTCCATGACTTCTGACTCCTCCCATAAAACACTTTCCCCTCTGCTCCATGACTCCTGACTCCTCCCATAAAACACTTTCCCCTCTGCTCCAAGACTCCTGACTCCTCCCATAAAACACCTTCCCCTCTGCTCCATGACTCCTGACTCCTCCCATAAAACACTTTCCCCTCTGCTCCATGACTCCTGACTCCTCCCATAAAACACTTTCCCCTCTGCTCCATGACTCCTGACTCCTCCCATAAAACACTTTCCCCTCTGCTCCAAGACTCCTGACTCCTCCCATAAAACACTTTCCCCTCTGCTCCAAGACTCCTGACTCCTCCCATAAAACACTTTCCCCTCTGCTCCATGACTCCTGACTCCTCCCATAAAACACTTTCCCCTCTGCTCCATGACTCCTGACTCCTCCCATAAAACACCTTCCCCTCTGCTCCATGACTCCTGACTCCTCCCATAAAACACTTTCCCCTCTGCTCCATGACTCCTGACTCCTCCCATAAAATGAATCCCTTCAACGGCAATGAAACACATTGCCATGAATAAATGAATAAATAAATACAATTAAAAGGGGAAGTTTATCTGCTGTATAAGGATGGCTTATTTTTAACACAGGCATGTTGCTGTTGCACTTTTGCTAAATTAAGGACACAACATAAAGTCTGAAACCTTTTTCTACATGATGAAATTCCGGAAGGTCATAGCCACTTCAGTGTGGGTCGACATGTTCTGACCAAGCCTTTTGGGCATCTGGGGATGTGGCAGAATTGTGAAATCTGTGGTCAAGTGTATTCCTCCCTAAAACATTAAAAGAGCCTCTACTCCAGATTGGCTTTTTGCTAACATGCCGTAAACAAGATGCTGCCACATGGAACTATAAGCTTTGTCAGAGTACAGATCCTTACCACTAGAGCTGCAGATTTAACCTGGCTAATGGCTGAAAGAATTCAGGACCTGTCATTTGTGTTGTGTTTATTTTGTGTTTCTGTGTCTCAGACATACTGTGATGCATGTTTGACAGTTGATTGGTCATTAGCTAAGAAGGGGAAGGGGAAGGGGAAGGGGAAGGGGAGGGGGGGTTCAGGAATTAAGCGTCCGATGACCACGTGCTGAACAGCCCGAACAGGCGCACTTTTTCCGCAGGAAGAAATGAAGAAATGAGTTTGGAGGGATTTTGCCGGGAGAGCGATGAGGTAAAATCTGAGGAGCACTTCACTGAGGGCGTGTGTCAGTGTGAGAAGAGTAACTAGTTCACTTATTTTAGTGTGTACGCAGTATGGGGTTCTGGTAAAAATTACTCTTGGATACATGCACGCACACACACATTATACACACAGTACACACAGACACACAGACACACACACACACACACACGTAATTGGGAGCATCAGTAATTGCTCCTCAGACCTCCCCGCACTCCCTCACACTCGATCAGTGTATATAACACAGATTATTAGATTTTTTTTTAAACTTTCCTTATGAATTATGCCCCGACTCTGAGCAAATCCCATCTACAGATAGCAAGCTTTCTAGAGCTGCGCAGTCACGATGTAACTCCACGCTCTCCATGAATACAGATTCTGCACTTTAATCCTCCCGCTAAGTCCAGATACAAGATATAATGTAGCGGCTGCACTCTGCGCCCGTTAAACTCCAGGACGGCGAGGCGGCGGGCGTCCGTGCGAAGACGAAGGGGGAAAGAAAGGAGATTACCTTACTTGAAGAGCCCGGTCGGTCCGCTTAGTCCCAGCTGTGCAAGGACTCCCATTCATTCTAACAATCCGGTCTGGTCTTCGCTCTTCCCTCCCCTCTCTAAGGAACACAGGCAGCATTCAAAGCAGCCCCCTTTTCAATAGGTTTTATCCCAACGAGGAAAAACCGACACTTGGATTCAAGTCTTCAGCCAGGAGAAGAGATGGAGGAGAAAAAAAAATTATAATTCAAAAAAAAAAAAAAAAAAAAAAACAGAAGAAAGAAGAATCAGGAATAATGAGAAGCCTTCCCCTGCACACTCCTCTCTCTCTCTCTCTCGCTCTCTCTCTCCGCTGTCTCGGACACACACACGCACAAGCGCACACACACACACGGGCGCGCTCGTCTACACACGGACGTCAGAGAGAGAGAAGGGAGCAGGGCTGCGGTCTGCTCCAGCGATGTGGCGGCTAAGCTGTAGCCTGCGCTAACGGGAGGGGAGTATGCCGCGTGCGCGGGAAGACATCTGTGAATGTGTTTATATGGGACTAAAGTAGCCTCTTATCTCAGGCACCGACCCCCCCCCCCCCCCCCCCCCCCCACCCCCACCTCATAGGGGATGGGATTGTTAACGGCACGTACCACTCCTGCCACCGAGCAGGGTGGGCGGTCGGCAGTGGGGGAGAGGGAGAGGGGGAGAGGCGAAAGGGAAAGAGAGAGAGGAGAAAAAAGAGAGAGACAGACAGAGATGTGTCCCTCTTCAAGCTTGATCTCCCATCCATCCCTTGGTTAGGAAAATGGATTGTGCCTCTTCATTGGTGGTGGTGGTGGTGGTATGTGCCATTTGACTGAGAATAATCCGGCTAGTTGGTTGACTAATCAGTCTATTTTCTTGCACAAACAATCTCAGCTCTAGAATTTGTGGACTTCCTGAGCCACAGATGTGCCATGTATCCTGACAGGAAGGTTTAATCGGTCATTATCTAATGTTGTTTATTTATTTATTAATCCGTTTGTTTGTTATAGTACAGTTGGCAGGCGAGCAAGCGAAGGATAACAGAAGAAAACAATGACTGACAGGCATCCAGCTGAATGGAAACATATCAGCTTCATGTCCACATATTATAGAAAGACATACATACGCACACCCGCATGCGCGCACACACACACACACACACACACACACACACACACACACACACACACCATAATTCTAGTGCAAGAACTGAGAAAACGAGAGTGGGGAGTTCTATATTTCGTGACTTGCGAGATCCCAGAAACAATCAATTGTCTGTCACCCCCAACATATTTCTGAGACATGCACAGATATGCATTGAACATGAATTTGATGCTGACAAAGTATTGCAACCTGTCAGCTTATCCATCAAATCAGCACTGCACATAAATCCCCAGATGTGTGATTTAGAGCCTTACCGTTAACGCACATCCATCTTCACAAAACAGAGACGACTGTGCCGAGCATTTTGACCAGCTCAGGATTTTTGCCAAATTTAAAAATAGGTTGAGCACGGTCTGGAGAGAGAAAAAATGAATCCAATTCACTTTGCCACATTGGGCCGGCTATTATTTTTTGAGACGGGTGTAATACGGGTTGCGTTGGTTGTGTATGTTTGTTTCAGAGAGAAGAATCCACCTCCCCTCAGGGATCATGTGCTGACAGACACATATACCTCTTCTGCAGCTCGACTTGCAAGAACCGCAAGCGGGTCAAAGCGCCGGAGGGGCCCAGAGCCCTGGCCACTTGTCAGGGCAAACTTACACCAGGGGATGACCTGATACCAGGCTCGACTCAGCTAATATATCCACACAGAGAAAATGAGAAAAAGTGACAGTCAAAAAAAAAAAAAAGTAAAAACTGAAATGGTGAGATCTAGTCAAGTCAAGTGAAACCTTGTTTACAGTACAGTGCAGTACAGTTTTACAATATACTTTCAGAGACACTGCCGAGAGAAGAATGAATACAATAAGAGTTGGGTGGTGAGGGTGTGTGGGGGAGGGGGTGTTGGGTCCGGGAAGGGTCGAGGGGCAGAACGTGAGCGATTTCTCTAAATATGGGAGCTGAGGTCACACAGAGGATGTGGGGAAACGTGTGAAGACTTGTGAAGACTACCCATAGTCTGGCTAAACTACCGAGTTATTTTTCAGATCCTAACGTGTAGTATCGTGTGTACAGTAACGCAGCAACGTTGACACGACACGGATAACAATAACGAATGGCCTCCCGCTTGACGACTCAAAGAAATTAATTCAGAGAAGGGAAGCACAACGTGAATTTTGAAGGTCCTTCAGGTCCGTCAGACGTTGTGTGGAAATTGGCTGGAGGTGTATTGTGCAGTGATATCAGGAAGGTGTAATGTGTGGGACAAGCTTGCCAGGTCGTGCAGTACAAGCAGAGACCCTCACAGGGTTCAAGTCCAGGCTCGGCTCAGTGCTGGATGCTCTTTAGTTTGTAGATGAATGGTGAGCCTAGATGGGTTGAATGGCCACCGTGTATTCTTAAGATTTTGTTGTTTCCTATGTGTATATCTATTGAAAATCATAAACCTTTTTATGTAAGTTATATTTTTAGGGCCTTTCAGGTGTATTGGACAGCACAGTGTAATCGGGGAGAATGGGAGTGAGAGAGACATGCGACGAAGGTCGCGCGGCCGGATTCGAACAGACGACATCGCGGCTCGCAATGAGCACGTGGACGGCGTTACGCCACCGAGACGACCCATGATAAACCATTTTAATACCGATGTGTTGACTGTAATCTGCTCGCGCTGCGAGTTAGCATTCACCGCCGCTTTAGTTACATTTTTTCTTCTGTTTCTTCTCATTGCCAGAAGCGAGCACTTCAGATTCCCCCCTGCACTTCCCCTTTGCACTGAGTTACAAAGAGGACAAGTGACAAGCTTTACAGTCTTGAGTTTTATACCGTCGCTCGCAAACATATTTTCTGCCTGAACGCGAGGGGTGAAATATATTCCCCTTGAATATGTACAGCAGCTCTGCTTTTCGGCACTGCGTTCGGTCCTGCGGTTAATTTCAAGCCCGGCTGTGCCTGAATGAATTCTCATCTAAACGGTCCGTTCCTGCGCTAATGTGTAATGCGGCACCCGGCGAGAGATTGTTTATTCCTCTGTCGGCATTCGCGTCTCACGGCGCGCTCCGGTTCGCCTCTCGCGCGGCTCGTTTCTCAGTCTGACAATGTCAGTGTGCTCGCGGTGTTTCTCAGGTAATGCGCTCGATAGAAGTGTGGATATGTCAATGCCTTTTTTTTGATGCTATATTTATTTTTGCATTAAAGGTATTCTAATATTCCAATATGTTTTCAAATTAAAATATGGAAATGTACTTCTGTGCCTGATAAGGATGGATAGGGAAAGTAATTCTGCCCCCAGTCATGCGATATCCAGCTCTGTTTTAGTTTTCTATAGTGCTCAGATCCTGTTAGAACAGAGACCAGAGAATTTGCTCTGATCCTGGCTCAATGTAACCATTATGAACGGCCCATTCAGACCACAAGAAATAAGGGAAATCCACTTGGCAAGCAAAGGTTAACCAAATGTTTGTTTAACTAATCTGAAGAAAATAAATAAGGCATATGAGGTGTGTAGTCAGTAGTTTGTAGGCCTGTGCGCACAATATTCTGAATGCAGCCCTGGTAGAGCCCTCGGAAAACAACTGAGGCTTGTAATCATATAAAGGACGATGAAATACACTAATTAATACCGCAGGATTTGCTGTGAATTGTGACCCTTTTGTGTTTTGAATATCAATTTTGACGTATTTTACCACGTATTTCCTTTGATAATACTGAGATTCAGCAGATTTGGAGTGCCGTATCTGTGGACTGTGCGCTACTCTCCCAAGACTGTGACTGGTAATGACATGTAAAGATGTAAAGGCTGTACCCCAAGGGTGGGCCTGGTTTCCGGGTCTTGCCCACTTATGCCCCCCCCCCCCTTGGATAGTGAGAAAAGATCCCATCATGCTGTGTCACTCAGCTTCAGCTGCTGCCATGGGAACAGACAGGCCAGCTGGTTTTTGGGGAAGATGATCTTCAGCAGTGGACTATGCTCTCTCTCTCTCTCTCTCTCTCTCTCTCTCTCTCTCTCTCTCTCTCTCTCAAGTGTGTGTGTAGATATAGAAGAACATGAAACACAAGTGGCAAATTTACGCATTAATTAGTAATTCTCTGAAGGGAAGAGAGAGGGATGGTAGTTCTCTAGGTTTCCTCTCAGCTCTTCCCATGTGATCTCTGTTGCTCTTTTGGCGTTCTGTTCTGGGAACACGACTGCAATAACCATGCAGACAGTCCTGAACTTCTTACTTTGATACAAAATGGTTTTAATCTGGTGGTAGGGGTAGGGGTTGCTTCTGTATTTGTGCTATCCTGAACTATTTTAGACAGCTACTCAACCCTGGGATGGTCAGGTCATGTGCCACCTTTATTATGGTATGTAAATCAAAGACCGATTGGTAATTTTAAGAATACGGATTGTGTACCTGCATCTTCTGTGTATGTATACATTCTACTGAGGCAATTGAACAATTTATGAACATTTAAAATGTAAACCTTTGTGCTGTTTGTAATTTTGTTCTTTTAGTTTATTTATTTATGCAATCATAGAAAAGGTAAATGGGGATGAAATAAAACCAAAGGAAATACATTTCTACGCATAGGTGTTGTCAGGTTTACCACCTTAGAGAAAGGTAGCACATTAAAAAAATAAAGTTGTACTGCATTGTATAAATGAATATAAATCAAGTGACCAGGGCTTTCATTTAAACAAAGATTTTAAATCTCAAAGTGCATTTACCTAGGGTTGAATAAAGGTTAAATAAACAAATAAAATACGAGGAATGCATTAATTCTGGAGCAGTCGCCGAGAATGTTAGAGCCCCTATCGCACGTAAATGGAACCGCCTTGTTTTTTTAATGAACCTGTTAAGCCACTACACAGTCAAAGCAAATTAAAAGCAGCGTAACATAAAGCTGCAGATTGCGATGTTGGAGGAGGGAGGAGGCAAAGTGTCTCTTGTAAATGGCAGTTTGATGAGATTATCTCCGTTTCGCCCTCCCTTCAGTTATCTCTCCGAGCCCCTGGGAAAGGGCCGCGCTGCAGCGGGGGGAATCTTAATGTGCAATTAAAAGGCTCTCGCACATTTTAATCAACCAAATATCCTGGCAAGTAATCAGCTCGGCCTTGGAAGAGCATGTCGAAAGTCACCATTCAGCAACTTGTCTCTCAGTGTTACCAATATAAACGGAATCTCAATGCAACTCCCCTCATCAACTCAAGAAAAAGAAAAAAAAGGAAAAAAAAGGGATTTAACTAGAGGCAGCACTAGACGATGAACAATTAAAAACCTGCGGATAAGACATGGATGGAGTCAGGCCGAGGAGATCAAGGATAAGATTTTACCAGGCCGTCCCAGCTGCGATTAAACTAACTACGGCAAATGCACGGGGGCAAAAAACACGAGAGAAATATGAAATGTGCGGCACAGTACATGGAGAAAAGATGACAGGGCAGATGCAGCGAATTATGTGCAGAAAGAACCGGAAGGCAGAGTCTAAAGAGTCTAAAGGGATATGATCAATGGCCATTGTGTCAGAAAGACGACCGTGATCTAAGCCCTCGCATGTAAAAACGAAACTATCATCTGTGAAACGGCACCAGAGCAGATGTGGATTAAGAGATATACTATAAAAAAACAACAACGAATGAGGTACGTCATGTACCCCGTGTAATTAATAAGCTAGTGAGAAATGGATGTGTAATTGCATTGTGAGTGTATCCTGTTAGAGTAAATCACGTAGAACGGGCGCTTGCAGGTTGTGTCATTACCAAGGTTATCCGAGTGGGCCCCGTCCCTCTCTTTAAGCTTGGCCCCAACGTCAGCTTCATATCTCCCGCTCGAGCCGTCGACCTTATCCTAACCGCATCTTACTGTTGAACGGCAGTATGAAATTGAACATGGGTTACACGGAACTTGCTTGTAATTATGTGGTAGTTCTATATTCACTTACCCTGTAATTACTTGTAAATGTCAGGTTGATATTAAATGTGGCCAAACTCAGATCCGTGTCCCGGTGATTTGCTCGTGATAACTGAAAATGATCGTTCAGGGCTGATATGACTGAGACAGATAAAATTTGCAAGATGGTTAAAGGCACAGGACCGATAATGGATACAGTCTGATAAAGCCCTTATGGTAGAATGTCTCACTTTAGATAACGTTTGGCCCTGGTATGGATTCGGCGGTAATATGCGCATTTCACAAACAGTCAGATACTTGTGTTATGCTTGCTTTTTTGTATGGTTTATACCTCTGTTTCACCTGCAAAACAGCCTATACCTCCATCATTATGATCATTTATAGGTCAATTATTTGAGTATTTTGTATAGTTGTTTTTTAGTTTTTTTTTCTCAAGACACTTCATAACATACTTCAACACTTCACATTATATGGGCAAGTATACAAGATCACCATTTGATACAAATATAGGCAGATTTGATATGTATATATATAAATATATATATATATATATGTGTGTGTGTGTGTGTGTGTGTGTGTGTGTGTGTGTGTGTATATCAAATTTTATATGTATATATATCAAATTTTTCTAAAACTCCATGTATACAATGTATTGCAATGCATTCAATTTCTGTAAGGGCTGGATGACATGTTTCAATGACAGGAATTGTGGGAAATAAGGGAGGAGGCAGAGTTGATTGACATATTTATATCCCCGCAGGTGAGGAATGGCTCCCATGGGTTTGCCGTGTCAGAAGTTTAGCTTTGATTGCACCGCTAGGCTCTTGCATCCCATCCCTGTATTCATGCCCATGTCCAGACACAAGGGAAAACCATTGATGTTATTGAACATGTTGGGTCACTAAGAGGACATCTGAATCCATGGAAAAATAGACCAGTAAGAAGTTTGAAAAATTAATTTAAAGGCCCATTCAGTAATTTCAGTTGCTAAACACAATTTTTGTACTATAACCAGCCACAATACAATATGACAAAACCATTTCCATGGCATGGTTTATTTGGCAAAATGTTAGCTACCTATTCTTTTCAATATATTATCTGATGATGAGTGAGCGATGAGTTTGTTTCCATGGTGATGAGCTGCGCAAGGACTACAGAAAATAACGGGTATTAAAAACAAAGAAGAAGAATGAAAGACTGACGATAAACAAGGAAGTAGTGTTGGCCCGACACTTGTTTTAAATAAATACTTATTTTTCCTTTTTAAGTGCGTTTCACAAGGGTCTTTATGGTTATTTTTCTTTATAATTCTAGTCCCATAGCACCATATCTTCGTCTTTTTGCTCGTTGTAAGGGCTTACCTTTTTTTTTTTTTAGCAACCACAATTACTAAGTGGGCCTTTAATGTTCAATAGGGCAGTCAAGTTGTAGATCTAGTCTGAGCATCTTGCACTGGCTGTCTCTATTGGGACTAATATACTCCCCTCTTGGGAGTTACTGCACTGCGACCCCTAATCTTTACACTTGTGTTTGCATCAGATGCTCTCATCTGCTAAACACCGGCAAAGTAAAAAATAAAGCAAGGCCTATTAAAGTAAAGAAAAAAATTTAAGTAAAAAAAAGTTGAGCAAAGAAGAGAGAATACTTAGATTTGATGAGCGGTTGCTGTCCATTCAGCACCAGTCAGGCTGTGAGGCAGGTTGCTGTCAGTGAACATCAGCACCATGGACAGCGCCGTCCTGATTCACAGGGCTCACACCTGAATTCCACTGCCTCCACAAACACATGCAGCTGCCGGCAATTGAGCAATCGGCACCACAAGCCTTAAAGAGCAGGCTCACTGTGTAGTGTGGGAGACAAGCTGTGATGCTGCCAGATCTATGCAAATATACCCCTGAAACATTTAGGGTTTCCCCTGTGCTTCAAGGGCTTTGACAGCCCTGGTCAGGGAGAGATTTTTTCCTTTTTGGTTTCATCTTAAAATAAAGAAACCGGTGACAACTGTGTAATTAATGGCTTTTAATTAACTGCTTTATGAATTGCTTTTAATTAGTTCTGAGTAACAATGGAAAAATTTGAGCCCCCACTCAAAGCAGGCCAACAATTCAAAACAAAAACAAAAGTAAGTCCAAAATGTTGTTTCTGTTGTGGTACTTGTTGTTGTTTTTTCCCCCTAGTGATGTAATTCAGTGAATGCATTCAGTGCAGTGCAGTGCTAACTAAACCTTGAGAATGAGGTCAGCGATGATGTACGCAGCACTCAACCAACTGTGCAGAAACGGTCCTGTACAGCCATTCTCTCGTCATCCCCCCCCCCCCCCCTCCAATAAATAATTAATTTAATATTCCCTTTGTAAAATCCTGCTCACTATGCTTATTTTTTAAAAATGTATTTAGTGCACTTTTGTTTTGTGTTATCTGGAAAGTGTGCAGCATTGGACACATTAAGTTTATTATTATTACTGTTATAGCCCTTGTATTACACACGCACGCATGCATGCACGGGTTAGTAGGCTGAAATAAGCAAAGAAGCAAGTCCCACTGGCTTTAAATGGCCGCCCTGCTGAAGAGATGTCAATTTCTTGCTCAGGTATAAAATGGTGGTAATTTCATGCTGTGCAGGAAGTTGGCCGCTGTGAAAAAGGGAAGGGGGTTGGTTGTGAAAACATGCAGCGATGGGGATGGGATGGAGGGGGGAGGGATGGAATGAACGAGAGGGGGGAGGATGACAAAAACAGTGCTGTCAGAAGGAACTTTCTGGAAATGGCAGTCTGACAATGACACACAGGAGCAGCAAGCACAATAGTCACAATGATCTATAGGAAATCATACATTGTATTATACTGTGAATTACATGACAAAATACATAGAAGTGGGTTTAATGCTTCATTTGAGAACATCTTTCTGCTTTCAAACTGGACTCTGCTGGATCGATCTAAAACGAGGATGAAAGGGAATAAGCCGCCGTACCTTCGCCACCAAGTCTCTGCTCATTCGCTCTTATTTTTTTGTTAATTATTTGGCCCATTTTTGTATTTCAAAGAAAGTTTGCAGGTGTTTTCAGAAAATAATGGCTGGTGTTTGCTGAGCGCCAGAGAAATCTTGAGGAGCATACCTTCCCACACGTTCACACGTTAGATGGAGTACAAGAGTTGAGAATCCAAGGTGTTGAGAGAGCAAATTAATGACAGACATATAGGGATTGATCTTGCCGCAGGCATCGTGCTAATAAAAATCTTTATTCATTATCCAGACAGTTGTGCAAAATGCTAATTATAAAGGTTTGTATTGAATTTTGGCTTTTCCTTTATTTTTTTGCTTAATATCACAAAATTTAACTGAAGGCTGCATTCAATAATTTACCATGAATAAACTGGAACAATTGCATGTTGCACATGGAAATGTATTAAGTGAAAAATAAGTCTGCATAATTTAAGTACTTCAGAAAGGATTAGGCAAATGACCCATTAGTTGTGGAAGACAATATGGATGCTAGCATGGCTCTTTAAACCTACTGATAGATGGCTTTCACTCACTAATGTTTCTTGGGAATAAATTAATCTTAAGAAGAAAGTCCTCCAGCCAGTCTCACCATCTCCCAAGGATGTGTTTGAACTCGAGAGAGATTAGGAAAAAAATAAGCAGCGACAATTCATTCCTCCGACTGGGAGATGGTTTTGTACCGTAGGTGATTGTAAAGTTGTTTGGGCGCTAGATTCATTGTTGAGGCTTGATAATTATAAACACTCTACGGAGCAATGACACCTAAAACATTTTCACTGTAACGTAAGTGCTGCTTTGCATGTGTTGTTCCTGTCCTGAGAGATTTTACTAAAGCAAAACTTCAGGTTTTTAAGGCTGAACCAAGAAATCTTAATTTCGGTTGACTTTAGTAAGGTTCCTTACTAGGCTCTCCCTCACTCTTCTCTGTTTGGGAAGCAAAACCTTTTTTTTCTTAGATTACCGATAATGGATTTTTAATGGTCTTTCAAATCTTGACTACAGCAGGCTTTTCCCTCATTATACAGCCCAGTGCCAAGTGCCATAGATACATTAGTCCAGTTGCACAGTGTGGCAGTTTTCACAGTGTGCTCTGTTTGTGAAAAGTACACATTTTATGCCCAGACGCCCACTAAAAACAACCCATTATGACAGTGAGTTGACGCACATCAAGCTATAATTCAGATAAAATCAAGTCTTACATGACGATGCATTTTTATGTTCACAAACTGCTATTTTTAGTAGTCCCCTGTTCTGCTGCCCAGGGGCAAATGAGCAAGCTTAGTTAAAGCAGAAATTATGTTTACCATAAAACAGATGTTGCAAAGTCTATTAAAAACAATGGCAGATGCTAAAACTCAGATTTCTCCCCCCCCCCCCCGCCCCCCTACTTTATATTCTTTTAAATTTTTTTTATTTTACCAGGTTATGGTACTGATGGCCGACATAGCTTTGCTTGTGGGAAATGAATGTGTTAGGTTTGTGTACCAGTAGTGGTTCAGCCTCAAGGCTTGCAATCATAGGCTTGCAGGTTCAATTCCCAGGTGGGGCATTGCCGTTGGTACTTAACCCACTTTGCTTCGGTTAACATCCGGCTTTACAAATGAATAGTACTTAGGCTTTAGAGCTTTTTAATTTGCCCTGGGCAATGGTGTCTGTCAATATAATTAATAATAATAACTGTGGCTGTTTGGTAAGCTAATGGTGCCTCTACATGCCTCTTTATCTGGTAAATTGTAATTGAGTACTTAACAGTATGCCACCCCACCCTTAGCCTACCAGTGCTCTACCTATCAGGCAAAGTAGTCCCCTCTCCTCATCAGAATAACGTTCCTGTTGAACACTGAAATATGATCAATATGCAGCTGTAAAAGTAGAATATTTGATGTTTTCTATCTGAATAAACAAACAAATAAAACATCCACCCATACTTAATCACTCAGCCATAGAGTATTACACAATGGAGAATACATTTTTAATTAGAAGATGATTGTTTAATCAGAAGTAAGGGGTGTGTCATAAGGTTAAGAAAGCACACAGTTCTTTTCACTTGAACACCCTCACCCTGCTCACGTCTGTGTTTCAGGCCTCGGCTGTGTCCGAACCCTTCCATACTATTGAGTATGCTTGTTGAGTACACTGGACAATGAAGTAGTTAAGTGGGCAAAATTGTCTCTAAATGTAGTATACGTAAAACCCCTGGATGATATACTTACTTCCGGGGTTTCGCTGAGTATAATCGGGGTCTCACTTTTCTAAGAAGTCAGCGAACATTTTGGTCGCATAAATATGATGCGCAGCTTCACTTAAATTTTCCTCCAACAACATCACATGAGCGTGGACGTCTTGTGACACTTCCACAGTACGGTTTTAAAATAGTATGGAGGATATTTTTTTGCATACTGCATGTCGTGTTACTAAACAGTATACAGAAAACGGCACACAGACATGACGCAGTAGATGGGCTGTGTTCAAATCAGAGCCCTAACAGTCCTGTGGAATCTATTTGTTTCCCATCATGTTCACAGCCCTGGTGGAAGAAACGTGTGCTTTTATGCAAGATGACCAACTTTCCCTATTTAGACTTCTCCTCCATGGATTTCTTCTTTCACAAACACAATATGTAGATTCAACCAGCTTTAAATTGGGCATACACACTGTGATAGTCCAACAGTATTTTTTTATACTTATATGAGACTTCTGTGATATGACTCAATGTCATCCACCAAAACAGTTTTCTTTCTTAGTACTATATATTAAATTCCAATTCCCACATGGAGTAATAAGCCTTCTTTGTTAATATTGTACTTTAACAACATTTAATGCACTTGTACTGTATATTCAGCACCAGAAAGCATTCTTAAATTGATATGACGTTTGTTCCAAAAGTAAATGTTCTAATTATTTATACCTGAAAATGGGAGCGCATCTCGCACAGCGTGAGTGTTAATTAATGAACTTGCCGAAGTGCCAGGCCCTCTGAGTTCTGATGTTATCGTAAGAGATGAGATGCCAAAGAAAGTGCTCCCTTGCGTACTGCTCAAAATTAAGAGCGGCGCCGCAATGCAAATGCAACCAATCAGCCGTAGCTCAGATCTATTAGCGTGTGCCTGCGCCTCTGAGACATTTTTTTGGCTCTCGTCCTTAAGGCACACGCACAACAGTAACGGCCCCGTACATTTTCTTCTGGCAAACCTGCGACGAAACTTTGAGAGCGTCGAAGCCAGGGACCGTTTCATCGGTTTCAACGGGGAGAAACTATGCCTGCCTGTGCCAAGGCTAATTTAGCTGCGGCTGAAGTCTTTACAACAAACGGCACTGGGTGTATTTAGTTCCCTGCCCCCACTGCTTAACTCGTGCAGTCTGAGTTAGTTGCATTATAATGAACATGTCCATTGATGAAACGCTCTCCGTGAAAGGTTTACTGGAGAGCTATTAATTAATGCAGCTGGTATTTACTGGACATTGCTCTTAGTTTATTGCGCAATTATTTTCTTCAACTCAGACTGCAATATTAACCAACCTACGCTCTTTTGCAAAGGTCCTTTGTTTCTATCAAACAAAAAAAGTAAACACACTGGGTGCTGCTTGTATTGTGCTTTTGTGGAAACAATCAAACTTATTTGGTAGTGAAGGAGTAACTAAAAAGAGTAATGGTAAAGCATCGTACAGTTTCATGCCAATAACGCACTGCGTGTCCTACCTGAGAATGTTGTGCAGTAAGATAAGTTTATTTGTTTATAAGTGGTAGCACCCTGGCAGTGTTGTATAATTGTTAGGAAACTTGTAACCCAAGAGGTCAGTGAATATCCTGTTGTATACATTGGTTGTACGTATGTAATAAGAAATGTAAGTTGCTCTGGATATGAGTGTCTGCTTAATGCTTACATGTAGCTGTATCAAAGGCTGGTACACAGGGTGGACTGGATGCCATTTCCCACAAATCCACCATGACATGAACAGTGTCCAAAATTCCACCTGCCTCCAACTAGCCCCAATCTTCTAAATTTAAGTTTATAGAATGATAATAGTATGAAGCATTGTCTCAATGAATATGAGACAAAACCAACCTGTGCTATTTCTCTATTTAATTGTATAGCAAAGCTTTAGCTTATATTTACACCGATAGTGAAATTACAACTTGTACGATTTTTGTACAAAAGCAAGAGACATTGCTTGTTTGCAAGGGCTGCGATTAAATTGATATTTATATTTATACATGTACACTTGGAAATTCAGTTAGGAACTTTGTCCTGGTTCTGTACAAACTAACGTATGACTCAATCAGTATCTTCTTTTTGTGGTCGCTAATAGGCTCTGTGTCAAGCACCTTCTGTACTCTTGCTTTAAATGCCTTGTTTTGCATTTTTGAAAACGAGGCTGGCACTTAAACTTTAATTAGGAAATGCGTCTGCCCGTCCTCTCGTCTCCTCTCATCGCTCTCGCTCTCTCTTTCTCTGTCGTCTCTCCGCAGACAGATGGCGAGTTTAGTGCCACTGGGCGATAAACTCTGGCCTGAAGGAGGAAAGGTCACAGATCTGAGATAAAATGGATTTAATGTGGTTAAATCCAAGGGCTTTATCCATGCTCTGCTAATACTGTGCATATGGCCCTATACTGGGGGAAAGTGTCAAGCACAGGAATCTCATCTGTTCAGCTATGTGTGTTTTTTCCATCCACTGCCATCATTAATACCAAAAGTCTCCTTTTGGTTTCAAAGCAGCACTCGGGGGACCAGGGGGAAAAAAATGTATCTAGTTTTTGGATTTAAAAAAAATCCCTGTAAATGCATCCAAATCCGGTGGCAAAGGTTGTCAATGCCACTCTCTGTGAATAGGTGAAACAGTCCTTCACACTATCGTGATATGAAGCCATCACTTGATTTTGTTGTGTACTGTGCAATGACAATAAAGGCATTGAATTGAATTGAGTAAATTAGGCTCTTTTTACACACTTATGACATGTACAGTGGGGACCAAAAGCCTGAGGGAGCTTTCATTATTTATCAAGGAACAATGCAATTAAGATACTCCAACACTTCTGATTCAAGAATACATACATTCTTGAACAGTCCTGAAGCTCAATATGCACATTAACAACTAAAACCATCTATTAATTGAATGAATCTGCCATCTGACCTGTTCATGTTGCTTCTGCTAGTGCTCCTACATTATAATTATATATGCCTACACACGGTCTTGGCTTACATTATTAAAAACAAAACACAAGAATCAGACGGGTGTATGATTTGCATCTGCAGGTAATCTGGCTCAGATTCTGCAGGTATCCGAACAAACACTCCAACGTGTGTCTTCTGTCGCCAATATTCTACTGACACATAATGACACTTAATTTATTATAGAATTTGATCCTTCTGCACAGGATTTGGACGCATCAGTATTGTAAAATATGATTGTTCCCGGTTTTTGGCCCAGTCTCTATAGCAGCCTATGCTGTATGTTTGATGTGAGGAAAAATATGGATATGTTGCTGACATTCCGTGGCGAAATAAACAGAAGGCTTAAAAACAACAAGGAGCTTATGAAATTGAATTGCAGTACCCGACCCGTCAAAGCAATTGTGGGGGTTATTTCAATCTCCGTACCCTCAAAGAAGTGTTTTGTCTCAGCCTTTTTTTTTTGTTTTAGAATAATGGACAACATGAAAGAAAATAAATTTATCCTGTCACCCTGAAAAAAAAAATAATATCATGTGCTATGAATGACGCATGGTCTTAATTCCGCACCTCAGTTGTTCTTATCACGGCATATACGTACTTCGTCTTTGGCCATGTTTCATAGTTTTCTAAGTTCATGTATCCTGTATGGTTGCAACCAGAATCCGACCAGCAAAGCAAAGTTTCTTAATCCAAGTCCAGTCCAAAGTGCCAGTATTTGCACTAAGTGCATAAAGCAGGTCAGTGCTAGTCGCAATAAATGCAAATGGCAGGATGGTGCTAACCCTAACCCAACTAGTGTGATTCGCTATGCAGCTAATTTGGCAGTTACAATGAGTAATAATAAAATTTAGCAGTCATTTCTCAACGCTCATAAAATTAGATGAAAATAAAACTCAAAACGCTGGCCAGCGGAGTTGGTATGAATAACATGTGCCACACGGTGCAGCTATTTGCTCTAAGTATGAATAGATACTCCGTTAATTAATCGCTGTAATTAGGGTTCATTGCAATCAGGTGTGTGAAAATGAGCCCAGGGACTCCTTATATGGTTGTGGGTGGAGCAAGGAGCCTCTGAGCAGGCGGCCCTTCCCTGGCTGTGTCCGAATCAGCACCCTTCCATACTATTAGGTAGGTTTGTTGAGTAGACAGGACGAGAAAGTCGTTAAGTTGGCAAAATCTTCTCTAAATATAGTATACTTAAAACCCCCGAATGATACACTTACGTCTGGGGTTTCGCTGGGTATATTCAGGAGCACACTTCAAGAAGTACACAAACATTTTGGTCGCATAGATATGACGCTTCATTGACGTTTTCCTTCGATGACAATAAAAGCAACACATGACATGGCCCATCGCGGCTAAAAGGTTGACATTAAACAGCAGTAAATTGTACACAGGAGACAGGATGCAGTAGGTGGGGTATATACAGTATATACTACGTGTCTTCGTCTATACATAGAGAGAGTGAGATGGAGGTGTAACCCTTAAATCATTCAAACAACCTTTGAATGATTTATGTTTTGACAGTGAACATTTATATTGATCTGCAACCAATAATTATAATGAACATGTTTGTGAAATGCAGGTGAGATTTCCCCGGTGCGTTACCCTGACAAAATTAGTTTATATGGCAACGGATATCAACCCTGTTCCTGGAGATCTGACGTGTAGATTTTCACTCCAACCCTAACAAAGCACACCTCATTCAACAGCTAGAGATCCCACCGAGCTGCTAATTAGTAGAATCATGTGTGCCAAATTAGGGTTGTAATGAAAAGCTACAGGACGGTAGGGTTGGGCACCACTGGATCAAATTTAGTTCTTAACTTTGACTTGGAAGAGATTCAGTGATGATTTCATGATTTGCCGATAGTTTGGAAAGTTAATTGCTGAACAGATTATGAAGAAAAAACAAACTATGTCTACTTGTGGTTAAAAGTTAAATAAAAATGTGTTCTGTATCCTAGTATATGTTAGTCCAGTTTTGTATCTGTAGTACACTCCTGAGAAACTGTTTGCTTTTTCACACAAACGATATAAATTGGCTTAGCTCATTCTATCAAGCTATCAAATCTCAAAAGCAGTGGAATAAACATTTTGAAAAATGTATGACACAGCCCATTGATTTAATCATGAACACAAAACATTGCTTATCAGCGCTGTTATTATGACTTGAATTACATGGTATGCTGTCTCTTGATAATCTGCTTTGTCACCATTCAAACGAACAAAATGGATGTTGTGATTGCTATTACACACTGAGCATCAAAAGAAGCATCTTTTTATGGTTTCGGTATCTCTGATTAGTGCATTTGTTTTTGCTGCATTCTTCAAATGTCTTCGCACGGCAGGGGGTTGGGAGCTGAAGGGTTTGGAGAATTACTTTCAGAACTTATTATTTTGATTATTTACTTATTTTGGAAGTCACTAGGCCTCTAAATTCTCAAGGGGATTAAATTGTTTTTAACTTCAAAAGGCATCAGCGCTCCTGGTGTGGTCTCAACCTTTTACAGGCACTTTTATTTAAGTTTTTTAATGTTAATTTGTTTTAAAAAAATGTTTTAGCATGTAATTACTGTAGTTACAATGACCTCATACATCTCAGCTGACCTAGCCAACAATACAAAGTCTGAAATGTACACATTCCAGCTATGGCACTGGTTTGGGACTCACTGTAAATAAACATTATTGGTCAAGCTGCTGTTTTTGTCAGTGATTGCCATTTCTTTAAAAAAAACAAAAAACAACATTAGATTCAAAGTAAGAATATCATAATTACCAGGACAAGGTCTTGGTAACAGAACCAGGATTGTTCTTTTTTTAATATGAAATATGTGCTATGTGAAATATACATAATCAGGTTCTCGGATGCCTTTATTAACCCCAGCATGGCATTTGAAACGTTCAGGTCTATCATTCATGATTCATTTTTCTATTCCTATAAAATTCTGCATGATGAACCTTTCCCCGCCTTTCCCCGTGTCATTTAAAAATATACTTTGGTATATCAGAGTGCCTGAGTGCCCGGTAGTGTCCAATAGCTTTGCATTGAATTATCTAATAAAACTTGGTCCTGGGAAGAAAAAGAAAAAAAAAATCTCAAACAGGAAACCATGGCAACCTGGTCTGTGGTTGTTGCAGCTTTTCAATGCCCTGATAACCGCAGCTGTCACGGATACAGCGGAGGAGCCACAGAGCGCGATCTCAACAGACCCTGCTTATCATCCTCAAATTCTATGGATTTGCATAGCTGGGTCCAGGTTAGACACTGGTGTAGGAGCCAGTGATAAGAGATGAGTGTGCTTCAAAAGGCACATGGGTGAAGCCAAGGTAATTAACCTCCTTAGTGTCCTCTTCCATTGATTTAGTCAGTGTTGGGGAAACTACTCTGAAAACAAACTACCAATTACTTCACACTGAAATGAGTTGAACTACAGCCAAGCTAGCCTAAAAAGAGATGTAGCTTGCAAAACTACAATTACTAATATATATATATATATATATAAATAAATAAAGAAAGTAGTTTTGCCTGTCTTATTTTTAAATAGAGTTCAATAGGAAAATGAGCCCGGAGAAACAACCTTTAAAGTGATCCATCCATATCTACTGCGTACCTGGCAGCAGAGTGATGGTTTGAGGCTCGTTTCATACCTCAGACCCTTGGTGACTTAAAGCCATTTAGGCAACCATGGGTTCCATACTATTCCCATGTAATTTACAGCTCAATCTAGTCCCACCCCCCAATTCTCATAGAGATCCATTCAAATGCAGAGACGTTATAGTATCGCTTGTAAGAGTACCAGTAAATAAGATATCAAGAGTCTTTTGATATTGTTGGATCACAGACATCAGGAAATCATGGCATGCAAATGTGTCACTGTCCAATGAATTATGGTGCTCGCTGTATATATGTATATATGGGCCATTCTACGCAAGCCTACAGTGGGCGGACCAGCAATGTGTGGCAATTGGCAATTGACCAATGGCAACTATAGTGGAGTGGAGTGGTTCCCACCAATCAGGGTTAGAGGGAAAAGAGAGAGGAGTTGGTATTTGGTCAAATAGGTTTGTAAAAAAAATTATAATATTTTAGGGCCAAAGGTACTGTAGGGGGGGGGGGGGGTGTTTTGTGGATTTATGCTACAGATTAAGATGCATGTACGACACACAATTCATAGAAGAATATTGATTAGCAATAAGTGTGACGAGCTACAGATGGGCCGTTGGAAAGATCATAGAATGATATAGAAGTAAAGCACATTCTACTGCCTGCAACTGAGAAGAGAGAGGCGCCGTGTGATTGGTCAGCTCACCACTGACAACAGAGAGGCACCATGCGATTGGTCGGCTCATTTCAGGAAATTATCTGAACTTCACTTGATTGTAAGTTCTCTTTGGAACACAAAGGGCCTTTTTAGTTTGGGAAGCAGTGACACACCATCTTCTTCAGCCTGCAGTCTTTAATATTTAGAATTATTTTATTTTATTACAAATATTTTATCATTTTTTAACATTCCCATTATCACCCCACAAATAAAAGTCGGACTCTTGTCGTGTCGTTACCCATTCTTATCAAGTAATCGCATCATAATAAGCCCCAGCCTAGAAATACATTTCAAACAAACAATTCTCCAATATCTCTATTTTCTCTATTCTCTGTTCTGAAGACACGGCACAGGAAGAAACTAGTTTCACACCAGCGCAGATCTCATATTTCACCACCAACGCAATAAGTAAACACGTCATTTTCCTTTCTGCTGCAGCCGTGCTCTGCAGAGCTAATTAATTACTGGTGGGTCTGACTGCAGTAAGATCTACTTACAAAATACCTCAGCTTTTTTTTCTCCTCCTTCTTCTGTTGATCTGACTCCCTGATACTCGACCATTTCACCTCACCGACGGTCAAATAAATCACTGCAATTGATTCGTAAGCAGCGCTGATACAAGGGCGAATAATACGGAACACAAACTGTGTTTTAAAAATGGATTAGGAGAGCTGAAGCTACAGAGGAATATGATATTTATGAGGGTACGCTCCTTACCCCTCTCTGAATAAATAAATTATGTTCTCTAGCCCACAGGCTGAGCTAGTTGGTATTGATTTGTTGTTTCGGTTGAAGTCCTTATCTGAGGCCCAGTAGGTGCATGTAGGGCATTCAAGTTTGTTTTTCTTTCACATTTCTTTTATTTCTTTTATTTTTTTGTCTAGGCACTTGTCTTGTGACTAGTTATTCAGAGCACCCACAAATGTCTCGAAACTGATACAATTTTAAAAATCCCAGCGTATCTCCTGTCTCCTGAATCCGCTGGAAAGCTAGCGTCACCTTTCCTTTTGTTGCAATGAAGCTGACACACTGCTACTGCATGAAGGCTATAAAAAAGGCATAGAAAACCTTGACATACAAGCATTGCATTTAACTCACAGTAAAAAATTCAGGTTATGTATTTCTGTGTTCAAGCGATCGAGCGTAGCTTTATGGGGTTTGTTAACAATGCAGTTTACAAGAGTTGTATTATATTTCTGTAAGAGATTGTGCCACTTTCACCTCCTGAGTTGGTTGTAATGCTGGTTAATTGCATATGTTTGCGCTATTCGTCACCTTTAATGGAGGTAAAATTGTCATTCGAAAAGAATAGTTTGCTTTCAGTGGAATCCAAAGGCGATAACTCCACACAATTCCACTCTTTCATGAAGAAAATACAAATTTTTTTTCCTTTTTTACCAACTAAGTTATTGGTGTATTCAGCACAGGAATTCAAGTCATTGAAAATATGTACACATAAACTGAAAAAAAAAAAATTGCGATTCATAAATAATTAGGTTTTTGATGGCAGCTTGAAGGTTAATATTGTATCCTCGTTAAAGTGAGAGAGGATAGATGGGGAGCTTTGATGTTGAAGAAAAGGAAGGTTTAATTTGTCTTATAAGCCTCTCAGTCTGTTAACACATTGCAGTTTTTTTGTGAAAGGACCTGCTGCCCTCCACAAAGAAAGGGAAACGGTGAATAATGAGCGCTATAGGAAGCATTCTATCTTCTAAGGAGGCTAGGGAAATATTATTTCTAATTAGTAGTCCCTCTCTCCCCAGGTAGACCTCCAGAGACCTCCCAGAGTGATTTGATTCTTTAGAGTTATGCAGTGCCGGGTGCCATCCTTTTTTGGCAGAAGAATTGCATTGGCAGTCTTGTGCAGCACACTGTTTGGAGAATACATTTTCATAAAACAGTCCGCAGGGATCACAGCACTGAATTTTTTTATTAAATATATGCTGTGTGTGCGTGCGTGTGTGTGTGTGTGTGTTTGAGAGAGAGTGAGAGAGAGATTACAGCAAAGCCTGTACCTGTTGGAGCAGTATTGCCAATCCAGGGCCTTGGCAATAAACCTGAAAAAGACTAAAATAATTATTTTTTTCAAAAAGTCATGGAACTAGATACAACTTCACAAGAAAAAAAAATAAACACTGTACAATTTACAAATTGAACTCTGTACAAATTAAAATTATTTAGGCCTTAAATTTCAACCTGGCAGTGAAAGAAATGAAAGAGAAAGCACACAGGGCATTTTATTCCATAAAACATCAAATCCAACTAGAAATTCCAATCAAAATTTGGCTAAACCTATTATAATCAGTAATTGAACGAATTGGCAGTGAAGTCTGGGATCTGCTTACAAAGCAAAATTTTGACCAATGGGACAAACAGCAAATTGAAACCCTGCAGTTTTGTAAAAATCTATTACAAGTACAGAAAAAAACTACAATTAGAAAAAACACAAAAAAACACAATTAGACCAATATCCATTACTAACCAAGATTCAAAAGAGGGAAATCAAAATTTCGATGTATCTAAAAACACCCCCCCCCCCCCCCCCCCCCCCCCAGCTTGGGAATTTTGGAAATTTTGGAAATTTTGACCAAAAGTTAGCCTAT
Organism: Synaphobranchus kaupii; assembly: GCA_029718625.1. Taxonomy (NCBI): domain Eukaryota; kingdom Metazoa; phylum Chordata; class Actinopteri; order Anguilliformes; family Synaphobranchidae; genus Synaphobranchus; species Synaphobranchus kaupii. The sequence goes on from CM056389.1 coordinate 17,137,837, forward strand.
GTCATGGAACTTAAATTTAGTTGGAAAATACACAACTGCAGTTCTAGATCTTGCAGCATGCTTTGGTTAAAACAATCCAATTTAATGTGAATTCGGTTGAATTTCGACCCTGCACTGTGCATTCTTCCATAGAGTACTCAAGCCACACTGGTTTCGGAAGTGTCTTCCCGATTAATTTAGACCATAGACATGAACAAAAACTTACTTTTAAACTATGTCTAGTGATTATGTCTTGCCATCAATTTCCTGGATTGTTCAATATAACAAAATATGTAGTCTTTCTGGACCAGCTTTGAGTATATTTTACGTTTTAGTATTTTCTTGTGAATATACCAGCGCTGGCACTGTTTAAAAACTCAAAGTCCCATAATTCCCTCTGGATGCTTCAATGAAGTAAAATGGCCGAATTAGCAAGGTGATATGCACTGCCAAAGATGTCCAGACGAGATGATGATATCTGATTGGTCAAGAACCGCCCGTGCGTTGCAGTAATGAATATGTAGACCATTAAAGTGGACTACAAACCGGACCACAAATCATTAATCATTACTTTCAAAGGAAGTACATTCATGTTTCTAGTTCTACTCACAAATGTTTGCATGGATGTCTGCTTATGACAAAAAAATTATGATGAGGTAAATGCAGCTAGTACAACTAACACCAACATTTCCAGTTGATTCCCCATATATTCCCGTTAATTCCCATGGAAAGTTTCCACCTTTGAATATTCCCGGAATTTTGCAACCCTACATGCCAATGAAATTAATTGAATTGAATTGAGAGCGAGAGACTCAGAGACTCAGAGACTCAGAGACTCAGAGACTCAGAGAGACAGAGAGACAGAGAGACAGAGAGACAGAGAGACAGAGAGACAGAGAGACAGAGAGACAGAGAGACAGAGAGACAGAGAGACAGAGAGACAGAGAGACAGAGAGACAGAGAGACAGAGAGACAGAGAGACAGAGAGACAGAGAGACAGAGAGACAGAGAGACAGAGAGACAGAGAGACAGAGAGACAGAGAGACAGAGAGACAGAGAGACAGAGAGACAGAGAGACAGAGAGACAGAGAGACAGAGAGACAGAGAGACAGAGAGACAGAGAGACAGAGAGACAGAGAGACAGAGAGACAGAGAGACAGAGAGACAGAGAGACAGAGAGACAGAGAGACAGAGAGACAGAGAGACAGAGAGACAGAGAGACAGAGAGACAGAGAGACAGAGAGACAGAGAGACAGAGAGACAGAGAGACAGAGAGACAGAGAGACAGAGAGACAGAGAGACAGAGAGACAGAGAGACAGAGAGACAGAGAGACAGAGAGACAGAGAGACAGAGAGACAGAGAGACAGAGAGACAGAGAGACAGAGAGACAGAGAGACAGAGAGACAGAGAGACAGAGAGACAGAGAGACAGAGAGACAGAGAGACAGAGAGACAGAGAGACAGAGAGACAGAGACTCAGAGACTTTTTCTTACTTTCAGGTCTCCTTTATTGCACAGAACAAACTAAAAAGAAAGAAGCGACCTACATGTTCACATATTACAAGCCTTAGAAAACCATCCACTCATGCACACACACAGACAAGGGAAGTAATATGAATAAAAAATACTAATAAAATCACAGAAAGGAAAAAGAAACCCAAAACCAATAAAAATTAACCAAAAAAAAAAAACACCTTTAGAGATTTTCTTACCAATACTTCAAACCAGTAGCTCTAATTGCCCCTCCACATTGACTCTACAAAGACATTCGCTTGTGAATTAAGACCCTTAAAACATGTGCAGTGTGCAATGAACCTGTACTACCCATTCTGCTGCGTTGAGTCAGCCAAATTGCTGTTTTTGCCTTCCCCAGCAAGACATTTAAAAGCACCACTTCTTTATTTTTTGAGATGCTGTACTTTGGCCCGTAGATGAATAAAGCATGAGAATACCCATACACCCACTCTAACTAACTAATCGCAAGACCCCTCCAGATGTGCACACTGAATAAAAACGTGAAACGCTGTTTCTGACACCCCACAAAAACATTCCCAACTGCCGGATCCAGGTGTGCCTTGCGTTTATTTGTGCCTAAGGCCCCTTGTACAATCCTCCACTGCAGATCACCTGATCTTTTATCAATGGGTACAAGCTACATTTCGGGGAAGCTATGGTTGTGGCTATGGTCTACTCTTGTCAAAAGCTTTCTCTTGATCCAAGTGCCCGACCATGGGATATATAGGTTCTTGCTTGTGTGCCACTTGATTGGAGATGAAATGTTTTATAGAAATGGCGGCAGCACGGTGGTGCAGTGGTTAGCACTGTCACCTCACAGCAAGCAACCCCACATTTAGCCCATGCTGCTTTGTATAAACTGCCAGGTTCCGTACCGCCAGGTTCCGTACCGCCAGGTTCCATACCGCCAGGTACCGTACTGCCAGGTCCCGTATTAAAAAAAGATTGTCATTGATCGACCGGCCAGGCATGCAGTATGAGAGAGGGAGAGAGAGTGATATAGTGTCATGTCTTTATTATGGAATTTCTTTCTTAATAGACAAATAAATCAAAGTATATAGTTAAACAGTTACAAATAAACAGTTTGCGAAAATAAAACAACACGGGAGACAAAGAAACAATTTTATTTAACAAAGAAAAAAAAACTTTAAAAAAGGGTCTGAAAACTACCAAACAAAACAAACAAAAAAAACAGCCTTTGATAAGATGGAGAAGATCCTTCCCATAACCATGGTCACTTCTGGCTCCTCTGTCATGGTTTCGCAGTCAACTGGGGGAGACCTCAGGGAGGTAGGGAAGTTGACGGGGGGCTCCACGCAAATGCAGACGCGCTCATTAATTAACGAATAATATGTAAATTCCAGTTTAACCCCTGAGCTAATCGAGAAACGCAACCACTTCCACATCGGTTGGGTGGTGTTTTCTCTATGGTGTTTGAATACAGGATGCTGTTCTTTCCACACAACACACAGATCAAACTGATATAAGGGCTGCATTCAAATAGTCAAAAAAATAGCTCCCTTTTCCTTTCCTTGCAACTTTTCCTTGACCTCGCCAGAAAACGTCATGGGGGTCAAGGAAAAGTTGGAAAGAGAGATTTACAAGGAATCTAGCGTAACTGTGGAATTCAAACCTCCTTCTCTACCTTGCGTCATGGTGCGACGTCCAGGGCCCCTTGGGAAAGAAAAGTTTGCACTGGCCATTCAGTGTACTGCAGCCTTTAAGTTGGAAGAATTTGGTCCCTCTTGTGTTGACGTTTTACCAGCGTTTGTTTAATCCTCCTGGGAATATGGTGTTGAGTTTTCTAATCCAATGTCTTTCTGTCCTTCGTCTGTCCTCCTGTGTCCAGTTAATGTCTGAATGGAGGCCCGATATTTCTACTGCTTCAAGTCCATGGTGTTGGAAATGAGCCCCTACGTGTGTGTCTGTTTCACTATGATTTATTATGTTATATACAGTATGTGTTGTGCCAATCTGGTCTTGATTGTATTTCCTGTCTCTCCTACATATTTTATGTCGCAGTATTTGCACTTTATGACATATATGCAGTTATATGTGTTAACTGTGAGTGTTTGTTTAATAAGGTATGTTGTGTTTGTAGTGTTGTTTTTCACTGTAGTGGCCTGTTTGTAAAATATCGGGCCTTGTGTGGGTAAAATGTTGATTTCCGGTAGTTTACTACTTACCAGATGATTCTTAAGGTTTTGGGTTTTTTTTGTAGGCTGAAACGACTTTGTATTCTTGAAGCAAGTCTGTGTTTTGCAGAATCCTGGCCAGGTTCCGTTTAATTTTTCCGTTCGCTATTTGGCTGAATGTCGAGTAGGTGGTGATAAGTGGAATGATTTTTCTAGTGTAAAATCTAATGTGCAGTTCCAGTCACTGCCTATAATAAAAGAAGCATTACTATCTGCTAGGTTTAAAGGTTTCTGATGTAACTGTTCAACACAATTTGTATCAGTCCTGGCATTTGGAGCGTAGATGTTAATAAAAATATGAGAAATCCCTAATATTTCTAGATGCACTAATAACAGTTTCCTCCTTAGCCAGTAATTTCTCATTTTCTTCATTACTAAGAACAGCACATTAGTATTTTTTGTTTCACCACCTCTGCCACTAAACCCCTCTTTACCCCGTCTCTGGTGCTGTTAACATTAAGAGAACCCATACTTAATGTTTCCATGAGGGAAATTTGAATAAGAAAAAAACCATGCATGACACAGTGAAAGCAGGAAAAAAGTGAATGAAAAGTTTCCCAACAGATGTGAAATGTTTCTTCAATCGAAATCTTTTCTGACTAGATATAGTTCAATCATGCTAATGTTACTAATATGCTTTACTAAACGCACAAATTTATCTCCGTCAGGAAAGAAATTGAGTACATTCAGTTTCCTTTTGTAGCATATAAAATAACCCATTTATTTCTACGAGGGACTAAAACTTCCCTCTTGGCTGGCCACACTTTCCGATAAAATAGAAGCGTCAGAAATCTCCCCGTCATCTTCCTGCACAGTATAAGCTTCTCAGTTTAATTTACAATCCACATCAGCTATAAGGCCTTATGCACCACTAGGCACGAAGAAGATAGGTAACAGGTAACAGGTATCATCAGCTATAGTCACCTGTTCTTCCTGCTCAGGTAGACTTTGTGATTCAGAATGCGAGGGGGCTTCAACTAATTTAGAAGCCACCACACTATGTATTTCATTCAAGCCCTCTTTCTCTGACTCCACGCATTCTTTTTCTACTCTACCTTTTTTCTTTCAGTGGACTGACCATTTTGACAGCAAGGTCCTCCGTGTACCAATGGATTTACGCTCATCGGATCTCCCAAATCTACCAGACCAAACTTTGCATACTCGCTAGTGCCTTCTAGAGGATCCTCCGGCTCTCCTCACTTCCCATTAGACTCCGCCTCAGCCTTCTCGCTGTGTTTCTCCTCCGATCCAACACCAATATCCTCTCCGTCCTGTTTTACAGTCTCACCTTTAGGATCCTCACTGGGCCGTTCTCCTGACCCGTAGGCCTACCGGTCTCTTCACCAGCCCGCTTATTTGAACAAAGGACCTTTCCCCATGTCTCACCCGAAAAGAAAGTTCATGTTTGTGATTCCGATTTTAAAAATGCATAAATCTGTCTACGAAACGACAGGATATGTTTCCAGCTAACATGTTTTGCAACCCAATGGAATAATTTTCATAGTACCAGTAAATGTACCATAGTGCACAAGCTGTCTTTCAACAACTTCATTCTTTATGAACGGAGGAACATTTGAAACGATAATGATAATGTGGAAAGTGAAGTTACTTGCACAAACACTCCACGAACCCATATTTCACTCACCACAAGTTTGGTAAGCAAATCCAATTTTTTCCAAAAAACCTCCACCGCTTTTATTAATTTCTTGAAACAAATAAATTTTTCCCCTCCTGCCTGCTCCATAAATGTATAATAAATAACGTAATTAAGAACAGGACAAGTTAATCAACCTATCTATCATCATAATTTGACCTTGTAAAGCCTAGTCTTCAGCATATAAATGATCTCTGCTTTAACAGTAAGTGCCAGTAAGCTATTGTATGCGTTAAAACAAATGTGTGGAATAATCCTTCCTAATATCAGTACAAATGTCACTTTAATTATCGTCCAACTGTGTAATGTCAGTCAGCTGAGTTGAAAATAACTTCACATTAATCATCTTCCCAAAAAAAATTGTTTAAATTTCTTCTGATCCTGCTTCGGCTGCAGAGCCTGCAGGCTCTGTCCAGAAAATTCAAGATTATTCAAATCCACTTAAATTTTTCTAGAATCTAGTTTGCTTCAGCTCCACAATCACTGTCATTGGTATGTTCAGCCATTTTGTTCTTAATGCCATTATGAAGGGTGTTTGTGTAAATAAGGAACAGTGCCCGACCATGGGATATATAGAGGTTCTTGCTTGTATGGCACTAGATTTGAGATGAAATGTTTTACAGAATAGGGGGCGGAACGGTGGTGCAGTGGTTAGCACTGTCGCCTCACAGCAAGACTGTAGCAAGTTTCCTCCCACAGTCCAAAGACTAAATTGCCCATAGGCATGAGTGTTTGAGTGTTTGAGTGAATATCCTGCGATGGATTGGCAACCTGTCCAGGGTGTATTCCTGCTTCCTGCCTCTTGCCCAATGCATGCTGGGATAGGCTCCATTTGCACAAGCGTCCATTTGGTCCCTATCTCAAGCCAGTAGAATTAAGAAGGGAATAAATAAAAAAGGGGAAAAAAAACTGTCCTGCTCTCCTTTTAAAAAAAATAAAAATATATACGTATATATAAAAATAAAAAACAGGCCAAAAAATTGGACTTGAGTAATAAATCCTTCAGTTAATTCTGTTACTGGTTAATACTTGCCACTCCAACTTCACCCTGGGATTCCCCAAACACACACACACACACACACACACACACACACATAATATTCATTTTTATTTTCAAGGCTTCGGGCAAAGATGAAAATTCACTGGATGAAAAAAAGATCCGTCCTTGCAATCTCTGAGAAATATTTGCTCATATAATATCCATCTCCATAATATATCTAATATATAAGATATCTCTCTCTCTCTCTCTCTCTCTCTCTCTCTCTCTCTCTCACATGAGAATGCATGTAAGAGGAAAGCAAAACTAAGACAAGAAGAGCTGTATGTTCAATCGATATGCACGCACACCTGGGGCTGTGTTATAGAGTCCCTCGTCTCCTCGGATGCATGCAGATGTACCTGTGCAGCCAATGGCAGCGGTGCGCCGACGACGACACCTGTGCATGCATACAAAGTCAAGAGACGTGACGGGAATCTGCAGCGGGATGCGCTGACATCAAAAGAAGCAACCTCACTCCAGTATATTTGTATGTCCCAGAACAATCAGTTTCAGTTTATATGAGTTCAGCAGGGATAAAATGTGTTATGTCAGAGTTTCACTGGACGTGTGCTGTGTGCAACGTAGTATGTTTGTTGAGTATGCCTCCATTTATTGTCTAACTAAAATAGCAATAAATAATTAAAAAATGTACTTCAACAACATCATACAATATATAACGTCGTATATTATTTTGCTATATTATTGAAAAATAAAGCCAATACCATACAGAACTTTGCTGGACACACTTGCGATATTTCTTCCGTCATGTTTGATAGATGCTTTTTTCCCCTCATATTTTTTCACTCGAGTAACAGTTCTATTAACCCAGAGCAATTCCTGAGCCATTGCAAAGCCTTATGGGATACCGCCTAGCAATTAAGTGTGGCTTTTATGCTTACGATCATTGGGAGCCAAAGGGAGGGCTTTAAGGGACTGACAGTGCTCCCCTTACTCGTGTTATATGGATTGGAATGGCTCTTAAGATGGAGTCAACAGTACATTTGGGTCTCGCTGGGGAATCCTCAGAGTGAAGCAAGTGAAGGGAATGAGGGAGAATATATTAGTGCAATGGAACAGGGCCCTTGTGCATTTTATTCTGGTCAGCTCAGACCCCTGCGTCGGCTGCTAAATGCCCTTTTTTTCTTTTTAAACGGAGCATAGACACTGTTATGGGCAGTCTTTGAAGAACGATTCTTCCCTCGATTTGACAAAGCTCGTGTGCGTTGTTTTTAAGCCCGGCAATTAAATCGCAAGCCCGGTGCGCCGCTGTGTTCAGCGCGCCGCTGTGTTCAGCTTTAATTACTGGGACTGGTGAAAGGATTAAAAAAGCTGCACAGTTTATGGAAAGTGAAAGCAGTAATCCGCCGGTTGCCAGTCTGAGACGCGTGACATCGCGCACAAAGGGAGACGTGTTTGATCCCGCGTTAGAATGCACCTGTTGGCGTTTGCCTACCAGAACTGAAAAAAGAAGTTGCACAAGCGGGAGCAGTCTTATCATCCAAATATAACACCCACGCGCCATCTACTGAGGGATCTTTAATGCATTTAAAAATGCCCCCGCCAAAGTGTTCGTTAATACATCAACAAGGCCAGATAAAGCCTGTCTCCTGTGGTGAGCACTCTGGCACAAAATGGATGCCTGACCCAGGAGGGTTCTAAACACTGGTGCTGGTGAGTTTCTCACCTTTGCTGTGAAGCACCGTAAAGAGATCATAAGATGAGAAGAGCTATATATGAGAAGTGCAATCCGTTGTTATGATCTGTGAAATATTATAGTAATATTCAAGGCTGATGTTTAGGCTATGTCCGTGAAATGCACACTTACTCACTCACTCACACATGCGTCGACACACATATAAAGACCTCTTCTTTCCCCTAAACAAGCCCTCGACAAGCGCTTGATACATATTGTAGAAGCAGTAATGTTACCATGGACACTGAGGTCTTCTGTGGTATAGCTTAGTCAGGCACTACAGCCCCTTCTGTTGGGTGTGGGGTGGTAAGCTTAGTCAGGCACTACAGCCCCTTCTGTTTGGTGTGGGGTGGTATTTGAACAGAATATTTTTGTTCTGGATAATAAATCTCATGCACTCCTCCACTGATCAGGATGCATCCGGCTTTTTATTAACCGCAAGTCCAACGTGTTGACATTCGTACATTTGCTGCCGTCACCTCGTGTTGAAAGGGGAGAAAGACTCCAGATGTGTTATTCTGGACGACACCGGGCGAGAGAGCAGGGGCTCTTCTTGTGAAGTTTCCGGGGGTAAAAGAGATGGGTCATTAGGTGGGTTTTTTGTGTGCATTGGATGGCAGTGTTCAAAGGCACACACCGAACACCCAAAATTGAGCATTCTTTTAATGTGCGTTTCCAAAGGGGCAATTTGATATTTATCTTTTCTTTCAAAAGGAAACGTTTAGAGCACGTCTTCCAAACGAGCACACATTGGATCGATGTCTCACATCTCTCCGAAGGATTTAAAGGGGATAAATAAAGAGAATAAAATATTCAAGCATAAAAAAATCTGTACATTTTTGCTTACAATTAAGACTCACTGAAAATAAAAAATAGACTATTGCGCTTGTTAAAGGGTTTTCACACACCGCTATAGAAAATCAAATACATATCCATTCATGCTCAATATTTATGCATTGGTTTACACTCAGAATGTGCATTTGTTTACCCACAGAATGCAGATACTGAAACTCATATGAAACCAGAGGGACTTGTTTGATAGCGCTCTCTCCCCAGAATATAGATTTACAAATGAATTCTGCTGCAAACGAATCCGACGCAGGATGCAGTCAGCTGCCCTGTCCTCTTGTGTTAATGTTATGACTTTAAAAACAATATTTTATGACATATAAAATGAATAATTCATGGACTTTCCTGTACTGAAAACTACAAGTTAGCCCTTGTCATAGCTCAAATACCTCAAACATTATGAACCAAACCTCAGACTCCTTAACAACCAGAAATACACATAAAATTCATGAACGGTCGTATATGAACGACTAAAACGTTTCCCATTTACATGAATATAAATGAGCCAAAAGGTCTCCAGTCACACAAACTGGACATTTCTGACCTTTGATTCATATTTCAAATCGAAATTATTTTTTCCCTTTAAAATATTGTGCATTAAGGGATTACAAGAAAGATTGATTAAAGTTCACAGCCGTCATCATGCAGCTGTGCTCAGTCTTGCAGGCACAAACACACGTATTTTTAGCCTTTAGCACGATATACTGTGGTGTCAACCAGCTCTGATTACCACAACCAGGACTATACTATGTGGGTGTGAGGTCACGGTGAGGTAACAATGGCCAGTTTTTCTAGTGCAAGTTGATCTCCCAACCACCGCTGGTCATGTAAAGTGACTTCCTGTGCGTACCCTGGTCCTGGAGAGCCACAGCGCCTGCAATTTTTTTGTTGTTACTCCGCAATTGATTTATTAAAGCAGATGATTACACAGTAAACTCGCCACATTTGGCTTTGCAGGTCTTACTCAACTGCTGATTTTAAGGATAAAACCTCAAAGCAGACCACGCTGCTTTCCAAAGCCATGGTTGCAGACCCCTGTTCTAGTGTTGACGGTCTACAACCTCGGAGAGCTACAGGGTCTGCTGGCTAGTTTTGTTGTCCCCCACTGTAAACTCAGCAACATCTTGAGGCCCAACAAAGTTCAGTTAACTGTATAATTACCAACTGCTTTTGATGAATTAAGTGCCGATTGACGATGAAAACCAGCACATACTGTGGCTCACCAGGAGACGGTGGCAGGCCACTGTTAGTTCCTTTACATGGATTTTCAATAGCATTTCTCTGCCAGGTTTCAGAGAAAAACTTTTCTTCCTTTCTTCTGTGCTGAATTTCATGCAGTGCTTTTCCAGGCATTGGAAGCTCTGTGGACAACATGTTCAGACACTTTTAGCTGGCAGCATTAAACGGTTTGCTCCTAATGCCAGAATATTATTTCTCACCATTGGTTGTAGCACCATAACATTTTTGCTGATATTTAGTGGGGCAACTTCTGTATTAATAGACACTCGGGGGGGCAGGGGGACGGGGGGGAGGTATAATAAAATAAGTAACAACCCTAGATAACCTCAATTTCTCACTTTCTTTTTCAATTACACCTCACCGATAGCTTCAGCTTCAGAACGTGAAATTGGTTATACCTTTGCGATTAAACATATTTTGGCCTAATCGGCTTGGACATATGTGGACATAATCACACTGATTCATTGGATAATATATCACCACTTCAATACTTTCTTCTTAAAAAAATAAAAATGAATTAAAAAAAACGAAATATAACTGACCTGAAATAGTTTTTGTTATGTAACTATGTCCTTAGTTTCTGTTAAAGAGTGCCACTCCTCTATTTATATTAATGTATGGTATTTTCTTATTACAAACTACTAGATTGGATACATTAATAACAACATTCAGTTTCTCTCTCATAACATTCATAAACAAATGCTAAGTTCTCTCCTTACACATCAATGATTTCATATTCTATCAGGGACATAGTTCCTGATAATGATCTATAGGACAGCATTTTCAGTTTGGCAAGCTAGTCTTAGTGATTGCTGAACTTGCCAAACAGTTTGAGGGGACAAAAAATATTGCTTTTAACTGTTTGTCAAAGTTAGACAAATATTGACTTGAATCCCAGCCAGTGGCTTCCAGCGGTCTTGGAGGGTAGCACAATTTAGAGGAGATTTTTTTACTTTATGTTTTTTGCTGGAAGATCGATCACATCTGTCTTAGAGAGACTGAGATTGGAGATGTTGTTTTCCAACCAGGTAGGCATCTCTGTGAAGAGCCCTGGGAGCAGATTCAATATAACCTTACAGCAGGCAGCTGGGTACTACCCCCGATCGCAATAACCAAACTGCCTGAGATTTAACACCCTTAGACCCCAAAAACTCAATCTCACTGTCATGCACTTTGTCCTTAACACCAAGCAACTTTAAAAAAAAAAAAATTTTTTGTTGTAAGCAAGCTTACGGCTTTTTTTAAGTGACATTATTTTAACAAAGGCGGAACATTGTTTTCTAATAGCAAAGGCACAGGACATCCTTAACTGAAAGGAACAGGGCAACCCAAAATCTGCAGGTCTGAGCCACGGGAGTGACACTTTTGTTGGACTGAATCCTTTTTTTGTGCGTGAAGGATGGGCTAAATCTTATAGCACTGTGAGCGAGACTATGGCGGCTTCCTATTATGGCACACAGTAAGCAATTTATTGGATGCTGGGCCCAGCAACCTAGATTCATTTCTGATGTGGTATCGAGCCAAGGGAGGGTGCTGTCATTCAAAAGCATCACTCTGAGAGTGCAAAGAATCTTTTCAGAAATCTAACAAACTCCACAGAAACTGAAAATCCATTTACATCAGAACACTCCCGGTCGGGTAAAAATCCAACCATACTGATGAACAAAAAAATGGATTCACCAATGTAAAGTCATTGGTTTTGGGGCACCACACCTGGAACCCGGTGAATTTTGTTGTTTTTTCCAGTTTTTGTTCATCACCTGATCCGGATCCAGGTGCATATTAAGGTACAATAAACAGTTGCTGACATGTATTTGACAAGCTGCTCAGAATGGACATGCATAGCTAGCCTATGTACATATGGACACTTTCGAATGTAAATATCCATTCTATTTTAACACTGTCTGTCCCGCAATCTATTTTCCAAAGACTAATTGTCAGCCAGTATTGCAACACAGCTTGACATTGGTGCAAGTAATTACCAATGAATTCCATGCTCTCGCTATGGATCAGGGCTAACTATGGCGGACGCAATAACAGGGTTGTTGGTACTTTAATGTCGTAGGAAACAGAGTGGAAAATGTATGATATGTAATTTTTTATGCTTAATGAAGTGACTTATTCCTCAGATAACTGGAAATAAAGAGGCTCCGGTGTATCACGCATGGATGGATCATGTTACAATTAAGGACCCATGAGTGCAGATATGAGGCCATGCATTTAATGTGTGTGCAAAACACAGCTACAGCTAATTCAGGACAGCTGAACGGGTTTTGGTAGTGCTCTGGGGTTCCCTTCTGGGAAATGGCATGATTCTTGCGAAGCTGGTTTAGATGGAGGTCCAAAAGGATGTATTGCATTCAATTGTTTCCTTTGAGTCATAATAATAGTGTACTGCAGGTCTACTGTCATCTTGGGGGGCGGGGGGGGGGGGGGGGGGGGGGGTGTTTACCTCAGGTGGAAAATTGTTGATTTAAAACGATCTAGGATCATGAAACACATTTTCTGCACACGCACTGATTTATGATTCACATATAGGGACTTCAAATCAATGTGGGTGTTTTAAAACTATAAAGACAAAAACGTGACAGAATGTCAAAAGAAGTAATTGTCTTCATATCTTACATTTTTGTGTTTAACTTCGAATCATGTTGAAATTAGTCATTTTTAACTAACAGTGATAGTCAATTATTATTATTTTTTTAAATGTTTTTTTTAAATTTTTATCACAAAATAAAACAAAAAAGCACAGCCTTTATTTATAAGTCAAGGTTAAGGACAAATATTCATTGAATCCTGGCCCTAGTACTCCACAGTAGGCCTACTGCACTTATAAAATACACTTTCACTTGAGCTGTTTCTCTGCATGCTTGGGTATCAGTTCTGTGGGCATGGCATTGCTCATCATCTAGAATGAGGCACACAATTCCAACAACCCACAGAAGAAATCGTCTTTCTCCTGCATACAATCTGATGTCTTGTATTCATTCCTAACCACTAGGGCCGAGGTATGCTAATCTGACCCTGGAGGCACAGTACAACTACTGGTTTTCTTTTTTTACCTGATGGTTAATTGATCGATTATTCTCACAGATTGGCCAGAGATCCCAATCACCAGCGGGGTATACTACGAAGAAGGATTACTGAGTTAAACTGGCGACACATTACATGCTCTGTGATAATCCAGGGCAGTCCAGGCTAGTCGCGATGTAAAGTCGCAGCTGTAATCGTTATGTGTGTGGGAGTGAAAGACTGTAGTCTGTCTCCTTTGATCCCAATCGGGAACACCATGATTTCCTCAAACGTTTGATTTTATCGGGATAATCTTGGCATAATCCTGTGGTTTGCGCTGGTCAAAGACAATGAAAATGAAGTTTGCGACAGAGGAAGGAAGAGGTGGAAAAATACGGAAGTAAACATCAAATCCAGCGTGCGGATGGCTGAGCCGAATAAACATGTTTTTTGGAATACTAAAAATGAGGAGCGATTTCTAGGCTACAATGTCAACTCTGCAAGTTGACAAAGTGACAAAGTTGCAAGTTGTATGGGCTCCATGTTTGTCTTGTTTTCAAAATATCGGGATTAAAGACAGATACCTGTGTATCGCGAGTGCAGGTCTACCACGATAAATCAACGTTCAAGCGAGAGAACTGCATCCGTCTATTCTCTGTATTTTAGATATGTGCTCCTCAAAAACAGCCGTCGTTATGTGTGTGCGACCCAGGAGACTGCAAATCTGCATATGACAGTTGTTAAATGTCTGCTCTTTTCATTGTCGCTTACGATTGGAAAAGCTGTGTAATGTGGCCTCAGCTTAAGCCAAATAACAGCACAAAGTAAAACCCGGAATCCTATCAAATCTGGAACATGGACCGAAGTAAAAAGAGCTGTTCCGGGTTATACTCAGTGCAGTCATCCAGCTAACTCAGTAATCCTGCTCCGTAGTGTAGACCCCTGGGCCCAGTAGTTAAAAACTTTTAATCCCTATCCGATCGGATCAGATTTTGAAATCCCATATTTTGTGATCCTGGATCAGACAACTCCCGGTATTTGTCCTGGTATTTCAAAGCAATTCAGGATAGGATCACCCTGATCCAGATTCAGACTTTTCAAGATTACCAGATCCTGAATATTGGTGCTTTAATCCTACCTATATGCACCCATTGGATATGAAGAACAACATAAGGAAGACAAACAGTCCAATTTAGAGCCATTTATTAAGGATATAATGATGAATTATATTTTATATATAATTTTAAAATCACAAACTTATTATTTGGTTGAATACACTGTTCTGATAGGTAGAGAAGAGACCACTGAAAATGTGACAAAAAAAATGTCAACCATAAAGGCTACAAATGATGTATTTCAATTTACAAACTTTACCATCTTATTTATATTGAAACATATTTTTTAATTAATTGTATAGTACATTTTTCTCTGTAATCCACTCGAAATCCACCCCTCCAGTTGGATCAAGGTAATCCTGATTTCTGATCCCAAACCAATGTTTTTGTCCTGATCCCAAACCAATGTTTTTGTTTAGAAATACTGTACCTGTTTTGAAGATTGGATTTGATTTCCTGATCCGATCGGATATCAAAGTGATCCTAATCCTGTTTTTTGGTTTTGAACTACCCAAAATCCAAATCTGATCCAATCGGATAGGGATTAAAAGTTTTGAACTACTGGGCCCTGTTGTCCCAGGCCTGATTGTGAGGAACCATATGAATAGAATTAGTTTGGCTGTTCTCCATTTGAAAATGAAGATAAGACTTTTTTTATGAATGTAGTTTAACCAGAAAGAAGGGGTAAAAGTTCTGCTTAAAGAAACAAAATTAGGCAAGCCTAGCTCAGCCCGGACACCTGTATGCAGCCAGTGAGGAACATGTGACAGGGCACGGTGGATAATGGTCATGGTCTGGAGCATGCAGGTTGGCCTGCATACCGGGGCGACGGAGTGCATCTGATTCTCAAAAGCGGGTGTGGCAGAGTATGGGAGCGGGAGTGAGCGAGGAGGGGAAGCCAACCGCCAACCTGCCACATGGAAGCGCAACACCTTAACTACAAAGCTGCAGGCACTTTCACAGTTTGTATGGTAGATAGACATGGTAGGAAACAAACCTTCTCATTGGCAGATTAAAGGTAGTTATCCAATGGAGATAATTATTCTTTGAGGGTATGGAGGCAGGAAAAAGAAGAATAAGAAAGAGAAAAAATGTGAAAATAACCCAAGTTTGGGGCTTTATTGTGTGGATGTGTAGCATTGTAGCAAACTCTCGGTGCTGTATAGATATGGGGCATGCCCCGCCAAGCTGCACCTTGGCGAATGGCATACCTGCCATCCCAATATTTGTATCTCTATAGCGCCACCACATGGCTCTATTGGGTTCAAACTGGAGGGCTGAAGTCTTGATGTTACTCTTAATAGACCTACCAAGTTTCATTACTTTCGGTCATAGGGTTTTGGAATTACCTTTTTTGTGATAAGGCCCACTGAAAATTCACTGGCTTGTCATTCGGTCATTTTTGGACCTAGGCATTCGAAAAGTAATGCAAATATGAAGGCATGTGAGATGAGTCGTTCTACTTTTGTGCAAACGCGTCAAATTTTGTAGGAGGAGTAGCATTTTAAGTGTCTTAGAAAAAATGCTAATTAGCGGAAAATCCAATATGGCTGACTATATGGGTCCTTGAGGCAAATTTGTTTGACATGAGCAGTGGGACCTGTGTATCAAATTTTGTGACTCTAGGTCAAACGGGGTGCACTTTTCAACACTCGCAATTTACGCTTTTCAACAACAGGGGATCAGTCAGGCAGCCAGCCAGCCAGTCAGTCAGTGACCCACATTCAGTCATTTAGGCCCGCCCCTTCTGCGTCTGGGCAAAAATAACCTCAGAAATATATGCAAATGCAAATGACATACCTTAGGTTTGATGTTCATACAGTAGGTCTTAGAACAAAGCAAAGGTGTAATGTGCTCTTGTGTAAAACAAATGAGCAGCACCAGTCCGAAATTCAACGTCAGTAATATGGAGAATTTCCAGAAGGGTACTGATCCTTGACATTTGTATTAAGAGCAAATGGGCACCACGTAACACAGCATGATTCTTAAAGAATATTTAATTAATGTACTCCAATAAAAATAAAAAATTATTATGCAACAGTAAACCTACTGTACTGCACATATGGTTACGAGCTACAGTTACTGAGCTTGTAAGGGAAACATGCATATAAAAGTTGACACATTTACAAGATTTCTGCTGAATTTAAAGACATTGCCCCAGCTGGATATCTGTCCTTGTCTCAGCTTTTGCCTTATTAGAACATATATATATTTTTTAAACCAGCCCTACTCTTGGATCCTAACTTCAGACAAGGAAGGTCACCATATAAATTTAAATTTTTACCCATACAGGAATGTAAATAATGGTTTTCTGTGACAATATTAAATGCCATTACCTCAGAACATATGACACGGAGGCTAGAGAAGGTCATGGTCATGGTCCTTTTTGAATGCTTGTAGAAGTGCAATAAAGAAGTGTGGTAAAAGTGTGCTGTAAAATGATCGCTGTCTTTCCGTTGTTTCAGGCCCATGGTTTACTGCGCGTAATGAAAAAGCGCTGGGATTCATTCAGGCTCAAGGATTATCTGCTTTGAACGCTTTTCTCTGATGTCCAGTACAGCAACGGGCCAGTGGTGATTGTGTTCCCATGAACGATGGGTAATCAATGAGCATTTTAGTTGTTTATCTTAACTCATTTCCAGTTATGGTGAATACCAAATACCATATTGCTGAGCTGAAAAATATTGTTGAAATACTGCTGCTGCTACTGCTACTGCTACTACTACTAGAAGAAGAAGAAAAACATAATTACACATATTTGCATATTTCTTCATGTCTGGTGTGTCTGCTTGATGTTTCTTTGATGTTGTTTCCAGCTTATTTTCAGCCTCATACTGTATCTTCAAATGACCAGTCTCCTAACAGACTGTGATGTATCATTTTGCACATCCCCTTCAGATTATGCACAGCTGTCCCTTAGGACAATGTACACGTAAAAAAAAAAATTTTTTTTTAAAAATGCCACGATATGAAATCATGCATGTAATATATGCATGATTGTAAGATGCACATGTAAACTCCAAACTCTTAAGTACAGTTTGGTGAGATTAATGATCAGCATTAGATGTAACACCTGCATAAATATGTAATCTCCAAAATATGTCACCCCCCCCCCGTAAGAAGCCACTAAGTCTGAAAAGTCTGTGCCTTTATTGATGTCAGTAAATCCAGCTGTCTGCAGAGGGCTGTGCACATGGGCATATCGACACAAGCAGCCCAACACTGGACTTGACGCGCTACCATTAGCGCACTGGAAGCATGCCGAGATACACGCTCGTGAGCAGAGTGGCTGATGCCCGGCGGGGTGATTTCGACCAAAGTGCTGTCCCCTGACACATTGGGTGGGGAGGAGAGAGGGGGGGTTACCCCCCTTTGGCAGAAAGCTCAACTGTGTCATGGAGGGTTTGTAGGACCTATTGATTCCCACTAAAGCCACAGAGGGCTGAGACAGTGCACTTTGTTTTCCTTAAGTAACACTGTTTGAAAAGATTACAGTGCACAACCCAACCTCCTAAATCACCCCGGGGTGCGCACACACACACACACACACACACACACACACTGCTCCCGACTGATTCTTCCTCAGACATCATCAGTCTCCTCTTCTCTCAATAGAGTTTTTCCTCTTCAGGACATTTGTACAGACCTTGCCAAACAGCATGTGTTATTCCAGTAATGGTCCGTCTATTGACTCAAACGCACAATCTCCTAAATCACCCCGGCACTTTCTCCAGTCTGATTAGATTCTCTCCTTTGATTTAGACTTATCTCATCTCTCCTTGGCTTGTTCCGCCCTGATGAAAACAAGGTCTGGGAACATCATTCTACTTTTCAATTTTCAATGTTCTCATCTTGTAATTGTTTTTCTAGCTCTGGTTATCGACACAGAAGAGACTTTGTTTAAACCCTTTTGAAGTAAGGACAATTTAACAAGAACGCGAGGAAGAAAGATACGTTCACGAGGCAAAAACAATTATTTGGGATCATTATGGTTTTCACCTTTCACTCTCTAACTGCATGTTTACCACCGGCGGAACGAGGCGGCAATTTTTCTTTCAGCCGCTGTAAATGCACCCATCAAGACAAGCCGAACCAGGTGAAACTGCACCTTGTGCATGGCCAAAAATATATAAAACATTGAAACATGTTTGTCAGTAGAAAATCAACCAAAGAGAATGAAACGCTGTGTAAAATGCATTGCATGCATATGCCTGTGCCTGTGCCCATGCCCATGCCAACCCGAATGTTCATGTTCACATGATGAGGCATCAGGCAAAAATATATTTAAAAAGCAGCTCCTCTACACTGCAAAAAATGTCTGTCTTAACAAGTGTTTTAGTCTTGTAATGAGACTTAAAATCTTTTTTTTCTTTCTCAATAGTGGAAAATATTAGCTTGTTTTAAGTTACTTTTTGCTTGACAAGTGAAATTCTTACCCCACTGGAAAATCTTGAAATGAGGAAAACTATCTCACCCCACTGGCAGATAGCAAAAAAAAGTTAAAGAAATACGCTTCGAAAGTCTAAATATAAGATTAAAATGCTTGTTGAGATGAGTTTTTTTTTGCAGTGTAGAGCAGTTGAGATGTTTCCAGCTGGCTGTTGCTGTGTTGAAACTACACAGCATCACCTGGCATTCATTCCCCTGGCAGAAAGAGAGAGAACTGCCCCCTGAAATCTCAGCCCTCACGCTGCAGGCATTATGCCTGCACGGATCAGAAATGCTGGGCCGAGTGTAACTGCAGCAGACCACTGAGAAATGGGCTCCCGTTCAAATGAGTCACCATTCGATTCCTTAGCGCTTGGAGCTTTGTACGGCCATGGCTGAAATAGCTAGCGAATAAAGAGCCTTTTTTCAGCACAGAATGGTATATCATGTAGACCTACCATCTAGGCCTATACCATCTATTCATCAAATTCATCAATAGTCTATGCATCAATAGTTCGTACGCAGACCTACTGTCTATGTATCAATAGTTATTGTTCTTGCACAATATTTGATTCTACATAAGTGTTGTAGCACTCGAGTCCGGGACTTAAACTGGAGTTAGACTGAATTGTACGCGTGTCTAGAATTGGATTTAATTGTATACATGAATACATTGGAAAAACAAGTGGTTTTATAATTATTACGTTGCAATGATCACCGTCAATATCCTCCCTAATCCCTTTTAACGCGCATTAGCATCAATGACTTGCGACATTTATTTAGTTCTTTGGTCAACAAGTTGCCAGCGTCCACCATGAAGACAAAATGTCGGCACTACTATCTTCATGTGAAAAAACATGGAATAATTTCACATTTTGTGAGGCACGCCGCATGCACCTTGAGAGGGAAATCAGTTCGTATTGAACTAATGCGATTTTAGCCAGATAAATTAGGAAAACCAGCTAACTTTACAGTAACAACCCATAGCATTGGTAATCCAGTCAGTCTTGGTTTGCTCACACTGCTTACCAGTTTGAATAATCATCTCGCTAACAAGCTTTTCAACTCTAGACTAGGCATGAGACATGGCATCCGGAAAGTTTACGTAAATCAATGCAAATATTGTGAGGTAATGTAATATACTGACTATTTCTTTAAAATTACTATTTTACTAGCATTTCACCCACAATAACAGTCAGACCCTGTATTGAAAACAAACAGCCTTTACTGAGTTGTTTGGATTTATTGAATTCTGAAACATTGATCCGCATTTAACAACAAACAAGTTAACAAGTTGACAATGGCTCTTCTATATACGGTCTATATACGGTCATTTCTTATGGAAAATTACTCAATCCAAAATGAAAAGGGAAAATGAAAATGGAAAAAGAGGATTATTCAGTTAAAAAAAAAAAGTTAAAGTTGAAAGGATATTTTCAATTTTCATTTGAGTTTTTCCATTTTTGTTTTTAACTTTCTTTTTTAATTTTTAAGTTGTTTGTAAATGAAGGGGTTTGGCACTACTGTCAATCAAAACAAACAGGGTGGGTCTCATACAGGCACTTTTTCGGACATCATAGCGCATGAGACAGGTAATGGGTAACTTGACACAGGACTCCAAAATACTCAAGGCATTCGTAGGTTTTAACAGATCTTTGGTTGCTATACAGTTCTGCGGTTTTAATGGATGAGATGATGATGAATCTGAGCATTTCTCAAAGCACATGTTATGCTATTAAGCTATGTCATAAGTATGCTACGTAGATCGGGTTAGTCTAACTACAAAGGTCAAACAAAAGAAAGGAGTATACACTCAAGAAATGGGAAATGGCAGTTAAGAACAAGGGAAGGTCAAAGACATTATCTAGTTAAGAACACCTCTGATTAAGAACCTATTGCTAGCTAACTAGTGGGGATAATCCCACTGAGCTATCTCCTGGAACACCAAAAACTAGGAAGCAAGTTTTAATTGGCCTCTACCCATCCCACTCACAGTTTCTGGCCAGCAGAAGCTATAAGCTAGTTTTCACTGGCCTCCTACCCATCCAACTCACAGTTCCTAGGCAGCAGAAGCTAGAAAGCTAGTTTTAACTGGCCTCTATCCATCCCACTCACAGTTCCTAGCCCGCAGAAGCTATAAGCTAGTTATAACTGGCCTATACCCATCTCACTCACAGGTCTTGGCCAGCAGAAGCTATAAGCTAGTTTTAACTGGCCTCTACCCACCCCACTCACAGTTCCTAGCCAGCAAAAGCTAGTTTTAACTGGTCTCTACCCACCCCACTCACAGTTCCTGGCCAGCAGAAGCTAGTTTTAACTGGCCTCTACCCACCCCACTCACAGTTCCTGGCCAGCAGAAGCTAGTTTTAACTGGCCTCTACCCATCTCACTCACAGTTCCTGGCCAGGAGAAGCTAGTTTTAACTGGCCTCTACCCACCCCACTCACAGTTCCTGGCCAGCAGAAGCTAGTTTTAACTGGCCTCCTACCCACCCCACTCACAGTTCCTGGCCAGCAGAAGCTATAAGCTAGTTATAACTGGCCTCTACCCACCCCACTCACAGTTCCTGGCCAGCAGAAGCTAGTTTTAACTGGCCTCTACCCATCTCACTCACAGTTCCTGGCCAGGAGAAGCTAGTTTAATTGGCCTCTACCCACCCCACTCACAGTTCCTGGCCAGCAGAAGCTAGTTTTAACTGGCCTCTACCCACCCCACTCACAGTTCCTGGCCAGCAGAAGCTATAAGCTAGTTATAACTGGCCTATACCCATCCCACTCACAGTTCCTGGCCAGCAGAAGCTAGTTTTAACTGGCCTCTACCCACCCCACTCACAGTTCCTGGCCAGCAGAAGCTAGTTTTAACTGGCCTCTATCCCACTGGGTGATGAGCTGTCCTCATGGCTCACTGACTGGAGCTAGAAGGCTAGTGATTATTTTCACCCAGAACACAAGCATTGGCATAAAATTGTATTCATTTTATGTATTTCTTTACCCACATGTAGTACAAGCATTCAGGTTTAGTATGTTTACATGTTAGGATGACTGTTAAACTTTCATGTCAACATGTATTTTATCGTGGTTTCATAAATTTCAAAAATAAACCGCTTCAAAACTCACAGCTGCAACCAGATTATGAAGTTCGACGATATTGCAATATTGAGCACATATAGACATGCTTCTGAAATGAAAAATTTAATAATTCATTTTTGGCTACTTGTGACAGTATACATTATGAATGAAGATTAGGTAGGCCTATGGTATTTCATTTCAATTAAAATTTTGGGCTGAATGATAACATTACATTATATTACAGGCATTTAGCAGACGTTCTTATCCAGAGCGACTTACACAACTTTTTTAGCATTTTTTTTTAAACATATTATCCATTTATACAGCTGGATATATACTGAAGCGATTCAGGTTAAGTAGGTTCAGCCTTGTTCAAGGGTTCAAGGGTACAACGGCAGTGTCCTACCTGGGAATCGAACCTGCAACCTTTCGGTTACAAGGCCAGTTCCTTAACCATTATACTACACTGCCGCCCCAATGGTCCTCCATAATTTCTGGCTGTTGCATAAGACATTTACATACAGTGAGTTACCCGCATGCTGTACACTGTTGACCTAGTTTGTACTTTATCTAATATTTTTTTAATTCAACTTTCATTATCAAAGTCCCTGCTGGCCATTCTATGTTGTGTTGTCATAATTAAAGTTTCTCATGGACTTTTGCAACTTAAACCACTTATCATATTGAGAGCATTTATCCAATCCAGTCATTAAAAAAAAAAACATATCATTTGGATTCAGTGCCCGTTCAATTCTTACAATCTCAAATCTGAATATTAGATCATTGATAGTGGTAGCTGGAAGTTAAAATTATATATCTTTTCATTCCCAACTTCTTGACTCAATTTGAGCACTGGCGGCTTGGCCATTAACGCAGACTTGAATACAAGTGACAATATTTTCGGAAGATATTTTCTTCGACAGTCAACTGCAAAAATTGAAGATGCTGACCGTGCAATCGGTACGTACATTTTTGGTTTATTCATCCTTCAAGATAATATGCCAGAGGGCTGCAATCATACACTATTGTCACATCATCATAACACTAAGATCAACTGGAGTCATCAATTTATGTTGTTTTGCAGTTTGTTTCATTTTGTTTTGGTTCCATGTCACCGTGCCACTGCACTGTTGTATGTAAGCAGGAGTTAGCTTCCTCCGCTCCACTGACCCGGAGCCTGTATTGTTGTTTCCCCCCCCCCTCTGTGAGGCCAGACCACACTCATCACGCCGTAATTAGGCCTGACTGTGAGTACCAAAGTGCCACCGATGCTCTGACGCACTGTCGGCTGCTGCGCTGATCTCACAGGCCACCCCCCCCCCCCCCCCCCGCTGCCCCGATCTCACAGGCCCCCCCCCCCCCCCCCCCCCCCGCTGCCCCCCGTGACTAAAGCCTTGGTCATGGAACAGAGGCTGAAACCTCTGTCACTGGAAGCTTGTTGCTCGGAGACCTTTGAATGAAATTGAAAACAAAATACGCCACGGACTGGCTATGAAAGCTCTCCCAGTTGAGAGTGCATCGAGGGGGACCATTGCGGAAACGGCTATATTGTAATACTCCCAGTTGAGAGTGCATCGAGGAGGACCATTGCGGAAACGGCTATATTGTAATACTCCCAGTTGAGAGTGCATCGAGGGGGACCATTGCGGAAACGGCTATATTGTAATACTCCCAGTTGAGAGTGCATCGAGGGGGACCATTGCGGAAACGGCTATATTGTAATACTCCCAGTTGAGAGTGCATCGAGGAGGACCATTGCGGAAACGGCTATATTGTAATACTCCCAGTTGAGAGTGCATCGAGGAGGACCATTGCGGAAACGGCTATATTATTTTCAGATCTTCTCCATGCGCAAGTTGCCTCTGTTCATATTTCCCTGCGTCAAAGTGCATTTACGTCCTGACAACTTGGCTTGCTATAAGATGCACAAGTGAACCTCACTAAGGTCAAGCTATTTACCAGCGGGGGGTTCTTTTGGTACTTTTCCCCCTCCATCAACAAATCATCAAAAAAAAAACACTTTGCTGAAGCAGCAAGGGGCAATCATTTTGGACTGTTGCAGTAAATGAATGGGTAGATGGCAGAAGACTGACTTGGTGAATAAAGTAGGAAATTGAATGGAAGTTTATACTTTCAGTTACAGCACAAGAGGTAATTTTGTACTGTTACTGCAGATTCCTTGTACTGCTGTACATTACGATCTTACCGTAAAACCTGATACACTGGCGTTTCGTGTCTATGAGACCAACCCACCTTTTTTTTGCTCTAAAAATGTTCAATTCATTATTACTCACAAAATGATATTATGAATCTGTGTAGTTTATATGGGACACATAATTACACATCCTGAACTGTATGGTAATGGCATGAGGGACAACACAACTGTATGTTTGTCAGTTTGCAAGCAATGGATTCTCATATATGTATTACCATTGTTTGTAACCAGATTGCTAGCTATTTAATCAGTTAGCTAGGCTAATTGCTCTTCTCACCACACTGATCCACAGATTTTCTGTCTCAGACGGCTGTAATGTACAAGGCTATATCTCAACTGATGCACTTGCATAACTGTGATGCTTGGTAATTGAAAATTATATAAACACTGGATCTTATCTAAATGGTTTCACAGAATGTTTTAACAGAGAAGAACTTTTAAAAAAAAATTTGATTTTATAAAGTGTGCAGTAAATCTTGTGTGGGCTGGTGGTGACTATGAAAACATAAGGACAAGCATATTTTCTTACTCATATTTGTTCTTTCTGAGATGATACTCACAGTCTTTGACCTTCCCTTGATTCACGAATCTGTCTTCATTGTTTCCTACTTTCTCTATAAAGTCGAGAAGCTTGTTGTGCTCTCTCCCTCCTTTTTAAATGTCCAAAGGACTCTGACCTCCAGGCATGAAGCGAATTGCTTTTCTCGCCCCGCGAAGTGGTGGAAACGGGCCGCGCCTTTGGGAATTCTCACATAATGGCTTTTTTCATGGCTACATCTGTAATGTTTACACCAATGTTCTCCTTGACTGGGTTTCTGTCTTTCCTCTTCAGTAGAAAAGAAAGGGAACACGTGCAGTCTTTGTTGTAATAATAAGTGAATGCATGTTTGGTTTAAAGGCAAAGGGCAACTGACGGAGTGAAACACTGAGTTGGCAGGATGCAATGTCAACACTTTTCAATACGGCCACCAAAGGACTGAAACCATTTGTGATCGTCTCAGTCACTTTTGCACGTCCTACTACCAGGTAGTTTAATATCTTAGCTTGTAACCTGCTCAACTCATTCGATTATTTGCTGTGATAGATCCCTCATTACATTTCTGTTCATTCCATCTTTACTTTAAACCGGGCTGGCCAGCGGAGGATGGGCTCCCTCTCTCTAGTCAGATTCCTCCCGAGATTTCTTCCCAGTGGGGAATTTTTTCTCACCACCGTTTGAGTTTTTCTTCCCACTGGGGAGTTTTTAACTTTGCTTGCTTTTTTGGGGGTTCAGGCCTGGGACCTCATTTATAAAAAAAAAAAGTACTTTGAATCAAATTTGATCTTACGTGTGCCATACGTAGAAAATCACAACAAAGTAGTGATTTATAAAATTTCGACGTGACTGTGGAAACGGTCGTAGCTCCACATCAGGTCTTCACTTGACATATGCACATTACCTGCTGGTTATGCCGAGGTATAACAGGCTTGAGAGCCGCACGTGAACACTTATTGGTGTTGAAAGTTTCTATTAAATGTATGTGACCAGTTACATTACATTACATTCATTTAGCAGACACTTTTATCCAAAGCGACGTACAATATGTGCATACAGAGACATCATCAAGATCACTACAGAACAGACAAGACAAAGCACATCCTTCCCATAATGTAGCAGCTATCCCTAGTAATGAACGTTGACTGTAGTTCACAGTAAGCTGTGGGTAAATCAGCAATACTACACTTCTATTCTAAATACTATTATAAACTATAATGAACAGACAGGAAAACACAGGGAACTAGTAAACACAGGGAACTGATATTCCTAGGTTAGAATATCAGTCAAGGTGGAGTCTGAAGAGGTGTGTCTTCAGGCCTCAACGGAATGCAGGCAGGGTTGGAGTAGAACGTAGGGGAATGGGAAGTTCATTCCACCACTGAGGAGCTAAGGTGGAAAAACTCCGCAGTTGGGACGAGCAAGAGCCTTTGACACAGAGGGGGGGAAGTGCCAGTCACCCTGCTGTAGAAGAGCGAAGTGGTCGAGCAGGAACATAGTTCTGGATTAAGTCCTGCAGGTAGGCGGGGCCTGTCCTATTGGCTGCAGTGTAGGCCCGGGTCAGAACTTTGAACCTGATCCTGGCTGCAACTGGCAGCCAGTGGAGTGACCTCAGCAGGGGGGTTACATGGGAAAATTTCGGGAGGTTGAACACAAACCGGGATTAGCTGCATTCTGGATTAGTTGAAGAGGCAGAATGGTGCAGGCCGGTAGGCTTGCGAGCAGGGAGTTGCAGTAGTCCAGGCGTGAGGTGACCATGGTCTGGACAAGAAGCTGGGTGGAGTAGGTGGTCAGGTACGGTCGAATCCTCCTGATGTTGTACAGGAGGAACCTGCAGGACTGAGCCGTGGCCCTGATGTACTCTTTGAAGTCCAGCCGGTCGTCCAGGACCACCCCCAGGTTCCTTGCAGAGTGGGAGGCTGCCACCACGGTCCTGTCAATGGTGATGGAGAGGTCATGTAGTGGGGAGGTCTTGTATGGCATGAAGAGGAGCTCTGTCTTGTCAAGGTTGAGCTTCAGGTGATGGGTAGCCATCCACTCAGAGATGTCAGTCAGACAAGCAGATATCCTCTCCTTAACCTGTGGGGTAGAGGGAGGGAAAGAGAGGAAGAGTTGAGTATCATCAGCATAGCTATGGTATGAGAAGCCATGTGAATTAATTACTGAGCCAAGAGACTTAGTATACATAGAACAGCAGAGGACCCAGTACAGATCCCTGCGGGACTCCTGTAGACAGGGGATGGGGAGCAGAGACGGAACCCTTCCAGGAGACTTGGTCTATCAGTGAGATACGATACAAACCAAGAGAGGGCAGTTCCAGAAATGCCCATCTCAGCGAGTGTGGAGATGAAGAGTTTGTGGTTGACCGTGTCGAATGCCGCAGACAGGTCAAGGAGAATCAGAACAGAGGCTCTAGCAGTGGCGAGTGCCTCCGTCACAGCCAGGAGAGCAGTTTCAGTGGAATGGCCGATTCTGAGGCCGGACTGATGCGGGTCAAGCAGGTTGTTCTGGTGGAGAAAAACAGACAGTTGGTTAAGGACAGCACGTTCAATTGTTTTGGACAGGAAGGGCAAGAGAGATACAGGACAGTAGTTCCTGACATCAGTGGGATCCAAGCTAGGTTTTTTAAGGAGTGGGGTTACACGGGCAATTTTAAAGGCAGCAGGAACATGGCCACAGATTTATAGACAGAAGTACGCTATTTTAAACAAGCGCAGCCAATTTTATAAATAACGCTTACGTCCATTTAAGAAATGTGCTTACGTGAAAGTTAAAGATGACGTCCAAGTACTTTTTTTTATTTTTATAAATGAGGTCCTTGGTTTTTGGCTGTTTCTGTTTCTCTGTAAAAAGTGCTGTACAAATAAAATTTAATTTATTTGAACAAATTACAACAAGAATGCCCGGCATAGACTGAGGTGTGGTTTTGGCCAAATATACTTGTCCTCTAGACCTCTTCTGATGGGTTAAACTTACTTGTATTAACATCCTCAGTACTGTGCATGCCTCATTAGATGAAAGCACTACAACAAACCCTCATGTGACACTGTCCCAATTAACAAAAAAAGTATCGGTCGCGGTCTCTGTCATCAGGCCGTTCGTTTTATTTGCATTCTGAAGTGTAGAATTGTGAAATGTCATTGCAAATGGAAATGTTTCCCAAATGAACACAGCACTTCCCAGCTGGTCAAATGCAAGCTGAGGTGACTGATGTATCCAGTGTGCTGACAGTTTGGCTCTTTGAGTCCCTGCGCTGCTGCTGCTCCCCTGTGTCAATTATTTCTTTATTTATTATTTTAAATGAGTCACGTTAGAAGATGAATCATAATTTTAAATTGCTGCAATGCTGAAATGGTGTTCAACTCATTACTCAATTGGCGACCTGTCCAGGGGGTATTCCTGCCTCTCGCCCATTGTATGCTGGGATAGGCTCAAGCCCCCGAACCACCCCCCGTGACCCTGACCGGGAATAAGCGGGTTAGATAATGGATGGAACTCATTACTCATTTCACTGTATTTATACAGAATATTTATAATATAATAGGATTATACTGTATATACTGTATGTATATGCGTATAATATGATATTATACTGTATGCAATACTGCCATAAAAATGTCATATATACAACTTTTCCACAGTATTTCTTATGGTTTCAAACATTTTTTGTACACAACAATGTTGTTTTAATTTCCATGCATAGCAGTTTTCTCTGCACTAAAGGCCACACATTGCATTACTAAGATGAAGCTGGATGAAAGTGCTTGTGTGGATGAGGAATCAATAGCATTGCCTGCCAAAGCCAATGACAGGATTTACACCCGCAGCAGTGCAGTGGGGCAACAGTGCAGTGTCTTTATTTGACAGTAAGTGCTGTATTACCCTTGTTGGACAATGGCTACCGTAAGTCCCTTTACACTGCAGTCCGGGACCTTGGGTTATGGAGGACCTGCTGGTGTTCCAGTGTCAGCTGCACGCATTTGGAGGGCCTTCTCCGAGCACAGCTTCAGCTGTTGGGCTTAGAGCCCGGGCAGATCTCCGATATGAGTTTTCTGTGTTTCCAGGGGAGAAATGCAATTATGTCCGGCCCTCAAATATGAGGTCCATTCCTCTCTGTCTGCCCCTCAGCAAGCCGACAACGCTTTGATTCAAAATGATGAATGATACGTGGGTTTGGAAGGAGAGGGAGAGAGACAGATGGAACAACCACCCCTCCACAAAAAAATATATAATAATAAAAACATTTATATATATATATATATATATATATGTATATATGGAAAAAAAGGGGAAAACGCCTTGTGCACAAACGTGTCTCCATCAAAGAGGTGCTGGTGTCGGCAAGATGAAGAAACATGAAAAAAGAGAGAAAACCAGGGCGAAAATCTGCAATACCCAGCTCCAATGTTCAATCCGCACACTCAAACGAACGAACCTGACGAAGACACGCCGAAACGCGCGTTGTTCGTTCCACTTTTCAATAAACCTTTTTTTGCATCTATATACTTTTTGCCTCTGAAGGTCAGTCTTTTAACTTTTTCGTTTGAGTGTGCGGATTGAACATTGGAGCTGGGTATTGCAGATTTTCGCCCTGGTTTTCTCTCTTTTTTCATATATATATATATATATATATATATATATATATATACAGTATATATATAATGAAAAAACAAATACATTAAGTAAATACACAAGTAAACAAAATTAGGTCTATGTCCCCATCATGCTGAGATTGCCTTGAATGAAACTTGAAGTCACACTCAAATACTAGAAGTGTATTTGAAGGTGGTAATTGTATCGTACTTTACTCAGGAATAACTATAATGCTTTGCTTGCGGCCATGATTTATTTTCCAGAGTTTGTTTTCACTTGTCCCTGCAAACCAGGCCCGTGGCTTCTGCTAATAATCTAATTACATTTGGTAGGAACGGTCCTGACGGATGTCTACACTCACCAAACAGGGTGAGATTCACTCCTTTTTTTTAAGGGGAAATTGATTTTCAAGAGAAGGGGCTTGATTGTGCCCTGGATTCCAGACAGCTGGACATAAATTGGGATGGGTATTTTTAATCAAAATGGGGGTCAGTTCCATTTCACACACGCACAAGTACATGCCCTCATCCTATCACCCCCGATCTTATGAAGTAAGTTTTTTTTTTTTTTTTATAAAATAAAAAAAGAGGAAAGTTATCTTTTATAAACCAGTGACTGGGTACAGTGGGTAGAAACTGCTGTGGGTCAGAATCTGTGTTAAGCTCCCACACAATTATTTTTTTGTCGTGTATTCTTGTGTTTCGCTCTAGGACTTTCTTTCAAGGGAACAAAGGAAACGAACGCATTCAATTCTCATGAACAAAAAAAAACGGTGGACAACAAAAAGCTTGGGGCTTACATAATCAGTCGTGAAATGTATTCATCCCGTGTATAGAAAACAAACAAAAAAAGGCTTCCATTGTCCGCACTGGCCGTAAAGGTTTGAGCCTATTTTTTTTGAAGGTTTGAATCTCATTATTCTCAAGCCATGCCCATTTTCCTTCAATATCTTCACCACTACCCTGCTTCACCGCATTGTAAAAAAAAAAAAAAAAAAAAAAATCCCCTTCAAAAAACGGCAGCAATATTTCCAGTGAAAACTCATTTAACAAAGGGGAAAAACTGTATAAATCCAGTTATTGTATGGGGATGTTAAATAACAAGTTATTGCCGTTAGACTTGGACTGTGTTTTGAAAAAAACTGTGAAATCCTATACATTTTCACAAACATTTTATTCTTTACAAAAATGTTTTTTTTACAGTGCAGGTATTCGGTATTTTTGGAAATATTACTCCTTGGGACTTTTGGAAAGGTTACGGTGACATTTCCTTATGCTGTAGGCGCTGTAGATAATTAAATGTTTCTCCAGAGACTCTGACACTTTTGTTTGTGCATCTAATCACGGTGCTGGAACAACATTAGTCATTCTGACCAGTGGCCATGAATATCGGCAGCTACATGACATCGGAGCAACAGATTCAACACGTAGAGCTGAAACCCATCCAGAAGGCACAGCAACACAAAAACACAAAATTTGAACCAAATCCATCTTCAAAATCATTGAGTGTAGTTGTACTGAATAATTAACTCTCTCTCTGTTAATATCTCCATGGCAAAACATTGCTATGTGCACAGAAAAAATGGTGGTGTACATTTAACACCCGTGGGTATTAAATGTACACAAGTAGTGTGTACATAAAGGTCGATACATTAAGTGGATTCCAACATTTCCTGGTGTATACAAAGTGGACAAAAGATGTTGTCTTTTGAAAAGCGATAATCTTTTAAACGGCTCATCTTTCATTTCCCTTTCAAGTTTAATTTTCAGTCACTGTTCATAAAACGGTTCCGTCTCTCTCCATTAGTAAGTGAAGGACACTGAAACACAAAATGAAAATAGGCTCAGGTCTTTAAATTGCTTCATTGCTTTCAGCTTTGATGGTGCTATTGATTTAATTCGCTGGCTATTTTTGTACAAATACAGGTACTCTGACACCTGGTGTGTGTGTGTGTGTGTGTGTGTGTGTGTGTGTGTGTGTGTGTGTGTGTGTGTGTGTGTGTGTGTCTGTCTGTCTGTCTGTCTGTCTGTGTATGTGTATGTGTATGTGTATGTGTGTGTGTGTGTGTGTGTGTGTGTGTGTGTGTGTGTGTGTGTGTGTGTGTGTGTATGTGTATGTGTATGTGTAGTGTGTGTGTGTGTGTGTGTGTGTGTGTGTGTGTGTGTGTGTGTGTGTGTGTGTGTGTGTGTGTGTGTGTGTGTGTGTGTGTGTGTGTATGTGTGTGTATGTGTATGTGTATGTGTGTAGTATAATGGTTAGGGAACCCAAAGGTTGCAGGTTGGCTTCCCAGGGAGGGCAAATGGGTAGTATGTAAAAACGTTAAATTGTGTTTAAATTCCTCTGGATTAGAGCATCTGTTAAATGCCGTTAATGTAATGTAATGACAGCTGGTAGCTGCTATTGCGAATATACAGTGGGGACCAATAGTGTGAGGACACTACCAAGTCCTGTTTGTTTTCATTACTTAGCAAGAAACAATGCAATTATGATACTCCAATTACATTTCTTATTCAAGAATACATTATTGAGAACAGCTACAAACAAATATTTTAACACATTTCTGAAATGCTCAAATGTAATGGGAAGCCGTTTATTCCGTTCAAATATTAACATGTGTTCCTAAAGCAGAATATGCAAATATCTGGGCTATTAACAACTAAAACCATCTATTAACTGAATGAATCTGCCATTATACCCATTAATGTTGGTAGTGCTAGTGTTCTTATGTATTAATTCCTACACACCTTTTTGACTTATACAAGAATACATTATTTTGTAATAATATAACAAGTACTATGAATGGAGTATCGTAAGTACCCTTGATAAATAATGAAAACAGTCAGTTCTTGTTGTAATGTCCTCAGACCTTTTGGACACCATTTTATAGTAGACGTATAGATGTATTAGAAGACAGTTGTAGTTGGAAGTTATATTCTGGCAGTTGGCCTCTTGTTCAGGGTTAGACGACAAACATTTACAACTAGCTTCCAAGCAGGCCTTTCTGTATAAGGGTGATTTTCTATCGCAAATAAGAGTGTTTCACTTTCCTTCTACCTCCAAGGATCTAACTTTTTAAGGTTCATAGCGAGAGCTTTTTGATGACGGCGATAAAAATGTTGTTGTAAATAACTTGCACCCACTGGCACTTGATTGTCAACGGTCTGCAGCAACAGCAGTCTCCCGCTGCGATAATGCACCGGCGTGGTTATGTACTTTGGCAGAGGATTTCTCTGGTTGAGAGAGATCTTGCTGTGGAGAGGCATTTAGCTTACTCCCCTGGAGTTTACTCCTCCCCTGGAGTTTACTCCCCTGTTATGTGGGCTGGACTAAGAAAAGGGCAGTGAAGGAATTCTACCGGTGCTGGAGATGAGAAATATTTGTAAACTGAAAATGCACACGCGCGTTCTCTGTAGCGTATATACACATGTAAATGTGTTCGCCATATTTATGTCCAAAAAGCTTCTTTTTTCCGAAATGAGAAACTAATTTAGTAACGAAGACGTCGGTTTATTTTTTGTCTCTGTTGCATAACATGTTTTTTGACTGACTATTTAGGTTTGAAATAACTAAAATATGTTGTAAGTATATAAGTAAACGCAGCTGGGATGATGGATATCTCTCAAATATACAGGAATTTTACAGGTTTATTATATATACATTTTTTTGCTTGAATCACAGGATATCTGTCAGTTCACTGAATATTATTATTTTTTACTTTATTCACTGGATATATATTATGTAAGACACTGTTCATTACATTACATTACAGGCATTTAGCAGACACTCTTATCCAGTGACTTACCCAACTTTTTATTTTTTTATTTTTTGCATATTATCCATTTTAACAGCTGGATACATACTGAAGCAATGCGGGATGAAGTACCTTGCTCAAGGGTACACTGGCAGTGTCCTACCTGGGAATCGAACCTGCAACCTTTCAGTTACAAGGCCAATTCCATAACCATTATACTATACTGCCGCCATTATACTACAGTGTTCAGAGAGATGAACTGACTATGCTAGGGCAAGCTCTTCAGCACATAATACTCATTGCAGGCATAAGCGGCAGTTGACATTTGAATCTTCACTGCAGGGGCTAGCTGGGTATGGTGAAAACAAAGCTATCATGACCGACCACCTTTTCAAATTGGTGTTTGGGAATTGAGAGCATGGGAAGATAGATTTTTTACCTGAGGCCTTTTTTTTTGTTGTTGCAGAAAACACCTATTTCAGGTACTGCACTGTCAGGGGAACCCTATCGAACCCTTTTCTGTACTCAGATCTGTGTACAATGTGTACCTCCCTTACTGTTGGAGAATCAGTCAGTCGTAACCAGTCGAGTTATTTTCATCACCTAGTGTAGGCGGTGTTTAGGTAACAGTGAGTTAGTTATAGCTATTTGGCCAACAGGATGAATTTGATATTTTGGACTAAAATTGATGACCCTGGACTTCGACAGTCAAATATATAAGTACTCTCTGCTCTAACTGTCTGACAGCATCAGCGTCTTTCAATATTCTTGGTGCAATGGTGCCATATGCATGATGGAAAAAGTCTTCTGCCATGTTTTTCAATGATAAAGAATCATGTCATTACATTCATTTTTATTTTTAAAAGGATACATTTTTTTTATTATTTTAATATAAATTAGATGTAACATCTGGCACACCAGTGGTATTCCTACTACGGTCAGTGATATTCTTCCAATGGTAGAAATTGAGTGGTTAATCCGCCGCTCTTTAGACATAGAAAACTTGTGTATGCGTAGGTCACTGTCCTTGTTTCTATCCCCAGTGAAGAGGCACCACCATGAACTGTTTGTTCTCTCTCTAAACCTCAAAACTCCTCCATAATAATGCATTCACTGCTGTTTGTAATCCTGGAATACTTGTTTACTCGAGCAGTCCAGTTCCACCCTTAAATACAATCATATGTCTATAATAATTATGCAATGCCTGGCAGTTTTTTTCAAAAGCATAAGAGCAGATAATAAGCATGTAATTTAGGCAACATTATATTTGCATATGCTTTTCTGCACCTTTAATCTCCAAACTAATGCTCATTCTCAATCAGTGAGAGGCAAAAATGACTACGCTTGTCATTGTTCATTAGTTTACTGTAGGTGTCAGTGCTGTTTGTTAACGGATATGAACGAGTTCCATATCTCCTGTGTCTTTCAATTATCCGCTTATTTCCCTCACAAATGCAGTTTGCCTAGTGGATTATGGTGGTTGTTCTCAACTGCGTTTGTGATGGACAAAAAAAAGTGAACTATTTATTCATTAACAGATCCAAAGTTATGGAAAAGTCTTGATTGAGTCAAGGCGTTTGAGTTTACATTACATCATTTACATTACATTTATTTAGCAGACGCTTTTATCCAAAGCGACGTACAGTAAGTGCGTACAGAGACATCATCATCATTACAGAACAGACAAGGCAAAGCACATCCTTTGCATAATGTAGCAGCTATCCCTAGCAATGAACGTTTGACTGTAGTTCACAGTAAGCTGTGGGCAAATCAGCAACACCACACTTTCATTCCAAATACTATTATAAACTATACTATTATAAACCATTCCAAATACTATTATAAACTATGCTATTATAAACCATTCCAAATACTATTATAAACTATAATAAACAAACAGGAAAACACAGGGAACAGGGAACTGATATTCCTAGGTGAGGATATCAGTCAAGGTGGAGTCTGAAGAGGTGTGTCTTGTCGGGTAAGTGAGGACTAGGTAAAATGTGTATTTTCTGAATCCAGCGGTTCCAACAGTCAATACCCTTGTTAAAACGTTCGGCACTCTGAATACTGAACACAAGCGATATTGCGTGCTAGAACCCCTCACTTAACCTACATTCAAAATAAGTTTTACGTGATTTAATTGAATTATTATTATTAAAAATTACAATCATCAATTAAATCGCCAAATTCGTTAATAGGTAAGTCGAACTGTAACCTGGTGGATCAACTAACAAGCCAAAACAAAGTCTAAATCAGGTCTTGAGATTAAGTAATTTTATTAAATGAAAACATTCAATTAGAATAATGACTGGGAATCATACATTCACAAAGGATTGTAGGCTGACTACTTATAATTCACAAAAGTGAAGACATTAAACCAGACATTAATTGGGAAATATACCAGAAAAGAGAGAGATAAGCCAAAAATTGTCAAATTATTTACCCTCCAGCGGAACAGGAACAAAAGGAAACGCACGAGGAACCAAAAAGAATGACTTCTTCACACAAACTCCACAATTGACTAACTTCTTTTTCTGCGGTACACTCATAAAATACCTCCACAGGAAGACCATCCCTGTCCTGATTGGGTTAAGGTGTGGGGGAGGGGGGGGAGAGGGGTCATTTATGACAGACTGGCTTATCTTTGATGGGGGGTTGAGAATGAGAGAGAGAGACAGAGATAGAGAGAAGGGGGGAAATATTAGATATCCTACATCCCTCTCTTGTAAGAATAGGTGCATGCACCTGCTAAAAACCTATTCTTACATCACCAAATAGGAATCACATTACACATTTGGACATTGAAGATGCAGTTACCTGCTAACAACAAAAACAACTGTCCAAATGGTTCACCAACCATTTTTAAAACATTTAGTCCATGCCCAGTTTAATAGTCCCTTTGTGATCTAGAGTCATATCTCTATTAGACACTCTTTTGTGTCGCTGCTGTTATGACACCCTGGTTCAGTCTCTTCCTTCTCCAGTGTCCGGGTATCTAGACTGGCAAGGGACCAGAAGTTCCCTGGACTTGGGTAACATGCAGTGCTTTTTCCATTAGTGTTGCAATTGCGTGAGTGAAATGCAACCTACTCCACAGTGTCTCTACCAGTTGTGCACGGCGTGCGGGGGCTCTGTCTCCTGTGACAGGAAGCTGGACGATCCACAGGTGGCAAAGTGCAGTCAGGGCCTCTCTTCTGACGGGCGGGGAAGCTCCTCTTTCCCTGTCGGAATCCATTTTGGCTCCTTTAGCCTGGATCCAATTGGGTGGACTGCTGACGGCAGTTGCTTAGGCTAGCTTCCCGCGGCAGGGTGTGGGACCGGTTGCACTTGTTTGCACTTGTGTCTGTGGGTGTCCTTTAGGGAATGGCAGGAGAAGACTGTGGGAGTTGAGGGCTTAGGCATTAACACTCATAGCGAAGACCGGAACAATTAATGATAGCACTGCATGTTATGACCACTGTCAGTCCATGCCGGGGAACCTTACGGACAGGGTTTACCTTCCACGGGATTGCCAGTCTAAATAATCACATGAATAGGGCTGACTTGTCCAGAAGTGTCTATGAACAGTATTTGGCGGGGCACCTACACTCTATAAAAGGGACTTAAACACAACATGGGCATGGTATTAGGTTAAAAGGTGGTGGTAGGGATGGATGGGGGCGGGGGGGGGGCAGAGAGAGGCCGAGAGAGAGAGACAGAGAGAGGGAGAGAGAGAGAGAAAGAGCAAAAGACATTAGGCAACATCCCGTCATTCCCTCTCTTGGAACGATAGGTGCATGCAGCTGCTAAGAGCCTATCGTTCCATCATCATAACAACCACACATTTGGACATTATATCATTGTACAATGATAGCTGCATGAAAACAAGTGTCCTAATGGTTCACTAACCATCTTTAAAACAATTAGTCCATGTCCAGTTTACTAGTCCCATTGTGATGATCCGGTGTGGTGCAGACATTTATTATTTTTTTTTCACTGCTGTCATGGCACCTTGGTTCAGTCAATTCCTTCTCCAGTGTCAGGGTATCTGGACTGGCAAGGGAAGAAGCTCCCTGGACTTCCTTGGATAACATGCAGTGCTTATTCCCCTTAATGTTGTAACTGTGTGAGTGAAAGGCGGCCTAATTTGACAGTGTCTCTACCAATTCTGCACTGCGTGCGGGGGGCTCTGTCTCCTGTGACAGGCAGCTGGACGATCCACAGGCGGAAAAGTGCGGTCAAGACCTCTCTACTGACGGGCGGGGAAGCACCTCTTTCCCTGTCGGAATCCGTTTTGGCTCCTTGAGCTCGGGTCCAGTTGGGTGGACTGCTGACGGCAGTCGCTTAGGCTAGCTTCCCATGGCAGGGTATGGGTCCGGTTGCACTTGTGCCTCTGGGGGTCCTTCGGGGAGTGGCAGGAGAAGACTGTGGGACTTGAGGGTTTAGGCCTTATCACTCACAGCAACATGTGAAGAGGGGAACACTGCATGTTATAAGCACTTAGTCCATTCAGGGGAACCTTACGGACAGGATTTACTATCCACAAGATTGCCAGTCCAAATAATTACCTGAATAGGGCAGACTTGTCCACAAGTGCCCAGGAACAGCATTGGAGGGGGCACCTACACTTTAAAAAAGGGACTTAAAAACATGGGCATTGTCTTATGTTAAAAGGTGGTGGTAGGGATGTGGGGGGGTGGTAAGGGGGGGGGGGGGCAGGGGCAGGCAGAGTGCCAGTTTTACCTCCTAGAACCCCAGTGTGGTTACTGGCAGTCCTTTGGCTGCAGAGGGCCACAGCGTTCAGCAAACCGGGATGACAGGAGGCATCCTGTCATCTTGCTTCTTCCGCACGTGGATGCCCCTTAACCACGCCCGTCTCATCTCTGTCCAGGGGTCTATGCCAGTTTTGGCTTTGGTTCCCTCTCTGGGCAGCTGGGCTGATCGTTGCTCGTAGGCATGCAGTCCATCACTGCTCTCCGAACACTTCTGATGTCGGAAAAGGGCTCTTGCACTCTCCCTGGATGACGTGTGTGTGCGAAGTTTGCAGGTGTGGCTCGGGGGTGGAGAGACGAGGGTGGGGGAAACTGTTGTGCTAAATTGGCTGCTTTCATCTTGCCTTGGATTGCAAGACAACACTCTGGCGGAGACTTTGAGGGCCAGAGGAGTCGTAAAACGGCCGGGGGTTGGCTTCCTGCTCCGTTTCTCCCGGGGTCTCTTTACAGCTCTGATAGGGGAGCGAGACTTTCGCAGAAGTCCCCCTATCTCCTCCATCACAGGAACTGTGGAAGTGGGAGAGTCCACAGAGCACACCCCTTCTGTCTGTGCAGCAGACAGAGGTTCCCCGGATTCAGCAGGAGGGGAAGAAAAGTCCACAAGGGGTGGGGTGGGGTCCTCGGCCTGGGTGGACTTTTCTGTGGGGGCTGACTCCACCTGTTGGGGTGCGTAGACCTCTCCACCTGGCAGGGCTGATGGGCCTGTAGAAGCCGGTTCCGCGTCCTGCGGTTCAATGGTCTCCTCACCAGGCTGGGCTGCTGTGTCTGCAGTAGCAGGTTCTGCCCCCAGGGGTTCGACGGTCTCCTCACCAGGCTGGGCTGCTGTGTCTGCAGTAGCAGGTTCTGCCTCCAGGGGTTTGACGGTCTCCTCACCAGGCTGGGCTGCTGTGTCTGCAGTAGCAGGTTCTGCCTCCAGGGGTTTGACGGTCTCCTCACCAGGCTGGGCTGCTGTGTCTGCAGTAGCAGGTTCTGCCTCCAGGGGTTTGACGGTCTCCTCACCAGGCTGGGCTGCTGTGTCTGCAGTAGCAGGTTCTGCCTCCAGGGGTTTGACGGTCTCCTCACCAGGCTGGGCTGCTGTGTCTGCAGTAGCAGGTTCTGCCTCCAGGGGTTCGACGGTCTCCTCACCAGGCTGGGCTGCTGTGTCTGCAGTAGCAGGTTCTGCCTCCAGGGGTTCGACGGTCTCCTCACCTGGCTCAGCTGAGAGGACTGCAGCAGCGGATTCCACGTCCTGTGGGGTCACATCCTCTGTGGTGGCTGGTGTGATACAAAACACAGAGCTGTTTCCCCCAAATTCCTCCAGGGAAGGGGGGCTCACCAGGGGGGCGGCTACATTGTCTGTGGAGGTGACAAAATCCACAGAATTGTCCAAGCCTGAAGGGGGTGGGGATGAGTCAATGGAGAGTGCTGTATTGTCCTCGGTGGGGGGTGGTGCCTGGGTTATGGCTGGAATGGCGCCATGCACTGCTCCTTCCAGCGCATGCTGGACTGCCACAGAAGAAACTGGTTTGGCAGTAACTCCTGACTTAGAGTGGTGCTTTTCCCAAGCCAGTTTCCACATCTGGTTTACCTCCTCCCATGCCTGCTTTGACCGCCAGAGGTAGAGAAAATGTTGTCTTTTCTCTAGGTACGACCTTATCCCTTGGACAATCTTGCGCTTGGTTTCATCACTATCTGGAGAAATCAGATAGTCCAAATACTCAGTCCGCAGGTTGTAAAGGGCCTCCTCCTTCAGCTGGTCCATTGCCTTGAGCTGTTCTGCAAATTTTGGGCACTGGGCTATCAAATATTGCCGTTCTGATAACATGAGATACCACTGCTGATCCAGCCTTGACTGGCCAGGGAATGCTGGTAGGTTAGCAGTGGAGGGTAAATGAGGCATCTCTCTCTTTGTCTGGTATGCCATAATAATATTTTAAAAAATTTAAAAAATAAATAAATAAAATCAATAAATCTAAGACCAGTCGATTAGAAAAAGATTTGAACTTGTCTCAGAGTTTACCGCAGTTTACTCAATAGCAAAATTTAGTATGCTATAGGACAACCTATCTCGGTGGGACCTCCAATTATGTCGGGTAAGTGAGGACTAGGTAAAATGTGTATTTTCTGAATCCAGCGGTTCCAACAGTCAATACCCTTGTTAAAACGTTCGGCACTCTGAATACTGAACACAAGCGATATTGCGTGCTAGAACCCCTCACTTAACCTACATTCAAAATAAGTTTTACGTGATTTAATTGAATTATTATTATTAAAAATTACAATCATCAATTAAATCGCCAAATTCGTTAATAGGTAAGTCGAACTGTAACCTGGTGGATCAACTAACAAGCCAAAACAAAGTCTAAATCAGGTCTTGAGATTAAGTAATTTTATTAAATGAAAACATTCAATTAGAATAATGACTGGGAATCATACATTCACAAAGGATTGTAGGCTGACTACTTATAATTCACAAAAGTGAAGACATTAAACCAGACATTAATTGGGAAATATACCAGAAAAGAGAGAGATAAGCCAAAAATTGTCAAATTATTTACCCTCCAGCGGAACAGGAACAAAAGGAAACGCACGAGGAACCAAAAAGAATGACTTCTTCACACAAACTCCACAATTGACTAACTTCTTTTTCTGCGGTACACTCATAAAATACCTCCACAGGAAGACCATCCCTGTCCTGATTGGGTTAAGGTGTGGGGGAGGGGGGGGGAGAGGGGTCATTTATGACAGACTGGCTTATCTTTGATGGGGGGTTGAGAATGAGAGAGAGAGACAGAGATAGAGAGAAGGGGGGAAATATTAGATATCCTACAGTCTTCAGGCCTCGACGGAATGCAGGCAGGGTTGGAGTAGAACGTAGGGGAATGGGAAGTTCATTCCACCACTGAGGTGCTAATGTGGAAAAACTCCGCAGTCGGGACAAGCGAGAGCCTTTGACACGGAGGGGGGGAAGTGCCAGTCGCCCTGCTGTAGAAGAGCGAAGTGGTCGAGCAGGAACATAGTTCTGGATTAAGTCCTGCAGGTAGGCGGGGCCTGTCCTATTTGCTGCAGTGTAGGCCAGGGTCAGAACTTTGAACCTGATCCTGGCTGCAACTGGCAGCCAGTGGAGAGACCTCAGCAGGGGGGTTACGTGGGAAAATTTCGGGAGGTTGAACACAAGCCGGGCAGCTGCATTCTGGATGAGTTGAAGAGGCAGAATGGCGCAGGCCGGTAGGCTTGCGAGCAGGGAGTTGCAGTAGTCCAGGCGTGAGGTGACCATGGTCTGGACAAGAAGCTGGGTGGAGTAGGTGGTCAGGTACGGTCGAATCCTCCTGATGTTGTACAGGAGGAACCTGCAGGACCGTGCCGTCGCCCTGATGTGCTCTTTGAAGTCCAGCCGGTCGTCCAGGACCACCCCCAGGTTCCTTGCAGAGCGGGAGGCAGCCACCGCGTTTGATATCGGGACTGATCCAGGGCTGCAGGCAATCCTCAGGGGGCCGCCAGGGAAGGGAAGGAGAAGAGGACGCAGGGGAGGAGGAGTAGAGGTAGCGACTGAAGAGGCTGAGTGGGTCCGGTGCTCCGTTCCGACTGGACAGAGACTGTGCGCGTGTGGAGAAGGGTCACGGAGGCGGAGTTTGCGCGTGTGTCGACAGGGCTCGGAGTGGAACAGATGCGATCCGAGAGACGCGTCGCTCTGCGGAAGTGGAGTTGCTCTCATTGTCTTTTAGACCCACGTATCTACCGTGAAACAGAAACAGGACTTTGGAAGGGAAGGATCTGCCGAAACGGCTTTGTCCCTGCAGCTGTTGGACTGCTTAATGACACTGGACGTCTGAAAACAGCGGGGGCGGATGAGGAACTGTTGTTGCTTTTGATGCTCAATTTTTCAACATAATTAATAATTGGTTAATTTAATTTGATATTAATAGTAAAAATTATAATAGTAATTTTATTCATAATCATATTTCACTCCAGTCATGCCTTCACTTATGTGAGACATCTGATTCAATTGAATGTATTTATTGAACATGTCTGTGTTTTGTGGGTCTGCCCCACTGTATTTGTCTTTTTTGTTGTTGGCAACTACAACTGAAGTTCCCTCACAGGAAAATAAAGGTTATTCTATTCTATTTTATTCTATTGTATAACACTCACTATCTGGCCTTGAACATGGATCCTAATGCCATGGAAAATACCGAGGTAGGCCTTTTACAACACTGACTTGGGAAGATTTTGTTTTGTTTTGCCGTCTTGGTGAGACAAATCACCGTTTGTCTATGGAAATAAGCTACCCAGCCCGAAGTAGCACAGCTGCTTTTACAAATCAACATTTTTCACCTCACAAAGAACCATTTTCACTGTCAGACAGGCAATATCTGGGATAGCGGCTGGGAAAAAAAAGGTTGCTTCGCAGCCCGTGCTGCTACATAAATTTAATTAATATAGTACTCGCGGAT
The DNA here is from genome assembly GCA_029718625.1 of Synaphobranchus kaupii. Lineage (NCBI taxonomy): Eukaryota > Metazoa > Chordata > Actinopteri > Anguilliformes > Synaphobranchidae > Synaphobranchus > Synaphobranchus kaupii. Next base: position 17,179,904 of record CM056389.1, read on the forward strand.
CCTGCTGAAGTTAGGGCTCTGAAAATGTTGACCATAGCTAAGAGCATATTTCCTTCTGGAAAACAGTGTGTGTGTGTGTATGTGTGTGTGTGTGCGTGTGTGTAAATTAATGGGATGTGCTGGCCAGTCAGCATATTGTGAATGTGCTATCACTGCACATTTAATCGATCTAAACAACCGCTTAATGCATTGCTCTCGGATTCAAGGAGCAGGGCCAGAGCCTGCAAGGGACTGGCTGAGGTATAAATCTGAGCCCTGGGAGAATGCTGGTGAGGGCCCTGTGGTCAGCCAAGGTGGAAATCAAATGCTATTATTGAGGAGCCGTGGGGAGGCAGGCCTGTAATTAATCAATCCAGTCCGCTCAATATCGGCATCTCTCCAAATGGCCTCTCACAATCTACATCTTAGGCGTGTTGCTGTATGTATTTTGTGATTTTGGTACCGGTTATTAATGTGAATGCTCATCTGTACTTGTGTATTTCTTTTGCATTTATTAAGGTCCTGTACACTAAGTAATCTTGGATATTGATGTCTACTAATTCACGGAGTACTAGTATTTATTTTTAAAGGAGCTATATGTAACACATTTACTGTACTAAATCATAAAATTACCATGATATGTCATCAGAGATTAAGGAAACGTGCTAAGTCGAAATACTGGCTTCTCCGACAACAATGCTACAGCCAGTATGTTCTCCTTTGAAATTTCCATTCCGGGTCGGAACGTCTGTATTTGTTTTGGCCTGTGTGATTCACTATTCTCAGAGTTGACTCCGAGTCCACTGCCCATTACGAACAACCAGATGTACTCCGGCACTCAGACAGCCGATTTACAAATGCCTAAGCTAAGTTCAACATTGTTTCCATTTAGCTAGCTAGCTAAAGATTTTAATATATATATGTATATAGTTACTCGCTAAATATACCACTAACGTTAGCTTATGTGTGACCGTAAACATAGCCAGCCATGCATCTAGCTAACATTGACAGAGTTATAAAAAATCCACATGAGCTGGTTTATAATTTGCAAACAATAAATAATAAACAAATTGCATTACATTTGTATATTAATATGTTAAATGTGCTGAGAATGGTCATATCTGATGCAGTTAAACTCTCTGATTTCAGTGCACAGAATTGGTATTTACTGAAAATGTATTGAAATTAATGTATTATCAAGATCAACAATGCAATGTCAATATTATCAAAAATATATGGAAAAACTTATTTTCACTCTCAAATATTGCAAGATTTATAAAAAAATCCACTGCTGTGAAATATGTTTATCATTCTATTTTCTTAAAAAAGTCCACATATTTACAAATGTTGCAAGGAAATCAATTTCCATGAGGGAAAACCGTTTCCCTCCCCTCTTTCTGTAAAATCAATATGGGTGTTTCTGCATCTTGGATGTAATTGCGTTTCCCCAGTTCCTTTTGTACCCTGGTTTCAGATGTGCTGAATGCATAGCTCATTCCACACTTGCAATCCGACCTCCCGCTTTGTGCCACTATGGTCAGACGTAAACCTAACGACGGAAAGGGCATGAGACCAGGCTGAAAATAAGACCGACCATTAAACTTCAAAAGTGACAGTTTTGTGTCAAAGCTGACCTTTGCAGTTCAATTTTCATCAAAGTGGAGTTTAATATTCCTTCAGATGGAATGGCCAAAGATTACTCTTTAATAGTAATGCGTCAGATAGCCAAGCAAGCCTTGCGAGCCTTGCTTGGCTATCTGATGCATTACTGTTAAAGACATTTATCTAGCTTGTTGTAAAGTGTATCATTATTGTGTGTGTGTGTGTGTGTGTGTGTGTGTGTGTGTGTGTGTGTGTGCTCAGTTCAAAAGCAGGACTTGCTTATCGTTCACTGGCTCAAAATTTTCAAGTGAAAAGCTAGTAAGAAAGTTAATGTAAATATCCCAAATTCTAGATTTAAAATTTAATTGTAAATCTACGTAACTAGATTTACAATTAAATTTTAAATATAGAATTTGGGATATTTACATTATTTTTCTCCTGTTAAGCATTGATTGCTGGTCATGATTACAGTTGCAGTACTTTCCAGTGAGAACTTAAAAATGATTATTTTTAAATGTTATTTTCACACACCCACAGCATCATGTCTTGTATTCCATTGTGTGACAAAGATTGACAAGGACAGGAAAGGCTAACCCTGAACCGATATACAGTATTTGAGAGATTTACCAATGTAGGGAAGATTTATAGAGTCGAGCTGGAATGAGCAGGTTTCCCCAGAGAGAGAAACGCAGAAGCGCAAGCTTGTTCTGGCGCCTTCTAATCTCATGGCTATACTTGCCAGCTTAATTTCACCACTGTATTGCATATCATTTAAATTTAAATAGCATTGCTAACATGGACAATAATCCTACATAGGCTTGTTTTTTTGTAATCTTTTCTGAATGTTGTTTTTTTTTAAATACTGCTTCTTATCACTCTATTTTGTCTTTGCTTGTATGTGAGTGTATATGCTGCCTTCTCCTGTATGCAGATTAGTAGCAATTCCAGTGAAATCGGTGACCTCTGGGTCACTGTGTTCAAGGGCCATCAGCAGAGAGTGGGGGAAGAGGAACATAAATACTTTTCAATTTATTTATTAAACAATTTTTCGATAGAAATCAGTGAGTCAGTAGGCCTTTTTTCCCCCCAGTACATGAAGTAATAATTGAATCAGGCTTTTGTATCTTGACTGTGTTGTATATCAAACGCGTGAGAGGCTATATCTTAATAGCCCTTGCGTTCTTTTATCGGACCGCAAATGTTAATATGGCCAATCCGCTCACTGTTTGTGTCTGTGCCAGTTTGTGCTGGCTGTCCTGATCCACCAATGAGACGAAACCGTTCTGCGTGCGTAGTGCGTACGCGCTAGCATGTAACGGCCTTCGCCGACGCTCTCGCGGGAATGGACGAGCAGCGCGCCCTACGCTGGCCCTGACTGCAGGCCAGACAGGGCTGATGAGGGCTAAGGAGGGCCGACCTTCCCTACTCCGCCTGAGCTAGCTCTGAGCCAGCGCGGGAACGGACGGCGGCTATCGCATCTGTGAATTCAAACTAAGTAAAGCCGAGGGAAACTAGGCCAGCCAAGCTCATCGTGTTGGGTAACAGATGGCAACCTTCACAACTGTCGGACATTTCCCGCCAGATTGTTCTGGGGATGTTCTTGTGGCTTTCGTTCATTGAGCCGAGGGTCTTAGGTAGACATTTCTTTCCAACCCTTGACCCAAGGAACGGCCTCAGTTTCAATGTTTTCAAGGGGTCTTACTCTTGCCTTTGTCAGAGGATATATTTTAGTATATTTCAAATTTATTATTGGGCAATTGTATACATGTAGGTTGATTGCTTCTAATTTGATGGTGACTGTGAAACTGATTGTTTAATTGATTGTCCCCCCCTTGAGAAAGGCAATGTGCCGAAACGTCGGGAGGTAGCCTAACCGGTACGTAAAAATAAGAAGCTTTATAAGATAGATACCTTGAATTGTGTGCAGTCTCATTTATTTAAAATTGATTATTGTGCCAATATTTTTCTGCATCTTCAAATTCAAGTTAAAAACCCTTGTTTTCCCTACTGATGTGTGACATCTAATTGAAATCAGATGGCAGTTGGGTGTGGAATATATTAACTTTCCTTTGTCACTCCTCTACAAGTTTATCCTTGTCCTGAATCTCATCTTCAACTCAGGCTTTATTTTAATCCAAGAGGGCAATTGATGTGCAGCATTAAAAACGATACAATAACACAAAAGAATCACATGAAAATATGAATCACACCCATGTCCGATATAAAAATGGTTAGTGCCTGACAGAATTTCCTCGTTACAATTTGTTCAGTAAACCGATAGCTGAGGGAACTAAATGATATTTAAATCTGGGTTAGTCCTTAATCTTTATTGGCAGACTGCAGCGCTCACCTGTGGGCAGAGGGAGAAATTCGGAGTGCAATGGATGGTCACAGTCTGAAAGTATAGACTATGCGTTACGCTTGTCTGTCAAACGGCTCAGAAAGACATGACTGTTTTACCCCAGTTATCTTACTGCACTGATAAAAGATACGGTACATTCCTGTGTTTGACGTTCAAGTTAGCAATCCAACATATCATAGCAAAACCTAAAACTCTATTAAAGACTTGTAAAACTTTGGCATCGGAGTCTTGTCAATATTAATGGATCTGAGCTTTCTTAAGCGGAATAAGACTCATTTACAAAAGGTGCATACCCAGCGGATTTATAAAAACAACGTTGACATCAAAACGTGCACATTTCCGCAAACTATGTCCCGTGCAAACGCACATTTTAGAGACTCTGCCATCGGAGTCGGCAATTTCCAAAGCAGTCGAGTACAGATGAATGTCCTACAGAGCCATTTCACTCAATTCCAGTTCCCACTGCAATGGCACACTTCATATCAAAGCACACAGCGTTCTAATAATCCTTGTGAGAGGAACATACAGGCCTAAGTAGTTTTTGGCTGGGTGTTTTTGTTTTGTTGTTTTTTTGGTGATACCTTCCATGTGTTACATTTAAAGTTTCAGCTTATGCGTTCAGGGAGGCGGTACAGAGTTCCATACAGGTGCACAAAATTCAAGCGCTCTTTTATCCCAGAATCGATTTGAACGCTGAATGCGAGATCCAATAATGTGATTTCAATTTGATGGTGAGGGGTTTAATCAGGGAGACGGATGTCTGTAACTATGTGAAACTGCCACTTTAAGACGCAAGATAACTTTCTGTGTAATCAAACCATAATGTATTGTGTCGTATTTTGAATGAAGTCTCATCACAGCTCATAAAAGTCATGGATCAATTAATACAATTATTATTCATACCTGGCTATGGTAGTGTAACCTTATGAAATGTGCATCCACTTTAATATCCAACCACTTGTTTTTAATTTCCGAAATGGTTCGGCCGCTGTGACATGCTGCCACTCCATAAATTTTTTGCCAGAACTATTTCCACCAAACAATATAGCACGTCTGGCCCCTGCCTCTGTAACGAGCATCTCGATTTCACAGACTGTGAAGTTTCAGTCATGTTTTGTGTTCTGACATATTATTTTCTCTGACAATGAATTTGAATGACAAGCTGATTTATATGCCTATCATATTCACCTTGGGCGTTCCATTAACCATTTATGGCTATTCTTTTTTTCCTAAAACCATGTAGATGTTTTAATAATGTGTCACTTGTATGTTCTACTCACTCTTTGACCCTGTAAAGAAAACTGTAGCGGGTCAAACAGGTGTTGGGTTTTTTGTTTTTTTCACCAACTTCTCAAAACATTTTATAACGAATGATGTGAGGGCAACTGGCCTAAAATCATTTAGGGTCTTGTAATGTTTGGGCTTAGCTACAGGGACTACAGTGGCCCGTTTCCAGAGCTTGGGCACTACCAGATGTCACTCGGTCCGCAGGATGATGCCACTGAACACCGGGTCTAGTTTTTCGGCTCCTATCTGGCCCCAGGCTTTCTCTCACCTTGCCTTTGTTTCAGCGTCCTCATCACAGCGCTCTCATAAAAACAGCTGCTATTTCACACACTGCCTTTAACTAAAGAACATCCATTTCCTGTGTAAAGCCTGATACCTCAAAACGTAGGTAAGAATGTATTCAGGTCTTGTTGCCAGCTGTTTGTCATCAGAGCTGTTTGTCGAGTTCAACCCTGCTTTTGCCTTTACTCTTTAGTCCGTGGATCATAGTCATGCCCTCCCAAACAGAGCCCAGGTCAATTGTACTCTGTTCACTCTCCAATTTTCCTTTATAAAACACTGCTTTGCTCTCTTGATTTCACATTTTATTTCTTTCTGTATTTTATGCTTTTTCAAATTTATTTCATGAAAAGGCCTATATTTCTCCAACTTATCAGGGTCCAGCAAAGACTGCTGTTGGGGTATCCGAATAGCCTTGTCAGGGGATAACCGTGTCCTCACAAAAGGTAACCTAGCTAGTAATAGCATCAGTGGGTTATAGCACTGCAAGGGCCTGTAAGCACATCCTAATCCGTGCATTCAAAGCAACCTTGGATAGAGCCGTTGTATGGGGTCATCAGTCCACGTTTTGATCCTCTTGGTCTGTGCTGCTTTCGCCCTCCCCGTAAAGTGGAATGGGGGGAGATAGTGTTTTGGTCAGCCTTCCCCAGAGAAGGATATGCGATGGACTTCTAAACTCCTCTAATGGCCCCATAACATCGGTCCAGAATCTTGTTGTGGCCCGTGGGGCACGTGAAGTATTGGTGGAAATTGCGCAGGGTTTTTTCCCTCAGTGTACATCGATTAAAATCCCCCCAATATTAAGTTGGGGTTGCGTCAGGAGAGATGGACTGTTACTTGTGCACGGAGCGTTCGACTGCCTTCATTGCGCTTGCCTCGTTTGCCGTAGGATGGATATTAACCGATGTGACGAATATCCGGTGGGAGCTCTCGGGGGAGATAGTGAGGTCGCAGTGATATGGGGGGCCAGTTCAGTGTCTTCAGTACACAGTCTCTCCCTCACGAGAACCGAATTTTCACAAACGTTTGTTTTGTGGAGACAGACTCCCCCCGCCGTGCACTTTTCCAGTCACTACTGCATCCTGATCCAAACATAAAGGCGTTCCAAAGTCAACAATAATTAAGTCACTGTCAGCGTCCCTGTCTGTGAGCTAGGCCTCTGTGAGAGCCATAATACAGCCATCTCTGCAGTCACATTGGAAATGTAACCTTGGCTCGCAGTTTGTCGATCTTACGTTGGAGGGACTGAGCATTGGCTGAGGTTAGGGGAGGCAATGGAATCTGAGATAGGTGCCATTGTCTCCTCATTTCTTCCTCTGTTTCTGTCTATTTTTGGATTTGTCACCCCCCTCGAACGATCCATGGTTAAAAGCAGACACCTTGTTCGGAGGATCAACAGCATAACACATATATTATTAAAATATCTACAGCATTGGAAAAGAACATTGCCTCAATCTAATTTTCTTTGATTGAAATCGATTTTATTCCCTAGGAGGAAAATCAACAAGCACTCGTACAAAATTACACGTCTCTGCCTTTTTCATATTGACCTGCCAGATTTTCTGTACATTCGTCACTTCATGCCACAGGAAAAATTATTTACACCGAATAATAATCACACAAAAATATGTAGAAGTATTTGACGGGATATTTTCGCTTGAATATCAATATGTGCTCTAATGGTCATTCCCAATGTTCAGTCCATTTTTAAAGATAATTTCTGATTTCCTTTTAATAATATGAAGCAGTATTTTTTGCTAAAATCGTTACTTTTGTATCTGGCGTGAAATGAGCTTGGCCATTCGAATGGAGATCCCACCAGGGGTTCCTTTTATATCTTCTGTGATTCCGTTTTACCCTCCTACCACAGAAGAAGAACTCAGCCGCATTGTTATGAAAAATTCAAATCTTGTAGGTTAATTTCAGCTGGCAAAAAAATTTACTTTGAGGGTCTTTGATCGTTTTTGAAGCAGTTTCTGAATTCTTGATCTATGCCCCTCTGTCTAACTCAAAAGGGCTTAAATAAGAACGGAATCCATTTCCATTTAAAAAATAAATTATTGGCAGCTTTTCGTCAATCCCAAAGGCCCAGACAGGGTCCGTTTTAATTAGAAATATTTCAGGTTTGTCGTTTCAAGAAAATTTTAGTTTAAGCTTGACGGAGAACATTTTGTGAACCACACAAAGCATTGGTGTAGAGGTTCACACCTGCAGTAGTAATATGACCGCTGGCTGTCCCGTTTCCTATGGGGTAAGAAAAATAAGAGAGTGAAGGTGAGTTTACTCACATTCTGCTGAGGAACATATTCCTCTGTAATTATTTTCACCTGGAACAGTCTCACCTTGGGGTGACGTGTCTACAAGAGTTTTAATTAGTCGGGGAGTATGTGCATTCTAGAAAACGTGCGTGGAGAAGGCTTGGAGGAGCTCTCTGGACTCTCCGACAGCAAAGATAGGGGTCAATGTGCCAGTAGGCCTTGCAACCCCCCAGTGTAACACCCTTATTGTAGACGGATTAATAAGTTTCAAAAGCACACAACTTTCCCTATTCTTTTACAACCGTGACCTTAATTAACAAATGTATTTACTGTGACACCCCTTATTAAAATGTAACCTGACGAAGCTAGCGTTGAACTAGGAAATGACTGAATCTGAATGGGCTGTTTTTATTTGATTTTTTTTGTCTTATATCTCAGGACGCACATCAAGCCCTCCCCCGTGACCCAATAGTTTACAAACCAGTGTTTTTACTCAGTGATTCCTATCGTTAATCTCACTCCCAATGACGAATTGAAAGGCGTTAATTTAATTGCACCAAACTTATGTTCCAAGTCCATTTTCAAAACGACACCAAAGCGTGCGTCACATGTTCGTCTATCGATTCAAAGGCTGACCTACTGTCTGTTGGGATTAACGTCTCCAAAAGGTAAAGTGAAGACAGACCCGACAGAGAAAACCCTGAGACCTGGGACAAAGGATATTAGTCAGTATATGGAGTCTATTAAACACACAAAGAGGGTTGTTTCATCATTTCAATCTATTAGTTTAAATGTCAAAAACATGAAAGCTTCCGCTTTTAATTTTATTCCAAAACAGTGATACCACAACAAAATTAAATTTATTTGAATACAGAGTGGCAGATGAATTGCAGTGTTCCTATTTGAAAACTGCACTTAATATGACCATTAACAGATGGCTGTCTCTGAACAGTATATGAAATAAATGTGTTACATATCCTGCTATGCACTACACTTTGTTGTGAAAGGCATTCAGCTCTCCAGAAAAATTGGCCTGGAGTCAAATATGGCCTGTGTGTATTTCAACGCAGCCTTTTTGAGCAAGTGTTTTTTCATCATTTAAAAAAGCCTTTTTGAGCAAGTGTTGTTTTATCATTTAAAAAAGCCTTTTTGAGCAAGTGTTGTTTTATCATTTAAAAAAGCCTTTTTGAATTTATTCTGGTGATCGCCAATCATGAAAAGCAAAGATATAAACGGAACACTTGCATTCAGCTATGACTCAGAGTTAAGGCCAGTTAGAAGGAATAACTCTAACTGAATCCAGGCCTGTGTTTTGAAGAGTGCACTTTTGGATTTGACATTTAAACAAGTGCCATCGTTGAAGAAAGGGATTCTGCTTGCTTATAAAAATATGTTGGCGTCGTACAGCGGGTGACACTATTATCACAGACAGCTTTTTTTTACACTGCGAGGGAGGAGGCAGGGGGAGTCTATGTTGAGAAACTACAGGCTGACATAAAATGGGCCACACGAGAGAGCATATTAAGCACAGAGTTAAAGGACATGGGTGGCAGTGTAGGGTAGGGAACTAGGATTGTGACTCAGGGGTTGCAGGTTCGATTCCCAGGTGGGGCACTGCTGCTGTACCTTTGAGGAGTGCGCCTAACCCGGACTGCTTCAGGACACATCCAGCTGTGAAAATAGATTGCATGTAAAAAGACTGTGGATACCGGGTGTCTGATGGATGCCGTAAATGTAAAGTCTTCACATTTCATATCTGTTATACCTGCCATGTTTTCTCATGACAGCGTGAGCAGGTACAATCTCAAGCCTACAAGGGTGACGACATGAACTGATGTTGGTGGCATTCGTTGCCCAAGTTTAGCAGCAGCGCAGCAAAAATGCCGGCGCGAATATAACACTGCATGGTGTACATTTAACACCCAAAGGATTCTACTTGCTTATAAAATATGTTAGTGTTGTACAGCATTTGACAGGCTGTTGAATTTACACCACTATTTTTGCTGTGAGTTTACTAACCTTATGTTAGTGTCTATATGACCCAAAATGACTTTTTTTGTTTTTGTATCATTTCAATTTGGTGATTTTCTTCAGCAAATGTCTAAGACACCCTGGAGAATTAGGAAATAATTGTAAAAAAAAAAAAAGATAATTGGAACTTTTATGTTCTTTTTATATTGACCTATAACAACACCTTAACAGAAATGGCAGTAGAAATGGTAACATAATAGCAAGGTTAAGCTCCACAATGCTGCAGTGAAAACTTCAATGAGTAGTAGGGCTGCATTTGATATGTAGACTTGTAAATTCACCTGAAAGGGTGTTGCAAATCATTGACAATGCCGGTCACATTCCTTTCTCTTAGTCTTAATTTCTGTAAATAACTGCATCTATTTGCGTTTTTCCCCTCAGAAGTGCACTCTGTGTTGCTCTCTTCACGTTAACGACAATTTAGCGAAGGCATGTTATTTTATGCTTTGATTCGAAATGCTTGATTATGCGTGGCAAATGGAAACCCTCTTCGCTGGACAGAATCAATTGAATTTGCAGATTGCCTTGCCTACTTTTTAGCTGTATCTGAGAGAGGGAAAATGTTAGTGTTTGAGCAGAAAATGACAGACGCGGTAAGTTTTTAACCTGTCATATTGTGATGCACATTTGACTCCTCTAATATTAGTACGGTTAGTACGGTAATACGAGTTCCAGCTTTTTTGCTCTAACTATATGTATTTATTTTCATATAGTATACATTTGTAACTATAGGTACAGTATATATAATGCAATTCTGAAAGCCATAATTTTGTTATTTCCTTCACCTTGGCTGCCAGAGGGTGTATTCTTTCAAGTTTGGGTAATACGAGACTACAGGTATACCTACACCCTGGGGATTCATTTGCACACATGAATGACCCCCCCCTGCACTTTCTACAACAAATTCATTTCTCTGCACATTCCTTCCTCAAGGAAAAAATTAAGAATATCTCTATGCAGCTCATTGGTATATTCAAACAAGCTGCTGCCTGCTTGCCTACTAGATTGTCTGAAATTGTTTGAATTGATGTCAGGACAAAGTTTCGCCATCAAAGTTATGAACAAAAAAAAAAGAAAAGAAAGAAAATGATGGCCTGGTAGGCTTAGCAATTTAGTTTAGTATAATGGTTAAGTAACTGGGCTTGTAATGCAAAGGTTGTTGGTTGGATTCCCAACTCAGGTGCTGATGTTGTACCTTTGAGCAAGGTACTTAACCTGAATTGCTTAGGTAAACTGAGAAAAATCCAACCTTTAATTGAAGTAAATTTATTTTGAGAAAAAAAAAATCCCTCATCAAGAAATAATTATTTTTAACAAAACCATGTGTGCCACAATTACTGGCACCCCTAGAAACTCTTAAGAACAAAATGTAACTGAAGCATTTTTTCCATTTATATTTTACTTTTTAAAGTTGATCCGGGGCTGCATCCCAATATTCTTCACTCCCCACCTCCCGTCCTCCACTCCCCCACTACCACTCCCCTCCTACCCGGAAGTATGCAAAGCTGTCTGAACGTTTCGAGTACAAGTAATTGCATGTACAGTATACAATGTACCTGACATTGCGGTTTGCGTCGAGATATTAATTAATATGTAACCATTAGTACGTAATTAAGATATAATCAGCGACATTAGATTAAAACACAAAGATTTGTTTATAGCTACTACCAAAAATAGCTACTCACCTGAAAATGCCCATATCTACTGTTAGGGCAATACTTAAGTTCAAAACAACTTGAACTGTTACAAACCTGCCTGGAAGAGGACCCAAGTTTAATTTGCCCCCACGCACAGTGAGGAGGATGGTAAGAGAGGCAAAAAAATCACTGTTGGAAAATTACAGAGGAAAGTAGCATCTTGGGGTAATCAAGTCTCCAAAACTACCATTAGACGTCACCTCCATGCCAACAAATTATTTGGAAGGCATGCCAGAAAAAAGCCTTTCCTGTCATTTCACCACAAACGTAAGCGCCTGGAGTTTGTTAAAGCTACTGGAACTTTGACTGGAACCGTGTTCTATGAAACAAAAATTGTCCGATGAAACAAAGAATTGAGCTTTTCCGCAAACCAAGGTGGGTTTGGCATAAAAAGAAGGATGGCTATATCGAAAATATCCTGATCTCCACTGTTAAGTATGGTGGAGGTTCCGTGATGTTGTGGGGCTGTTTTTCCTCCAAAGGCCCTGGGAACCTTGTTAGGGTCCATGGCATCATGAACTCCATGAAATACCAGGAAATTTATTATCTGAATCTGGCTGCCTCTGCCAGGAAACTAAAACTGGGTCGTCATTGGATCTACCAGCAGGACAATGATCGAAAACATATGTCCAAATCAACACAAAAATGGTTAACTGAACAAAAAATCAAGCTTCTGCCATGGCCATCTTAGTCCCCTGACCTAACCCCCATTTAAAACCTGTGGGCTGAGCTGAAGAGGAGAGTGCACAAGAGAGGATCTAGGACTCTGGATGATCTGGAAAGATTCTGTAAAAAGGAATGGTCTCAGATTCCTTGCTCTGTATTCTCCAACCTTATAAGATATTACGGGAGAAGACTCTGTACAACCTCCCTTTGCCAATAAAACAGCACAAAGTATTAAATGCAGGGGTGCGAATAATTGTGGCACACGTGGTTTTGTTAAAAATTATTATTTCTTGATGAGGGATATTTCCTCAGAATAAATTTACTTCAATGAAAGGTTGGATGTTTGTCATTTCTTCAGTGTGAGATTAAGCTAATTCACAAAACGGTGAATTTTTTATAACCCTTTTTACTCATCTTTACCAGGGGTGCCAATAATTGTGGAGGGCACTGTATATGGATGTATTAATGTATCGTATGTAAACATGTACATACGATACATTAATTGCCCTGGATGAAAGTGTCTGCTAAATACTGAAATGCAATGTAAATGTAATTAATTTGAATAATGATGTACAATTACTGAAATATGATATAGTGATGTAGAATAATGTGGTTGTAAATATCTAAATATCACTTTCTGTGTCATTTACATAGCTATACTCTGCAAGCTTTGCTGTTCTTTTTTAACCATTTCAGCAACTAGAAATCATATAGATTAGTATTGTAATGCCATTAATAATGTGTCTAATTAATAATGTGCCCCTCAAAAAATAAAAAATAATTTAGAAATATGTTGACACGAGATAGCAACAGTGAAGAGACAAAAACTGCCTATCCATCAGCACATTTAGACAGTCATCTCAATATGCATCTGCGATCACAAATAAAAAATTTAATTTTCCCATTAATTTAATTGCTTTTACATGCATTTAATTAGTGAGTTATGTAGTTGCTTAAATAGTTTAAGTACAGTTACCCTACATGATGGGAGAGTACATGTTTGCTATGGAGCAGAAGACCATACATAACCTGCTGATTCCGCGCAATCTAAGACATTTTTCACAAGTCTGTTCAAGCATAAAACACAATACTGCAGACTCATTGCTTAGGTTGTCTTTGCACATATTTATATCTGTTAGACATATCGGTTGACATATTGACAACACTTTTTAGAAGTACATGTCACTACATGATGATAATAAATAATTATGGCTTAATGATTTATTGCTTAATGAATTCATATCACTTCCACAATGCACAAGTGTAAATCATGTGTAATGTGGCCATCTCATTGAGCTCTGATGTCCATTATAGACGGTGTTTTCTAATTTGGTCGCAAGTCAAGCGAATGGCACCAGAGTTTATTTGTTCACCATCTAGGCAAGCTTCAAGGCCGCCATATGTTTTCCTTTGAATTCATAGTGCAGGGAAGCATGGAAACACATCTTTAACAAATATGGGTGGAAATATCAGGTCTGAGCACTTTCAGTACAGGACTACATCAACAACGTATTTTGAAAAAAACATCCCCATCCAGCATTAAGAGATCCATTTTGTTGTTGCACTGGTGCAAATTGCAGGGTGTGAATTATTCCTTTTTTATAATAATAATAATAATAATAATAATAATAATAATAATAATAATAATAATAATAATAAGCACAAATAACTTTCAAGTGAAGGTTTTCTGAATGTTGAATGATGTTTTTGTTTGTCTTTCAAATGAACCTCCTCAAAATACTGACCCATGGCTAGACACGTCTTGGCATCACTTGGTCAGATTACCTTGGGAAAACAAAAATCAAGATTTCTAAAGCCACCCAGTGTCTGCACCAATAATAAATGCAACAGAAAATGTCCTTTTTGATTATTCAAAAACTGCCAACTGAATGTGGTGATAAGCCTAGGCACACTTATCCCTTCTTATCTATGAGTATTCAACAGCATGAACTTGCGATGGGTATTCAAATGTTTTTGTATGAGCAGACAATAGTTTGAGTCGGACAAACAAAGAATCCAGTCTGTCTGTTTTGCATTAAGAAGATGCACACGTAAATGTGTGAATCGATGAAAGCTGAAATCTGAAAGTGGCAGACAGGTTTGCTGGTTACGCCTGTCTGCCTAACTGAAACTTACGGACTTGCTGAGTCAGTGTTCCAGGTGCATACCACTTGCTGATACAGCAATGTCAGTTTTTCAAGTTCACTTGTAGAGAACATTATGACCTCATATTTACCTTTGTGGTGTTGTGGTTGCTATGAAAAATGACATCGCTAAGTCAACCCTAAGAAGGACACGATTTACCATTTTTAACATCTTTATTTAAATATCAGGAGCGTCACACTGGAACTTTGTGCCTTAGAGCCTGCCATTAATTATTTCATCTTAAATTAACTAGGAAGTTTGACTAAACTATTTTTTCACAGTGAAAACATGGCACAGACAAGGTTAATAGGGCGCGCAAGGGATCAGCAGTAGGAGGGAATTTGCGAGATGGGAGATTCAGTTTGGCACATTAAATAGGTTACATTTCTCAACCACATTGAATCAGGACTTATGTGTAACATTTCATTCAAAGGATCGATGTAACCTTTCTCATGTTTACACATCTAGGTACCAATTGCATCAAAGATCAGTACAATTTCACATTATTCCCCTCAGTGGCATCAAGTGCATCAGCTCATCTCGGGTCTTTTGAGACCAACTGAGATGTTTCGATATGAACTTTGATAGCAATCTTGAAATTCCCCGTTTGTACCTCAAATAAATTGTTCCAGTCCTAGAAGATGTGCAGCTGCTTCAGCATCAAATCAAAGTTTTCAATAGTAGTTGATCTGTATTGCTGTGAAATAAGTATGGTACTAATGCTTGTCAATCGCATCCAGTCTCCCTGCTTTACACAGACTACAAAATGTTTTCCAACGCATGCTCATTGGCCATTGATGCCCACTTTTTACAGGGTGTAAATGCAACCCCAACTATACCACTACACTGGAGCAATTGTGTAGAAACCAAACTAAATTGATAAAAAATATGAATTGTTGAATATTTATAACAAGTTTTTTTTTCCCCACCTCCACAGATCTTGGCTGTAACTAGAAATCATGCTGCTTCGCACCTCTCTCTAACAGCGATTTCTTCACTCTTTCACTACACATGCATTCTGTTTGAGCATCAACAGTTAGAACTGGCAGCAATTAACCATTTTAATGATACAAGTGTGCATGCAAAGTTTTGCTGCCATAGTCTCAGCCAGCTACCCAACTAAATGTGAATTAAATGATGTAATGCATGAACAGTCCTCACCGAGAGCTTCACTGTTGCCTACCTCAGAAGGTGCCATTTCACTTTAAAACTGAAGCGCTTTTATTTATGCTTGTAGTGTGGGGCCTTGGTACATGATTTCTGACAGGCTAATGCATCATTGACATAAGATCTGTGTAAGTAATGCATGAACAATGGTTTTGCAGTACTCTAACTCATGTAGTCCTCATACTGCAATACAATGATAAGTACTAAGTCTATCTGGCTGAGAGCAGGTGTAAGCATGGGTGAGTAGTTAAGGGGATATGAGGCTTTCATATTTAATATAGAAATATGAAACTTTATGTTAAATATATAAAATAAAAATTGGGCTGCTGGGTGGCTCATCCTGTAAAGGCACTGTACTAGTGCTTGGATGGGCCCTAGTTAACCGGGATGGCCTGGGCTGTGTAAGAATCAGAGCCCTGTGCAATTTACTGTATACTGTTTAGTAGGCAACGTGCAGTATGCAAAAAAAAATTAAAATCCTCCATACTTTTTCCAACCGTACTCTGGATGTGTCGTAAGATGTCCCACCCTTATGTGGCCATGTCACATGTTGTTTTTGTTGTTATTGATAGAAAACCTCAGCGAAGCTGCACCTAATTGTTAAAGCGAAGCTGCACGTCATGTTTATGCGACCAAAATGTTCATATACTTGAAAAGTATGCTCTTGAATATACTCAGCGAAACCCTCGAAGTGAGTAAATCATCTGGGGGTTTTAAGTATACTACATTTCGAGAAAAACTTGCTTATTTAACTACTTTCTTAATTAAGTGTACTCAACAAGCATACTCAATAGTATGGAAGGGTGCTGATTTGGACACAGTCCGTGTCTGATCGCTCACCAGCAACCCCCACTGGTCAAATATGTGTCCACTGTGCTTGCTTAAGCTCTACATGACGTCTTTCTCTGACTCATGTCTGTGCAAGCTCAGAGTGTGGACTCTGGTGTGAAAAGAGGCAGAGGAGAGCTGTGTGCCTGTCTGCACTCTCCCCAATTGATAATCGATCTCGCAGCAGTGAGCATCACTAGTGAATAATGACTGGGCATTGTAAATTTGGGGAAAAAGGAGAAAAGGTATTCAAATTAAAGGCCTAGAATTGGATAAGTATTGTCATGGTTTCACTTGCTCTTACGGTAACTGCCATACAGAAACACAGGACAGATAGAATGCTTTCTTATTGCTGTGCAGTATATAGCGTTATAGCATTTTCTATTGTTCTAGCGTGTTACTGTTGTTATTTATTTGGCTGTCTGGCATGAGATTGACCAACATTTGACTTTCAAATAATTTCAAGTGTTGATTCCCAACCCACATTTAAGTTCAGCAATTATTACACTTGTGCCTCTGAAGAATGCGCCCTTGCATTTACTTGTAAGTCAGAGTTAAGGACAATTGTTGTTGAATCCAGGCCTCCCTCATTGTGGATGATTTACAGAGCACAGAATCTTCTAGTGAAGAAACCATTAAAAAAAAAGTTTTAGTTTCAGGCTATAAAATCCATCCATCCATCCATTATCCATTAACCCGCTTATTCCTGGTCAGGGTCGCGGGAGGCTATAAAATACAAATCAAAATATGACACAAAAATCTTCAATTATGCACAATACAGATGGAAATACAATTCCTTCATAATATGAGCTTTGTAGCAGTCAAAACACATTGCTTATGAGTTATAGTTGTATCAGTCATATTTCTGAACATGAAAGATATGAAATGTGAAAGCCTCTGCTGGATGAATCCAAAATAGAAAAAAAGGTGATCTCATTTTCACACCTCCACCCCCATCACTCGGATGAGGAGTGCGAAGTGGCTTCCGGTGCATTCTTTGTACTCTGCGTTTCCCTTTCGAACCCACTCTCAGGTTTATAATTATCTGTTTTTGGCGACTATTTAGCGGTAAACATGAGACTCTAAGCGCTATGGTTTCAGTGGGACGGGCAGTAGTCTTCTCCATTCCTATTCAGCCTGTAAAAAAAAAAAAGCAACTGAACTTATACCTGGAGTCACAGGTGATCGTATTTTTACTGACTCATGCTGAGGGTTCCACATTGGGATCAATAGTCAGTCATTCCGAGGCATGTCAGGGCCGAGCTGCGGGAGTTAAAATCCCAGGCGCACCTGCCATCTCATGCAGGGCGTCTGTCAGAGCAGAGAGCTGGCCACTCTCACTCTCGCTCTCGCTCTCCGCGAGAGAGCTCATAGCAACTACAGGAAGAAATTTGAATAAACCGGGGCCTCGCTTGATAAAAGACACGTCAAAGAAATGTGTGTAGGCTACATTAGAAAGTCTGGAATCTTCCATTGTCTGTACACGTCATGTTTGGGTGATTTGACTCAAAGTTGGAGATGTTTTTGTTTGAGAAAAAGAGGGGGCAGGGAGTAAAGGGGGGTCTGGGGGCCTGCAGATGGAATGATAAAATATTGGAGGCTGCATGGGTCAGAGGTTGTAGGTTTCAATAATCCTATCAGCATCCAAATAGGGTCATAAAGGGGAACCATGGCACATATAAATGCTTCAGCCACTCTGGTCATAGAAAGCCCTGTGCATGAGCTCCAATAACAACAGTAACAATACCTGTAATCAATCATGCATTTGATGGGCACCCTGTGGTATACTGCAGAGAACTGGAGTGGCTGGCCATTTGTAGGGTGCGCACGTAATCCCATGCGGGCAGATTATCCGCGCGTTGAAAGGCATAGTCGTTTGTTAAGGATTGAAAATCTCCGCAGTCTAGCTGGGAGCCCCAGCCAGGAACACGTTAAATGCACAGGAAAACAAATTGAAATGTTGTGGCCTAATGTCCTGTGGGGAAAAAATAAAAATAAAATAAAGAAATCCAAAGGCTAAACAAAAAGGAACTCGGGATGTCCCCTGCAGTTCCCAAACAGTTGTTTATAGCATGCAAGGCTCGTAAATCATATCGCGGTGATTTATGGCTCGCGTTAAAAGTCTAGGAGGAGCTGTGAGGTAATTTGGGCGGCCCGGCCTGTGGAGTTCCGTCAAGACGTTAGCTCTCTTAAACCTCTCATTTTACGTAACTAGACACGCAATTTAAATAACGCATCTCCGCGGGTTCTGATTAAATGATCGGAGAACTGTTACACACGGCGTGAATTCTCACTTTAATGCGTTGCTGGGGTAGGTTTTTTTCCCCCCGCTGGTCAGCCAAATGCAAATAGAAAATAATTAAAAATATAACACTGTACTCCTTTACCATGTAAATCTATTAACACTGGGGAGGATGCAATTCCCTCTCCTAATGTCATGAAGTGGATGTTAATAAATCTTTCATCACCAAGAGGGTTCAAATTAAAACGTGTCACCACAGTAAGTGCTGGTCATCTATCTGCATTACACAAAACAGTTGTAATTCTTCAGAAATAATTCAAACTCCCCATGAATCTGTCAACATATTTTACACCGGAAAATAAATAAATATCAGTCCTTTCGCGAGAAACTGAGATGCTGTGTATTTTGACGTTGGAATGAAAAAACAGGAAAATGTATTCTTATGACTTGAAGCAGTCTAAGGTAAAATGATTTACCGTCAGTAGTTATAGACACATAATTCCTTATCACAGGTAGTGAAGTGCTGGGCCTGGCGGCGAAATTATCCAGCTGACAGGAAGTAAGGAAAACTGCATATCCATTGGAGGTAAGACAGAAAAACCAATGCTTCCAATTAATTGGAAAAAATATTGGAGAAAGCAATAGAGAAAAGTACTTTCCCCTCCTACAGTGAGATGTTACTGTACTGATTAGAGAAGATGCCATACAGCTTAATCAATTGCCTGGATTCAGTAGACCTTTGTTTGTGCCTTTTACACAATTAAATTAAAGTGTATGTATAAAAAATATGTGAAGTAAAAACACTTAACCATCATTAAAGATTCATTATTTTATCCACATACAGTAATAGACGAGGCTTATAGTTTATGTAGGAAAAAGCAATTGCTCACCTGAAATACACTTTACTTTCAACGCGCGTTCGTCTTACCTGCTATTAAAATGCATAATGCTTTCCTCAAAGATTGTAAATATATATTTTTTGTTTACATACCGATAGATTACAAAATACTAAACCAACAATGGTGAAGCATATACATATTCATAAGATATTGCAGTATAATCCATTTCGATAAGAAACAAGAAGGTTTTATTGTTCCGATGTGTGCCATATCTTCAGTGACAATAGATTGCATTACATTACAGTCATTTAGCAGACTTTTTTCATTCAGAATGATTATATTGTAGGAGAAACATAAGGCATTCACCTGTTTAATATGAGCAATCGTGCCGGACCTGGCTAATAATATTACCGGACCAGTAAGTATATACATGCAACATCGCTGAAGCAATAACACAAGTTAACCAAACATTAATCAAGAACCGAGGGGTCTTGGATACATTTCTAAAAATACATTTATCAAAATTTGCCCTGCGATGGATTGGCGACCTGTCCAGAGGAGTATTCCTGCCTGTCGCGCAATGCAGGCTGGGACAGGCCCCAGCCCAGGATGGATTTATCTAGATTTCTTCGCACAGAAGTCAATAATAAGTGATCAATATGGCAGCTACACCGTGAAACACAATACAGCACTTTATAGAGGTGAAACCCCCCCTCTATCCCTCCCTCTGCCCATCTCTCTCACTCTGCCCCCCCCCCCCCTCTCTTTTATATACAGTATTTTACAATATATACTCAAACGTGTGCAGTATCATTTAACATATTTTCTACAGATTGATTTTATATTGCTGCATGTATTCTTTAATATGGGTACTGGATAATTAGCGTTCTTAGCAGTTTTACGCGCTGTGTGAAGAACTGCTTGCCTTCTAACAAAGTGATGTTTCTGTCACGGAGCTGCTGGTCCGTCGTATTAATGATACATCATAAGTTCATCTGAAATACACGTGTCATCTCTAATTGGCCCTTATTTTTCAAGAGGTCTCGGCTGCATTGATGTTACCAATTGTTTCAGAATTGTCACTGGTTGTGTTTGTGTCTATGTGCATGTCTCTCTATCTGTCTGTCTTTGTGAGTGGGTGTACTTGTGTGTGTGTGTGTGTGTGTGTGTACGGTGGGGTAGTACGGTCAAAGACGCATTAAAAGTAGTAGTTGGTGCATTCGTAGCAAAATGCCAGGAAAATGCTCTCTGAGGACCAGATTTTCTGAATAAATTAACCTGATGATTTTTTATTTTTTTTTACCTGGAAGTGATGCGGGCAGCTTTCCTCACACAATCAGGGTCGTGGAACACAAAATCAAACGTGCCATTCTTTTCAGCGCTTCTATTACAGCTGCCATCTTTGTCATCCGTATCTTTCCCTTCCTTCATCACGGGGAAATTGTGTTCTGGCTCCACCTGCGCCTCTGTTCAAATGTGGTTTGCGCAGTTATTGAATCTGTGAATAATAACCAGCCCTTCGTCTGCGGAGATATAACTCTTCCGTAGCGGCGGTGGGAAGGGGCGACCAGGCGCTGCTGACAGCGCCGGCCTAATCGGTGGAAATAAATAGTTACAAAGTCACGGCTAATGCGCCGGCTCCGGCAGGTGCTCCGTCTGATTGCGTTCACCCCTGGCCATTAGAGGTTTATCAAAGTCAGACTTCTGGCTGTCCACCAGGAGAAGAAAGCAGTGCTATTGTAGCGAGGGCAAAGGAAACCGAGCGCTTTTGTTCAGCATATTGCTTCTTAGGAAGATGGAAGAGGTACAGTATAAAAGACAAACTCAGCAAATAAAACAATGGCTTCCAAACTGTCTATAAGGCCAGACCAGTCGAAATGTATGTTTATAATTAATCTTTGTATTGTGTGTATCGCATCATCCAGTGCCTACAAGAATTATTGGCTACCTCAATTAATGTGAGAAAAAGGTGCAGGATTCAATTCAGTTTATTATTCATCAAATGTCATCTATGCTCATAAATTATTTGTAAATTATACAGCTTAATTGTGATAGCATTGACAGGAAGAAAAACAACTTTTTAATGCAAAATACGTTTTTTTTGATGTGTCACAATTATTGGCATCCCTGTATTTAGTACTTTGTGCACCCTCCCTTTGTGAAGGTAACACCATTGTGTCTTCTCCTGTAATGTTTGATGAGGTTGGAGAACACATTGCAAAGGATTTGAGACCATTCCTCTATATAAAACTTCTCCAGATCCTTCAGAGTCCTTGGTCTTTGCTTGTGGACTCTCCTCTTCAGCTCACCCCACAGGTTTTCAATGGGGTTCAGGTCAGGCATTTTTTATTGCCTTTTTTGCTCATATTTTCCAGGGTTACCAATAATTCTTGTGGGCACCGTATATCTCTGATCTGCGTATTCACATTCTGATCTGTTTATTTATCGTTAGGTAAAGCACAGAATTGTGCGAAAACGCATTCTTCTTACAGGTAATGCTTGTATGTTCTTCACATGAATATGAATGGTGGAAATGGAACAATGGAACATTTTCACAAGAGCTCAAGTGGATTAGGCACGGCCATTTCACTGCAATTATATTATTTGCATCTTCCTGTGTGAGCATAGCCTATTTAGCAAGTTCCACCAATTCCATGTATAATTCCAACTAATGCATAATTTGCATCAGTGAATTAAATACAATGATGCATACTGGATATGACACATTTAAGGAGAGATTACAATAGGTGGGCGGTTTGATCTTTCATTAAAACATTTTTTAAAAACATAAAGTGTTGAAGCAAAAATATGGTGTGCTTTTAAATCTTTTCTTATAATCCCCTGCTATTTACTTCTGCCAAAGAAATTACCCAATTTGAGTGGTGCAATAAACGTTCTCCCACGTGGGAGTTTAACGCATGGGATTATGGGTAAATGTAGGTGACTCTTTCAGTGGAGCTGCTCAGGTGACGTCTTCAGGGGGCCCATTTTGTGTTTCTTCTTTACTGTTTAATTGGCCTCCTGTAGAGGATAGAGGAAGAGTACCAGCCTTTTAAACTGAGAAGAGAAATGGGGGGGGGGGGGGGGGGTTAGGTCTCAAGCGGTGTCACTCCTTGGACAGACTCCCTTCTTCCTGCTCGGCAAACCCTGCCTTCATGGCTGGCGGCGTGCGAGTGAGTGAGCCGCTCCGACTCGCCTGCCTCCGTCCTGGAGCGTCGCGGATGACTAATGACCGTCCCGGAACTGTCCGCCATCTGTGGGCGAACGCCGAGGGCATCCGCATCGCCTGTGACAGACATTTAAACGGCAGGCCTTCTTGTTGCCAGCCTCCCTGTGCTGATGTAGCCGACGGCTATGGCCATTGCCAGGGAGGGAGGAGACATAGGGAACGCCAAAGGTTTCACGTTGGATAAGAATTTTCGGTGAGTAGACTTTGGTGACGTTACTGCAAGTCCGCTTGGGTCCGTCCGTGGGCTTTGTTTTCAACTGACAGAGGAAGGTCAAAGGTCACTGCAGCTCAGAACATCAGCAGGGTGACTGCAAGGTGACAGAAAGGCTTGTCAGCACTGGGAGCCTTTCCAATATGAATGAGACATCAGGAAGTGAAATTAGACATCAGGAAGTGAAATTAGACATCAGGAAGTGAAATTAGACATCAGGAAGTGAACTCATCACGAGGTCTGCGAAATGAAACCGTTGTAACCAGATGGTAGAAAGGCAGTGCTTTCTGAATGTCAGTGATATTTGTTTAGCTTCGTGTTTTTAATGCCACAAAATATGTCGGTTGTGAAGTGAAATATATTGTGATGTTACAATGAGTATGAACAGTCAGATGGTGGTCTGGAGGGTAAACGTGACTTGGGTCACTTGTCTGGAGGGTAAACGTGACTTGTCACGAAGATAAAATATGGGAAGTCAAGTGTTAAAATCTGGTTAAACAGAGTGGCTATTTCTGCTTTATTAATCTATGAGACTGAGTTCCATTTCACACAGTCTCTCAGGAAGGAAAAAGCACCCATGTGATTTCATCAGTTGTGGACTTTTAAGCTCATCCATCCTTTTTGCAAATGGTTCCAATTACCATCCCCTGACATCTAATTCCCCCTTATGCTCCAAAACTGGGTTTTCAACGGGGGGTTCTTAAGGTACTGTAGGGGTCCCCCCCCCCCCCCCCCCAGATCTTATACATCATTTTATTTTTTTAAATAACCCTTTTTCTCTTATGACAGAGGCCATCTGGATGCCTTTGAGCCTGGGTGGGGGGGTCCCTGGGTCAGAAACGGTTGAAAACACCCTGCTCTAAGACATTACCATATTCAGTAATGAATCTACAGAAAAGGATCTTGATTTAGACAATGTCATTACTCAGGTTCGTGCCCAGCAGACAGCTCTCACTGTATGACCAGCTATATGGCACAACTGTCAGATTCATTCACTTCCTTCTCATTTCACCCCTCTGTCTTTATATTCCTCTATTGGCCCCACTGCAGGGAGTCACTGGCTCTTTCTGACATAGTGTTTTATATCACAGTCCCAGGGTAAGTGGACATAGGCCACCTGTAATATCACCAAGTGGGAAAAAAAAAATAGTTCCCCCAAGTTGCTTGTGTAAGTTGGGACTACAGTAAAAAAAAAAAAAAAAAAAAAAAAAAGGTTCCAAAATAACATTTAATTTAGTCTCCTTCCCATGCCTTATCCACAATACTGTCAGGAAATGGGAATGTAAAAAAATAAAAATAAAAAATAAAAGTTTTACTTTCCCATTTCCTGACTTAATTATATGTGTATTATTATTTTATTGGAATGTGTGATGAATAGCTCAGGTATTCAGTCAAAGGGCGGCACAGAAAATAAAGCATATTGATTTGCCCTTACCACAGACATGCACTTTGTTCCCTATTTGCATACTAAATGACAACGGCTTGGTGATAAAAGCCTACCGTGACAGCTCTTTCCCCGGGTGTATTGCTTTAATGCTGAGTGTCTTTGGTAGCAGATCCTGAGCTACATAGACTGCTCTCTGAAAGCCATTTAAATCCTGGACTCAATCAATATGTGTCTATAACACTGACTCAGTTAACACATTCAAGTGTTAGTGCTTATCCTCACCAGTGCAGTTTGGTGAGTTCAGTCATCATTGAAATTAAGGGGAAATGTCGACTGTCTCTGCCAGTGAAGCCCCTACTGTAAGTTTAGGGAGTCCTATTGGCTACTGTAAGTTTTGTGTCGACTTTCTCAAATTCAAATAAGTGGGTTGAATCAGAAACTACAGTTGACCAATGTGATTGTTGTCTGGCCGGCTGACTTTTGTTGAGTCAACCGACACCGACCTGAACTGGATCTGGCATTTCAAGTAGAATCGGTCTGTAAAAGAACGCGGAAATACCGACCGGTCAAACTGTGTCCAGCACGTCATTGATCTGATATTCTGCCTTCCACCATGGAAATTGACCTGTAGAATGAATCGTTATGGACTTGCTATTACACCGTGTCTCATAAATCACCTCTTTTCCGTGTGTAAGCAGAATTGGATTTCATTCATCAGAGTCACTGTCCCAATAAACCGAAGCTCATAACGTTGTTTTTCCACACGAGCTCACAGAATGGCTCACAGAAAGCCCGAAGAGGTTTCTTTTACACTTTCCACATTCAGGCTGTTTCTGCCCAATAGGATATTTACAAGCCTCTGTGCGTGGCTGTTCTGAGCGTGCGAGGCTTTTAATCTTACACATCTGAGGAATTCCTGGGAGCCACCATCAAAATGAGTCTCTCAAGCCCGTCGTCCAATGACAATCGCAGGATCTCCGCTTGCATCTCAACTGACGTCCTGTGCCCAGTTGGATTCAAACATTTTGCCCTTGTTCTATATTAAGTGCTTGGCTGCTTTTCCTGTTTATGAAGTAGACATTTTGTACACACAACACAATTTAGAAGTTTATGGGGGAGGGAGAGTATAGTTAGAGAACTTGCTGTCCCTACGCTGCCTCTTTAGTGTGCTAGATAAATGTAATGAACAACACAGATGGAAAGCATTCAGTTCTAATTTTGATTATATGGCTAATTTGTACCCTAGCCTCTGCTGCTCAGCAGTTATTTACCTGGCAAGCTGAATGAATCGTTTCTTTTCTCCCTTCCTGCCACAGTTAGCATGGAAGAAACACAGCAACTGATTTTAAAGCAGAAAACCAGAAATGCACATCAGTTGCAATTCCATACTTGTTATGCTTCGATGATTGATAGATTGATTTGACTGATTTATTATTTTTTTGTAAGTTCCATGAATGAAGGGTTTGAAAGGCTATTGGGACGAGCATTTAAAAAGCAAAATGTCTTGCGCCAGGTAATATCTGTTGCGCTAGTACAGAGATGTGTTAGTGCTAGTAAACGCCCATTGCAGAATGTGACAACATCCGTAGAGAAGCAACAAGAGTAGTTCCCTTGGCTGGGGACCTTGGTCTTTAGCTCTGCGAGGTAACTGTATCTCTTGTTGTGTGGAGCAGTTAGCTAGGGTTGTGGTTTGAACCCTGCAGCGTACCTATGTATATCTAATACACTAGCCTGACAATAACTGTTTCACTGGTACAAAACATCAGTCTATAGTCAGGGACTAGCAGTTGAGGAATCGATTGTGACTTGATTGTGCAGTAGAGGAATTTAAGTAAGTTTATGTAACCATGACAATGTTAATTGATTGGCAGTTCAATTTCACATATAACCCTAAAGACAAACATGTACATATATACACTGAACAACATCTGGGGCCACATGTATAAACAGTGCTGAGCAGGAAAATTCCCTCAGAAAGCTGCGTAAGCGATGTATAATTCAGATGTATAATATAACACGTGCTGTTAGAATCTGCGTACCTCGAATAATAATACATTTTATTTGATTGGCACCTTTCTGGACACTCAAGGTCACCTTACATTAAAAGTACATATACAGTGGAGGAAATAATTATTTGATCCCCTGCCGATTTTGTAAGTTTGCCCACTGACAAAGAAATGAACGGTCTATAATAACAGGTTTATTCTGTGAGAGACAGAATATTTTTTTTTAAAAATCCAGAAAATCACATTATATAAAAGATATAAATTGATTTGCATTTGATTGAGTGAAATAAGTATTTGATCCCCTACCAACCAGCAAGAATTCTGGCTCCCACAGACCAGTTATATTAGTCCTCTCGCTTTAAGAAAGTACTCCTAATCTCAACTTGTTACCTGTATAAAAGACACCTGTCTCAACTCGTTACCTGTATAAAAGACACCTGTCCACAGAATCAATCAATCAGATTCCAACCTCTCCACCATGGGCAAGACCAAAGAGCTGTCTAAGGACGTCAGGAACAAGATTGTAGACCTGCACAAGGCTGGAATGGGCTACAAGACCATCGGCAAGCAGCTTGGTGAGAAGGAGACAACTGTTGGTGCGATTATTCGAAAATGGAAGAAACACAAAATGACCATCAATCACCCTCGGTCTGGGGCTCCACACAAGATCTCGCCTCGTGGGGTATCGATGATCATGAGAAAGGTGAGGGATCAGCCCAGAACTACACGGGAGGAGCTTGTTAATGATCTCAAGGCAGCTGGGACCACAGTCACCAAGAAAACCATTGGTAACACACTACGCCGTAATGGATTAAAATCCTGCAGCGCCCGCAAGGTCCCCCTGCTCAAGAAGGCACATGTACAGGCCCGTCTGAAGTTTGCCACTGAACACCTGAATGATTCAGAGAAGGCTTGGGAGAAGGTGATGTGGTCAGATGAGACCAAAATCGAGCTCTTTGGCATCAACTCGACTCGCCATGTTTGGAGGAAGAGAAATGCTGACTATGACCCCAAGAACACCATCCCTACTGTCAAGCATGGAGGTGGAAACATTATGCTTTGGGGGTGTTTCTCTGCTAAGGGGACAGGATGACTTCACCGCATCGAGGGGAGGATGGACGGGGCCATGTACCGTGAAATCTTGGGCAACAACCTCCTTCCCTCAGCCAGGACACTGAAAATGGGTCGTGGATGGGTCTTCCAGCACGACAATGACCAAAAACATACGGCCAAGGCAACAAAGGAGTGGCTCAAGAAGAAGCACATTAAGGTCATGGAGTGGCCTAGCCAGTCTCCGGACCTTAATCCCATAGAAAATCTGTGGAGGGAGCTGAAGCTTCGAGTTGCCAAGCGACAGCCTCGAAACCTAAAGGATTTGGAGAGGATTTGAGAGGAGTGGACCAAAATCCCTCCTGAGATGTGCGCAAACCTGGTGACCAACTACAAGAAGCGTCTGACCTCTGTGCTTGCCAACAAGGGTTTCTCCACCAAGTACTAAGTCATGTTTTGCTAGGGGATCAAATTCTTATTTCACACAATCAAATGCAAATCAATTTATATCTTTTATATAATGTGATTTTCTGGATTTTTAAAAAAATGTTCTGTCTCTCACAGAATGAACCTGTTAAAATAAACCTACCATTAAAATTATAGACCGTTCATTTCTTTGACAGTGGGCAAACTTACAAAATCGGCAAGGGATCAAATAATTATTTCCTCCACTGTATGTATAATTAAAATAGATCAGAAAAATTTAAACAATTGGATGAGACAGACACAATATAGATATAGACATCAAAAGGAAGAACATAAGAGCACAGACATACCATAATAATCACAATCAAAATAAAAGTGAGACAATATAGGGACAACATGGGGGGACCAGAGTGTTATATATTATAAGCCAGAGTGAAGAGGTGTGTTTTCAGCTGTTTTTTGAAGGAGGGTAGTGTATCTGCATGTTTGATGTGAGTGGGGAGGGAGTTCCAGAGAACGGGAGCAGCAGCACTGAAGGCTCGAGCACGAACAGTAGTGAGTCGGGTGGGAGGTATGGCGAGGAGACCAGCAGAGGAGGAGCGTAAAGTGCAGGTTGGGGTGTAGTCCTGAAGGAGGTCAGAAAGGTAGGGGGGTGTGAGGCTGTGTAAGGCTTTGTAAGTCAACAGGAGGATTTTTAATTTAATGCGGTAGTGGACTGGTAGCCAGTGTAGCTGAATGAGGGTGGGTGTAATGTGGTCAGAGGGTTTAGTACAGTCAAGCCGGAAAGTCTGCACACCCCTTTCACCTTCTCCACGTTTTATTACGTTACAGACATATTCTACAATAGATTGACAAAGTGAAAACAGGTTTTTAGACATTTGTGCTAATTTATTAAAAGTTTGGAACCACCAAGAATCTTCCTAGACCTGGCCGCCCGGCCAAACTGAGCAATCGGGGAAGACGGGCCTTGGCCAGGGAGGTGAGCAGGAACCCGAGGGTCACTCTGACAGAACTCCAGCGTATCCTTGTGGAGATGGGAGAACCTCTCAGAAGATCAACCATCCAGGCAGCACTCCACCAATCAGGCCTTTATGGTAGAGTGGCCAGATGGAAGCCCCTCCTTAGTAAAAGGCACATCACAGCCCGCTTGGAGTTTGCCAAAAGGCACCTAGAGGACTGTCAAACCATGAGAATCAAGATTCTCTGGTCTGATGAAACCAAAATGGAACCTTTTGGCCTGAATACCAAGCGTCACGTCTGGAGGAAACCAGGCACCGCTCATCACCTGGCTAATACCATCCCTACAGTGAAGCATGGCGGTGGCAGCATCATGATGTGGGGATGTTTTTCAGCAGCGGGAACAGGGAGATTAGTCCTGATAGAGGGAAAGATGAATGCAGCTACGTACACCGAGATCCTTGAAGAAAACCTGCTCCAGAGTGCTCTGGACCTCAGACTGGGGCGAAGGTTTACCTTCCAACATGACAACGACCCGAAGCACACAGCCAAGAGAACAAAGGAGTGGCTTCGAAGAAAGTCTGTGCATGTCCTTGAGTGGCCAAGCCAGAGCCCAGACCTGAATCCAATTGAACATCTGTGGAAAGAGCTGAAAATGGCTGTGTACCGATGCTCCCCATCCAACCTGACGGAGCTTGCAAGGATATGCCAAGAGGAATGGGCAAAAATGTCCAGAAACAAGTGTGCCAAGCTCGTAGCTTCTTTCCCAAGACGCCTTGAAGCTGTAATCGCTGCCAAAGGTGCAGCAACCAAGTATTAGGCTAAGGGTGTGTACAGATATGTAACCCCTAAATTACCTATTTTTGTCAGTAAAATAAAATTGCATATTTTCTAAAAACCTGTTTTCACTTTGTCATTATTGGCTATTGTGTGTAGATGTTTGAGGCAAAAAATTAACTCAATCTATTGTAGTATAAGTCTGTAATGTAATAGAACGTGGAGAAGGTGAAAGGGGTGTGCAGACTTTCCGGCTTGACTGTATATGTGAGGATTCGTGCAGCAGGGTTTTGGATAATTTGAAGTTTATTTATAAGCTTGAAGGGGAGTCCTGAGAGTATACCATTGCAATAGTCTAGTCGGGAAGTGACGAATGCGTGGATCAAAGTTTCAGCACTGGAGTGAGAAAGTGAGGGACGGAGTCGGGAGATGTTGCAGAGGTGAAAGAATGCAGTGCGTGACATATTCTTGATGTGGGGTGCGAAAAAGAGGGTTTTATCCAGAATAACCCCAAGACTTTTGACTTGGGGTGACAGGGGGATAAGGTGGTCGTCAATAAAAGTTTTAAAGGCGGGTGCTTTTGACAGGGTGGATTTTGTACCTATGAGCATAACTTCAGTTTTGTTGGCATCGAGTTCGAGGAAATTGGTAGCCATCCAGGCCTTGATGTCAAGGAGGCAGCTGGTGAGGGAGGAGGGGGGCAGAGGGGCATTGGGTTTGGATGATATGTAGAGTTGTGTATCGTCGGTGTAACAGTGGAAATAAATGCTATGATGCCACGTGATTCGGCCAAGGGGAAGGAGACTGAACTGGTTCTAAGAGGTTGTTACTGTCAAGGTGGGATTGGAGTTGGGCTGCTACTACACGTTCGAGAATTTTGGAGAGAAATGGGAGGTTAGAGATGGGGCGGAAGTTGTTAAGTGTGTTTGGATCTGCACCAGGCTTTTTGAGTATGGGTGAGATAGCAGCTGTATTGAGTGAAAGGGGAACAGAACTAGAGACCAGTGATGCATTGATTATCTGTGTTAACAGTGGAGAGAGGACAGGGAGTGCAACTTTAACTAGGGAAGTAGGAAGAAGGTCGAGTTTGCAGGTGGAGGACTTGGATGAAGTGGTGATTTTAACTATATAATCCTCTGTCACTGGTGTGAAGGCAGATAAACTATTAATGTACTGGTGGTCAGTGGTGATAGTCATCCAGGGGGGCCCAGCATTGGTGGAATGGGATTGTAACAGATCTTGATGAATATTATCAATTTTACTGCAACTTACTGCAGAGGTCAATGGAAGTGTTGTACAACTGCACACGATGGACACCATACGTACGCAATGTTTGCAGTCCGTGTGATACAGTGACACCGTGCCAGAAAGGCAGAGGTAGAAAATGAAAAACATTTTTAAGCAGATTTCCGACTTTCACCCTGAGCGTTCTTTTACGCATTCTTTTACTCAGAGTTTTATACATGTAGCCCCTGTTCTATATTTCTCACACAGGAATGCATATTAACCCCACAATGCTGCACACAATTATTTGTTTTCTCTAGGTAGCAATCATGCTCTATAATACCGAATAATATTCAATGTCAATTTAGTTTTGAAGTGGACGTAATTATTCCCCTACGTATTTTTTATGTGTAGGCCAGCTGCTGTTTTAGCATGCAGTGAAGTGTGCTAGCCCTTAGAAACAGTAGAAGGTCACTTTCTCAATGATAATCGAGCACTTGATTCTGTCCACATAAACCATCAATCAAACAGTCAATCAGAACTTAATTATCCCAGCACTAGGAATGACAAGTGTGCAGCTGAATAGTGTGCAGACAGGATCAAACACAAAAAAAACATAATTGATAAAACGCGTAATACACAGTGACACTGATTCATGAACCTCCTTACCTTAACCTGTAACCGACGATCACTCAGAAAATGGCATTCCCTGTGGCTGCCTAGTAACAGTAAATCTTACATATAGGCATGCAATTTGTAAAAGTGCACACAGTTAACTCTAAGAATTAAATTGTGAGCATTTATCAAGTCCACATTTGGCGTGGGATCATTTACATGAGTAAACGAGTACTCGCTGGCATATTCCCAATCGCTTATTAAAAAAAATAGATTTCTTTTTGTCTAATGAAAACTACAAGGTGCAACCAATACACAAAAATAAATCACTGAATATCTACTCCCATCCCATTGTGTCTGCATGGACATAAGGGGCCTAATGTGCAGGGGTGTAAAATCCAGGTTCAGAAAGTAAAAGTCATCACCAGTATTTTGTTCCAATCACCTGGATTTGCTCATTCTTCAGCCAGGAGATAGAATTAATTAGTGAAATTAATGGCTGAGTTCATGGGTGGAAGAAACACTTGGCTGGGCATTTACTTTCTGACCCCTGGACTTTCCACCTATGCTAATGTGTGTCAAGAAAACATTCCTCACACCATTACACCACCACCAGCAGCCTGCACCGTTGACACAAGGCAGGATGGATCCATGCGTTGATGCTGTTTACGTAAAAAACATTGCCCTGTACCATCTGCACGTTGCAGCAGAAATCGAGATTCGTCAGACCAGGCGACCTTTTTTCAGTCTCCAATCGTCCGGTTTTGGTGATTACGTTCCCACTGCTGCCTCATCTTCCTGTTCTTTGCTGGCAGGAGTGGAACCCGGCGTGATCTTCTGCTGCTGTAGCCCATGATCACCTCAAGGTTCAACGCATTGCGTGTTCACATGAGATGCCCTTCTGCACACTACTCTTATCGACAGCTATTATTAGCGTTTGTGGTCTTTCTGTTAGCTTGAACGATTCTGCCCATTCTCCTCTGACCTCTCTCATTACCAAGGTGTTTTTTGCCCACCAAACTGCCGCCCGGTGGAAGTGTTTTTGGTTATCGCGCCATTCTCGGTAAACTCTAGCGACTGTGGTGAGTGAAAGTCCCAGTAGAGCAGCTGTTTCTGAGATGCTGGAACCACCACATCTGGCACCAACAATCATATCATAGTCAAAGTTGCTTAGATCATGCATCTTGCCCACTCTAATGTTTGGTGGAGCAACTTAACCTATTCAGCATGCTCCTGTACACAACCCTAATCTTGCCTCAACCCTAACTGTATCCCTTACCCTATAGCCACAACCCTAAAACGTAGCCCTCTGAATTCTGTTAAATATCTGATTTTCATGATGAAAAACAACTGAAATATCAATAATTCAGTTAAAGAAATGCAAAATAATGTTTGAAGTCATTTTGTAAAAACAATGTCACTGGCAACACTTCTAAATATATAAAGCTATAGTGTTACATCCCGCATCCAAAATCAAAGACCAACCCCATGTCCTGACCCTTTCCCAAGCTCCTAAACATAATTTTAATCTTGCCCCAACCCTGACAATTGCACACAAACACTATGCACAATAGGGGATTGGTGTTGGAAATTGACTGGATATGAACACACATATGATGCCTCGGGTAAGCATTGTATCATTATTTGTTTGTACTTGTCCCTAAAATTAAGAAAACACAGTATAGAGTATTGAATTCATGATCATCTGAGAGCACTGTAGTGTCCAGCACATGATGTAAGCTCGCTGTGTTATTTCCATGTTATGAGGCGTATATGGTATATCATACTATGCTTTGGTTACCAAGGAACACACAAACTCACTCACATCATTAGTGTCAAACAGATTTTATTTGCTTTGATTGCGGTTTGCACATTTCATCTAGCATAGCAAAATAAACAGCCTTTGTAGTAAGTCTTAAATGTGAACATGATCACAGATGAATACGCAGAACCATCTGTGATCTGGTCATATCAGTTTTAAAAATATATATATATATATGAGCCTCATGCATGCATGCATGCGTGTACGCTTCACACGAGAGAGCGAAATGGGAAGACGCTACGCTCGTTTTCCCCCGTTCTCGTCACGTTCACCCCCGGCACACTTGTCTCGGGGGCTTATTGGCATGGGTCCACGACATTCTTTACGGTTTGTTAGCGCCGCCATGACATTTCCTGGAGAATAATGTCATTGTGACGTCTGTCACACAGCTTCCCCCCCCCCCCCCCCATTCCGATAGAGGTTGGAGATTTATGGGAATACGCGACCCATGTAATTGAGACGTGATCAGAGCTCGTAACGTTCCCAGCTGTCCGCGAGGCTGTGCTCGCATCTGCATCACTGCGTCATGCCGTTCCTGTTTTATTGCATTCTATTTTATTTATTTTTTTTTCTTTCAACGTGGTTCCACTGACTGAGTGCGACGGGCAGGATGGCGTGGCATTCATTAGCCTTTAGATTGCAGGAGCGGACATTTATTACCCAAGTGGTCCGGATTTATGAATAGTGAAAGGACCTTTGTCATTCCGCCTGGCTCTCCTAATCACGGGAATAACTATGCGATCCTTTTTTCCAGTTTCTTTTATTTCCCCCCGGATATCACAGAAAGGCAAACGGGGAGGGGTTGGGGGGACAACAACAAAAGCAGTGGTGGCTGTATAGGAGAGAATCGATAAGGCAATAAACTGACAGCGTTTGGATGGACACAGTAAAGGAGAAGATGTTTTGCCGGACGTGCCTTTAATTCAAGCTTCTGTTTATGGTATTGATGCGTACAATAACTACAGTGAGAATGATAGCCCATTATTGTTTAACACAACCTAGGCTCATTTCTAATCTGGACATTTGGCTCTGATATCAGCGCGCAGCGCAGGCCCCTGTCCTCATCTTGAATTTAATGTGCTGCCAGAGGCATTCTTTGTTTGCAGCAGTGCCTTCATGCATTGGCTCCTCCCTATGGAGACACATTAATGACACAATTCCGTATCTCCGTAAAATCCTTTCGTACGTATCTCTGTGTAAGAATTCCGTATCTCCGTACCTCTGGAAAAAGGATTTGCATACCTGTGATTAAAATGTGTATCTCCGTAAAAAGAAATTGCGCTTGTAAAAAGTATTTGCACACCTGTGATTAAAATTTGTATCTCCTTAAAAAATGTTGTGCTTGTAAAAAGGATATTCTTATCCTATTTGTGATTAAACTTTGTGGTTGTAGCCAACTTTTTTGTTAGGCCATTTACGAATACGAAGTGCACAAACTGAATCTGCGTGCGCTCGAAATTCTGGGATTTCTGGCAGCTTTATCTCACGCTCGAGTTTTGTAAGCTCATAAAAAAGTTTTGTATGCTCGTAGGAGTTTTGTATCTGTGAACAGCTCACTTCGCAAGCAAAGAGGCGGGATCAGCTCTCCCCAAACCACCACAGCCAATCACATACCACTATATGCCCCAGTATCATTGGTTGGATTCGCCTGTCAATCAAATGAGCTCGAGTGGCTGGTTGATGCCGAAAGCGATGGATTAGGCAGTCGTGTGACTCCTGAGTCAGTCGGCCTCCACCTTAGACACTCTGCGCTGATGGAGAGAGCGCACAGAGCTCACCAACGCGTCTTGCTGATGCCATCGCTAGCAGACACGCCATCTTAAACGAAAGCCACTTAAGGCTGATCATCTCGAGAGGCTCATAGGGCTGAACCACACATCAGCTGAGGTAGAGGGGGAGAGAACAATTTTTGTAGCTAATTAAACTGGGGGATGATTAGGTGGCAGATTGAAAGAGCCATGTTGGGAATTTAGCCAGGACACCGGGGAAACCCATACTCTTTACAATAAGTGTCATGGGATCTTTAATGACCACAGTGAGTCAGGACCTCGGTTTAACATCTCATCCGAAAGACGGATTATCCGTTATCAAGTAAGGACTGTAAAAAGTCCAACAGTACAGGAATCGGACAGCGTACGAGGTCCGCACCTTCCCGTAAGCACCATGTGGTAAATAGCTGCCACATACTGTATACCCATAGGCCTTCCTCGTAGAGGGTGCTCTGGAGTTAAGTAGCGTTATTTGAATCGAATGTGGACATCAGAGGCCAGTGAAGTGTGTTCTGGTGCTGTGGCGTGTGTGAATGTTGTCAGATTGATGGCAGGACGAGCTGCAGCAGTGGCCTGGCGGCACAGGCCGGTAAGCTAACCGGCAAGGTGCTACGGGAGCTGAGACGAGACGATTACGAGGTCTTGTGTAGCCTCCTGGTTGAGGAAGGAGCAGATGTTTTGAGGGGAGGATGGCGTGGTTACCCGAGAAGCTCAGCTGGTCGTCCAGGGTCGCAGCAAGATTTGGGAAGAGCGGGAAGAGGATACTGACAGTGACTCTGGCATTAGTCCTCAGGGGAACCCTTCGGCAGGTGGAACAGGAGTTCTGTATTGACCCAGGGTGAGCTTCGGGTGGCGGGTGGACATCCAGGCTGCATTGTCAGCCAGGCGTGCAGAGATACGTGCCTGAACTTGAGTGCATAGGGAGAAAATGAGAAAAAGAGTTGAGGGCCATCAGCATATCAATGATATGACATGCGTGTGAGCAGAGATAACTAGACTAAGTGATTTAGTGTAAAGTGAGGAGAGGAGAGGACTACAGGTGAAAATGTGCCCTAATGGCTAAATCTGGCACATTTTAGGTCATGTTTATTAATGAGAATGGATCCCTGTGGGACACCACTCAAGACTGGGCGAAGGAGACAGATCCCATCTGGTAGGACTGGTCACAACGATATGAGGCAAAGCATTTCAGAAAATATCGATATAAAAATACTAAATGCACAGCTGAAAAAATATATACTTAACACAGGTGCATAGGAGAAACAAAAACGGAAATTAATGAAAGAGACTTCTGAGATACTTGCAAAAAAAAATGTTTTGGTCACGTCGACCTTTGTCAGAAAATATAGATACATCACAAGGAATAATTTTGTGAATAATTTCTCATCCTCATTTGTATTTTAACTCAGGGTAAACAAAAGTCACAAATCTCTCAGGCATGCCTTTTTTCATTTCTACATAGTCACAAACCTGAAGTAGCATGGTGAAAAAATGCAATTGGCAAAACACATCCAAAATCCACAAATGAACATTTTGTATTTGCATATATCACTGAGAATGCGAGTGTACACAAAGCATATGGAACAACATATTACTAATAATTTTGTAAATGTGTATACTTCAACTACTCAGACCGTTGCACAGATCCACAGTCTGAGTTATTTCGTCTCACGTCGGCAAACTTAATCTGTTTACCATTGTGCTTCAAGAAACACATTTCCCTCATTTTTAAACTCCAGTCAACCAAATAAACAGACAGCTGCTCAAACTCTTCCTTTGCAAGCAGTGATTTTGTCTGTCTCTTTTCAAACAACTTATTCATAGCTTTTTCCAAAGATGACGGAAGAATTACAGCTGCTCACTGTGACAGGGTATCATTGATATTGCTTGCTGGATGGAGAGATTAAACAAACAAGACAACCTATTACAAGGTGACCCGGAGGCCACATACGTTTCAGGGAATGTACTTATTTTTGCCAATTCGTTCAGGACGGGTTATGGTTGAGTCGACTGAGTCGTTGCTTCTTTTCCTACAGTGAACTGTTATTGCTTTTGATGCTCAATTTTTCATCATTAATTAATATTTAATTAATTTTATATAATATAATTTTGATCATAATACTAATAATAATAGTCATTTTAATAACATAATCATAATCACACATACCTTCACTATAATGTGAAACATCTGATTCAATTGAATGTCTTTATTTAACATGTTTGTTTGTGTTTGTGGGTCTGCCCCACTGTCTACGTTTGCATCACTGCTGGAAACTAACTGGAAAATAAAAGTTATTCTATTCTATTCTATTCTGTGCATGTGTGTGTGTGTGTGAGAGAGAGAGTGAGAGTGTGTGTCCGTGCGTGCGTGAGTGAGACTTATGCAAGCAAAACATGTGACAGGGGATTATTCAGTACACAGTGCATACATGCATTTAATGTCACCTGTAAAGCATGATGGATGGATGCAGCTATGGGCTATGCGTGCAGATACCCCCGTTCTGCTGCCACAGCAGCCCTGGCAGCGCTGTTACCCCGTTATTTATGTCCCTTCAGGGTCCACCCAGTTAATATTCACAGGGGAGAAATATCTCTGAAAACAAGGGATATTTACATGTTTTTAAGAGATTAATGGGCCACTTATGAGGGGTATGTAGAGAGACATTCCCGTCATATCTTGTCACACTGTATGAGATCTCGTGAAATGTCACCAGATTTTCATGCTGTAGGCTGCCTGCCTGTCCGTAGCGCAGATCTGAGTAGGTGCAGATGTCAATCCAAAAAGGTTAATCTAGTCTAAACTTGATTAAATATAATAAAATGTTCTTATATACAGACTAGTATTTTTTACTTTCGTACCTTGACATGTTTCGACTGCTGGATTTCTGCAGTCTTCCTCAGAAGGGTCACATGATGTTGCTCATTTAACCCCTTTGAAGAGCAGGTTTTTTGTAATGTTTTTTTTTTTGTTGTTGTTGTTGTTCTAGAACTCCATTGCTTTCAATTACCAGTCGTGATTGTCACATCGATTAAGATCGTTCTAATCACATATTTGTGATATTACACCTTAAAGGGTTAAGAAATTAATGGGCCGCTTATTAGGAGAACTACAGATGATATTCCCGTCATATTTTGTCAGACTCTACGAGATCGCATGAAATTGCACGACTTCGCCAGGCTTCCATGTCGTGGTTCGCCTGTGTTTTACGGTTCCGATGGGGAGTAGGGGCAGATGTTCCTTATTTAATATGGGCAGCACTTTTCAGCCATTAGCCAGCCTTCCTCTGGGAGCTGGGGAAGGTAGAGAAAGTGTCTCAGAGAATTAACGCTGCCACAGCCTCCCCGTGAGCAAACCAACGTGGCGAATATCGGGCAACTTTGTGCGCTGAATTAAAAAACCCCAGAGATGTTTGGAGCGTCTGCCATTGATCTTACTAACGAGAGGGCTAAGATCATGGGAAAAAATTTATGGTTTGTGATTCAAATTTTAAAAAGGGATAATGTAAATGATGGTCTTTTTTTATTTTTTTATATTCTACGGCAAAGTTTATTTATGCTTGTAAAAAAAAATTAAATGGGGATGTCCAATCTGTTCAGAGTGATTTTGAATACAGATATATTTATCTTTTTATATTGAATTTCAGGATAAAATACACTTACACTGAAATGGCAAAATATCCCTTATGCAACTATTATGCATATATTTATTCAAAAATGTTCTTTTTACTTTTAAAATTTAAAAAAGGGCCTGGCAAAGGCAACTAGAAACACTTATTACCTAATTACCTATCAAGTTCATGTGTGTGCCTGCAGGTGAGGCCATAGAGATCTATGACCCTGAAGAGCTGTCTTTGTTTTGGAGACAGTTGGAGGTTCTGCTGGTGACCACTCTTCTCTGCATTGCACATTCCCTCTGCTGTCTCCCTTTTGGGAAACAGGACTGTGGGATATTTGGAGGACCAAAATGGCTAATTACAGGGCAGTTTCTTTGTTAATACTGCCCATTGCTAATTACTTTGGTGTGCTGCATAATTAGCTGATTAGCATAAGCTATTCTGTGAATTTTAGTCTTGTTTTTTTGTGTGGCCATAATTGGACCCTGGGTTGTGGTTAAAATTAAAATGCAAAAATGTTGGAATCATCAGCTACATTTGCAATATATTCTTGTGTCTTTTTATGGACTTCAGATGCATCTGTTCCTCCTCAATATTGCCCCCCCCCCCCCCCCCCCCACATATGGGGAAAAAAATAAAAGATTATTAGGACACTGCGGGTTCCAGCAAACACAATTTATAGCCACAGAGGCTAGTATCCAAGCAGTCTGAGAGGAAGCACAATACCGATGACACTGATTATTCTCTAGAAATTCCAATACCTTGAAACAGTAGTAGCCATTGTAAACTGAAATTTGTCCTCAGAAGTGATCTGGTGGGTGCGGTGAAGTGGGTGAAGAATAGCGTCGCTGCTGTGTGGCTATAGCGTGGGCTTCTGGGGGGACCAGTTCCTTCACACAGTGGTACTGCAGGTGAGGCATTTTCAGGAG
Organism: Synaphobranchus kaupii; assembly: GCA_029718625.1. NCBI lineage: Eukaryota > Metazoa > Chordata > Actinopteri > Anguilliformes > Synaphobranchidae > Synaphobranchus > Synaphobranchus kaupii. The sequence goes on from CM056389.1 coordinate 17,219,302, forward strand.
GGAGGAGAGGAGTATCACACTTTAGTCAAAAATAAGACTGAAGTGCAATTGGAAGATGAGGGTGTGTACCCATTCATTAATCAGGAGATATGTGGGGACATGTGAAAAGGGCTGTTCTGAGCAAGTGACACGTATGTATGTATGTATGTATGTATGTATGTATGTATGTATGTATGTATGTATGTATGCACAGTATGTATGTTTGTAACTGTAAAGAAGGCACAATCATGGGAATTAAGACCAAAAAGCTTTGTGCTCTACTCGCTGGCGGTAACGTATCATTAAAGCATAAGCAGGGTCTTAATAATTCCAATATCCTTGGAATATATCCTGAGCTGGGCGCTACAATGAGTCACAGTATATCACATGAGAGATTAAGATATTAAATCGGCTGCTACCATGGTAAATTATTTTCATCATTATTCATAGGCTTAAGATTCGGTAAAGATTTTCCCTTATCTTTGATCTCGCAATTAAATTAAAGGGAAATTAGATCAGACACAGTTTTGACGATTCTCAAAGAGTCCAACGCATGAAGGGACGCGGACGCTTTGAATTCAGAGCTCAGAGAGACCTGTGAATTAGGAGTTCCCAGCAACAGGGCGCTTGGAGTAATTACAGAACCAGCTGAAATGATTACTTTGGCTGCGTCGGTTCAGATTGTGAATATTCATCCGGGGCGTTCGGCCTTTTCTAGAAAAACCCCTAATGGATTTCAGGCCTTGACTGGTGTCACTGTCCCCGTTTGAAAAAACCTGAGAAGTGAGCCTAATACCACAGAATATCTAAGCCTGGGTCCTCCCCCTGTAGATGGCTTCAGTGTATCGCTCAACAGCAGGACCCCCCCCCATTTCCAAACATGCAGCCTAGGATTCGGGGCCCAATTACCCGCTCCCAGGTGTTTCGTCGCCATGGCGCCCGGCTGTTTCTCAGCTCCCCGCGGTGGCGTGAGCCGCAGGAATCGAGAGGTGTGTGTGTGTGGGGGGGGGGGGGGGGTCACCGCGTTTTTTGGGGGTGCGCGCTGCGGGTGCTCAGCGTGCGGCTGGCGCCTCACGGAGCCGGGAAGGTCTGAACCGCGAGGCCTGAACTACCACCCCCGCCCCACCTGGTTCTGCCTCTCATTTCACCAGCTCTGTGCCTCCATGCTGATGCTGAAGTCCCTATTCCCTCTGCACACCGCAGGCAACTGGGTTACGGAAAAATAAATGTAAATCAAGAGAACAACCATCAATAAGAGAAACGATGAGCTATTTATTCTAACATTCATAATATATTTTCCCCCAGATGTAAAAAAATAAGGTTCTAAATGAAAACGGGGAGGGTAATGTCTGTCATTTATTGGATATTACAAAGCTGGAACACTCTGAACATTTTCTCGTGTTTTTAGGTCAAAAAATGAAAGATGAAAAACATTGTGATCCAGTTAAAGCTCGGCCGCAGAGATAGCGAGATAGTGACATGCCGTTTCGGCACTGTGATGCGATTGCCGACTCGTGAGAACATTGCCAAGATTCAAACTCGAATGGAGGTCACCATCCATTATTCATATCATCAACACAATTTGTCTCTGTCGCCCGGTTTTAAACTTTAAATTTGCGTACGTCATTTTTTTTTATCCTCGTGATTTCTGTCTTAACCTGATATCTCTTCTTTTTTTTTTTTTGTTCGTCTTGTTCAGGCGAGTGCTTTGAGTAATTTTTCGTATGGATGAGTTTCTTCTGCTGAGGTTTTGAACCGCCTTGCATTGATAAAGGACAAAAGGCAGAACTGTACACATCCCTGAGTCCAGATGATGGCGCTGACATTTTCCGGAGTGGCCTTTGTGAATGGCCTTGTAAAATATTAACGGCAGATTACCTCCTTTGTAAGACGCCACAGGACGTTGCGTTCTGTCCTTTGCCGCCAGCATCCTTTGTGACTGGAAAAGGAGATATATAAATATCCCAGGCTTAGAGATTTCCACTGCACCATGCTCCATATGTATCACAGATGCTGCCATTCCCTAACATAGCAGGACAGACTGATGTCGTTAACACCGCATTAATGGAATCAAGTTCATTTTATTTTAGATTGATTTTGCCAGCTGTTACCCGGCTTCCGCCGAGCTGACCGTTACGACCACACCGATCGCATTGATTACGCCGGACATGCCATACACGATCCACGGTGTTCTGTGTGTATGCCAGAGTCTGGTTTACCCAGTTCCACTGGTTCATTGTAGAGATAGTTTGCAAACACTTAAAACCCCCCGCCCTCTGCCAAAATAAATGAACGGATTCAGTGGATTTCAGTTAGTTTGAACTGGATTCAGTGGATTTCAGTTAGTTTGAACTGGATTCAGTGATTTCAGTTAGTTTGAACTGGATTCAGTGGATTTCAGTTAGTTTGAACTGGATTCAGTGGATTTCAGTTAGTTTGAACTGGATTCAGTGGATTTCAGTTAGTTTGAACTGGATTCAGTGGATTTCGTTTGCAGTGCGTTAAACAGAATGCAGTCTTAAAAGCGAAAGCTCACAAAATATTTCTGACCTAATTGTGTCCACATCCTAGCAGCTTGTTCCTCTCTACCTCCCGCTGTTGGTAACTCATCAGGAGCTCCCCCAAGAAATTCACCCCCCCCCCCCTCATGTCTTCTGGTATTTACATATATTTATATACAAGATTGAGGTTAAGTTTAAACATTTATAGTTTTGATGTTTGTTTGATAATATAGAGTTGAGGAACATAGAGTAATACCCTACAACAGTGCTTGCTCTCTCTACTCTACTTTTCTACCAGAGTAATTGAACAAAGTTGCATGTACTGGCAGAGACATTCATTCCCTTAATGAAATTAAATAAATGTTTGATAGGGACTTAAATTATATTCAAGTGAAAGCACCTTATTATTACACATTTGTTGCCGCAGCAGAACAGTTTTTGGTTTTGATGGAAGCCGTTAGATTCAGCTAAACAACCTAAATCTCTCTTCTCCTAAGCGTAAGGGGCCTTATTACTTGTTTTTTTTTTAGCTATTTGCCTGTGTGACAAGGCTGTCAAGCATAGCCAAGAAAAATAGCCCACAGAATTTTACGTTAAGTAAAAACAAATGAACAACCCAGACATACAAATGCACACACAGGTACATTTTGGTTTGGCAGTGACAGGGCATGTGTAAATCTACATGAATCTTACAGTTGTAACTATGTCTTGTCTTTATTTCTTGTTAGCATTAGGCTGTCAGAAGACCTTCACTGGCCGCACACAGCTATAAGTGGCTCATTTGGAAATATTCCAAAGCTTTAAGTACAACTAACTGCCATTCAGCTTGCAATTAATTCGCTGTGTGCTCGGTTGGCATGCATTCCTGTAAACCATTAAGACCTCATACATGGAATACCTGCCATTAATGCTCAGAGAATAACAAACAAACATGTCTATAGTCAGACAATTTTGTAGTTTTCACATATAATACAGGAACTTGTGGAATATGGGAAACCTTCCTGTTAGTACAGTATATGCTGCTTCTGTACATTGTGGATTTTTCATTTTACAGGTTCATTTTTAGTTCTTGTGTGTTTTTGAGGCTCCTCGCATAAAATGCCTCGGTTTTGTGCTTATTGCATTCACCCAATTGACATGTACAATTGTTTCTTGTCTTTTGCTTGTATCCTGTACCTTAATTCTTGTTTTTGTGATTTTGTCGCTATAGCTTACTGCATGTACTATACTCATTCACCCATCAAATTTATTTTTAAGACTTTCTTTAAAACTTTTTTGTTTTAATTTTGGGATTAACTGATGTTTGCGTTCCGAGCTTTTGTTCTACCCAAGAAGAAATACCAAGTAAGAAAACATTGGTGAATGCCAAAGACGTTTTAAAGAAAGTCTTAAGAGCAAATTTTTTTTTCGTAGAATGGTTGGTGAATGAGGCCCAATGTTCATGTCTATGGATAGCTGCTATGTTATGATACAAATGTGCTTTATCGAACCTTGTAGTTTGTAGTTGCTTCAATGACCTTCGGTATGCACTTATTGTACGTCACTTTGGATAAAATATTGCAATGTAATGTAAACAATGCAGTAATATGTGTTAATGCTCGTTTGTACTCACTTACCACTGCTTCTCTGTCCAAGATAATCCATTTCCAGGCATATACAATTAATAAATGATAAGCAGAACTGCTCTTCTGATGAATGGTGGTAAATGGTATGTTATCTCTCAAGGGCAGCTGTTATAAAACGTGTGAGCCTTGTTGTCACAGAGACAATGGTTATTGTGTGTTTGGGAACACAGATTTCATGGTGGAAGTGGTCATGGTGAAAGGTCCCATATGGCAGCCAGAGATATTACCTGGCCGTTGTTTCTGTAGTGCTATTCCAGCTCACAGGTACCTATTTGTCACCCTGGCATCTAAACATGCTAGCAGCCCCCAGGTGAGGGTGAATGCCAGATTACCTTCGCTTTCTGAATTTCCTCAGTTCAGAAGCCGATGCAGATGTGCGCAGTGATGTGGCACCTGTTATACTGTGTTTGACATTTCTTGAAATCTACATTTGCCAACAGCTGTCTCATGGTGATTACTAAATTGTGCTGCGCTGAGTATGTCTTCAGCTGTGTCTTACATCAATTCATGTCATCTTCAGCCTGCCAAGCAGCAGCTTTATCAAAACCTTTGCTATAGAGCTCCGTAGTCCCGCCCACTTTGGTGATGAACGTCTGGCGCCACTTTTCGGAAAAAATATAATGGGAGTGAATGGACTGAAAATGTTTATTTTTCTATATTCAGGCAGCTAGATGTTCAAAACACCCAAGAGAGGGGTTGTCACATTTTAAAATAATTTATACAATTGGTAATTTGAAATTATGTCCAACAAATGAACAAAAAACACATTTTCAAAAAAACAACTAAAATGACTACAACATCCGGTCTACTCACTTGCTCACACTGCTGAAGTGAAAGCCATAAAGCTGACACTTTCGACATGGCCAGACTGACAGTCATTCTCGCCCATTTTCGCTAGCAGAGCGGCTGGTAGCTGCTACTTTGGCCGGTAGCTACTTCCATAATAAGTTACAAGAGCAGACAGAGTGTTAGCCATTTTCGCTAGCTGAGCGGCCGATACCTAGCAAAAGCAGGAGCCGGCGATGTTTGACCGGGGATTCTGGGTAGTGTAGTTACGTTTCTCAAGCTCTGTTAATTATACGCGCTGGTGAGTATATAATGGACTTTGTATCACATATATGTCAAAGTTTGGTCCATACAATGCCATAATAGCATTATAAGGGTGACTGAAAGATCCCGAAGTGGGGGCAGGTAATGGCTTCCGGCAGTCTTCCGGGACCAGCCAGGGATAGGAGGGGTTGGGACTATGGAGCTCTATATTAGTTATGGGAAGTTCAGATCTTTTTTCAAATTCGGATCTTCGGATCTCGTTCAGTCAAATGAACAAATCTTTTCGAGTCGGATCGTTCATTTGCACATGCGCAAATCGAAGAACGAAATGAACGATCCACTCGCAGATACGGATCGTAGGTACTGGATCATTGAAGTAATGCGCATTGGCAAATCGAAGAACGTAAACAACGAGTCACTCTAGTTACCGGACCGGATCACAGAAGTGTTGCGCATGAGCAAATCCAAGAACGAAAGAACGAAATTAATGATCCACTCGCAAATACGAATCGTAGGAACCGGATCATTGAAGTAATGCGCATGCGCAAATCGAAGAACATAAACAACGAGTCACTCTAGGTACCGGATCACAGAAGTGTTGCGCATGCGCAAATCCAAGAACGAAAGAACGAAATGAACGATTCACTCGCAGATACGAATCGTACGTACTGGATCACTCAAAAGATTCGTTCAAAAAGAACAAATCGTTCACGGATCGCCCATCACTACTCTATATTTGCTTAACCCTGTAAGGTGTAAGATCACAAATGTGTGATTAGAATGTTCTTAACTGAACGTTCTAATGCTAATGTAACAATCACTACTGGTAATAGAGGCCTGTCACATAGAACCAGTACTGTAGTTACCAATGGTTACAGGGACGCGCTGCCATGTTGGAGGACCAACTCTAACAGAGACGCTTAACATTACTAGTAGTGTTTGCTATGCTCCATGAAATGAGTAAATCTTGAAACGATATCTAACGTTAGCTAACGCTACTATTATTGCTGTACTACAATGCCAAATACAATGCAAACTTCTGCGCTGCGTATTGATGTGTGAATAAAGCTGGGGAAAGGGTAAAATGTCCTTTTACATGATAATCTGAGTACCCACCATAGTAACCGGCCAGGCAGGGTGAACGAACTAAATTTTACGACCGAAAGAAGAGACTGGTGGTTGAAAGCATTGAGGAGTGAGTTGACTTTAAACAGCAAACAGTAGCTACAGCATCGGCTCGGATCATTAATAAATTATGTTTTATGAACAAATTATAAAGTTATCCAGTTAATATATACATAACTAGCTGGCCTAATGTACGTTTATGTGCATTATCTTAATGTTCGGAAGTTAACAGTGAATTAATCGCTAGGTTTAGCTAATTGTTAGTAGCTAGATAATTTGTGTGAACGACTGTTACGACTGCGAAACATTAATGTTAACCTAATGCGATACGTTAAGCATATTGTGAACATCAAAACAGTGTTAATTTGAACTATTGTTACATTGCTAGGGGTGCTATGTTGTGCGATTTCTCAAAAATAGATTGGATACCGACTTTAAACATTACCTGTGCTGGCCAGACAGGGTGCGAGCGATATGAGAGAATCCAGAAGAGGGTGAAAAGAAAATGTAACATAACGATATTAAGCAGCAAATAACAATGTATTTGAAAGTAATAATGAAAGTAACGGTAAATGTACTTTATGTGTTGAACTGATTCGCCTTTTATCCATCGAGCTAAAATATGTTTTATTGCTGTTACTGTAGCCTACTATTGCTGTTAATACTTTAACATGTAACGTATCACTTTGCTCCCATATGAACCGCACAAGCACTTTGCTTACCAAGGTGGTATACTACTACGAAGCAGGATTACTGAGTTAGTACTAGCTGGATAACTGAATAAAACCCAGAACAGCTTTTTACTTCAGTCCATGTTCCAGATTTAGGAGAGTTCTGGGTTTTACTCAGTAATTAACCCTGCTTCGTAGTATACCCCCCCCAAGACTCCTTATAACATTTGTTTATGTTGGTATTATTGTTTTGTGATGTTGTGCACTGTATATTTTGTGTACATTTTTATATTGCTGTATGCATTGCTGTATGCATTGCGCAAAGCAATTTCCGATGATGGCAATAAAGGAAAATCAAGCAACCTCCTGATTAAATGTGATGGCCTATAAATTTGGTTTGCATAACGTTATGGAACACCGGCATTTGGTCCTCCAACATGGCGGTTGGTGTAAACAAGTGGGCGTGTCTGACCAAATTGTGACGTAGGTGACAGGTCTCTATTGAATGCAATGGAGTTCTAGAACACTGACTATGGGCCAGATTCAGAGTTGAGATAAGCACACGCAAATGGGGCTTACTCCCGAAATTCCGCGTAGCTTAAGCTATTTGTGATTCAGACATTTGACTTATCCGCTGTTTTAAGCGTCTCTCCAATATACACGGCATTATTTGCCTGGGGTGGAGATGAAAATGTGGCGTGTCTGCAAGTCGTGCAAGATACACGTATTCAGAGTTTTCACTTAATCATTTTTTTCCACGCAACTTTATTTGGGAAAAAAAGGTGCTTTATGTCTAGCGCCGCCAATAGATCAACAGCATCTTTTGCATAACATGCATTCTAATATCCATTTATTTCAACATCATATTGGTCATATTTTCCTTTGCATAGCTAACGTGCAATTATCAAAGAGCTGTCACAAGACGAAAAAATATGTAAAAGTAGGCTATGATTGACCATCTGGTATATCATACCAGACCAATATGAGATGGATTAATTGATAGTGTCTGGATCATATTCGCTTTGACACACAGACGATTTGTGTCGGCACAGTTTCTCTAAAATTAAGTTGGACATTGCATATAGGCTATTGTGTTCAACCACCATAGGCTACATGACTTTATTAGGTAAATCGGTAAAAAAAGATTCCATTTTTAAATCTTTTTTTTTTTCAGTAAATCCAACGATTTATTTGTTTACTTAATAATATTGCATGCAACCACTGTCCAGCGATTATTCATTTTGATTGAGTGATGGGTATATCCAAGTCATCAATAGGAGCTATGATAATTGTATCAATGCAACAGATTGATACGTTCACTGCCTTCCCCATCACACAAGAGCAACTACGATGCAGAAATGTAGGATTTTCCAAAGGCAAATGCGGTTATTAAAGGCAATGTCACTGACACGTTGAAAATGTATACCCCCACACACACTTTTTTTAGTAGAAAGCTGGCAACCCAGGGGGCAGGTACAAGAAACGGGTCATTAGAATATCATGCCCTGTGCCACCCACATTTTGAGAAACGCACCAGCGTAGCGCAGGCTAGAATACAGCGTATCTCAGTCCACGTTAAATCCACACAGGAGAGGCACATAAGCGCATGACTTAAGTTGGCCATCTCTGAATCCGGCCCTTATAATTTTGAAAAAAACAACAAAAAAAAAAAATATTTCAAAACACCTACTCAACAAAGGGTTAAAGGTGTCAATTCCTTTATACTGGGTCTGTGAGTCTGTTCTCTACAGTCAGCAGAGCTTAATCTGTGTTGCAGCTGCCCACTTAATGCGCTGTGTGTTCTTCTTTGAGTAGCAGTCCTTCTAAACGTTTCCAGCCTCGAATCCCCTTTCCGCTCAATGTGCATCGTGAGGTTTACTTATTTTTCCTGTATTATATCCCACTGTGTGATATCAATACTTGATCTATCCGGTGCGATAGATAAGCTGGATAAAGATATGATAGAAAATGCTGCCCCATTGACTGTTATCTCTGTTTTGCTTACAACACAGTACTATCACGACACATGAAGGTTAGGTCAGGAGTGGGTGGGTGTGGCTATCCAGGTTTGGGAACCGCCTTTTATTTAACGCTTTAATGTGCTTCTCAAAGACAAATGGCACTTTTCTTAAGATTCTCCCTGGTGTGTCAGGTACAGCACTTCAGCTTTATATTAGTGTCTTATTTTATGTTAACAGAAGACAAAATAAATCTCAATAGTATGTTCCTCACTTCCTTGAAACAGTATCCCAGTCGTGTGCTTCCAGCTAGGCTTATTACCCAAAGGATACTGGTGGAGAAAGACAATTATTCATTCATCTTAATCAATTTTACTTTCCCTCACCTGGGAGATATCTTCAATGTCAGCACTATTGCGTCTCAAACTGTATTGCTTCATAAAAAAATAACGAACGTATTTTACACAAATCCTGCCTTACACAAAAGCTGTGCCTTATAACAAGCCTTAGCTCCAACAGAAGTAGGCTCAAGGGTATGTGCTGGGTTAAACGTTTGGCCATGATGACTGGACTCATGAAGTCAAGTGTGGCCTTATTTTTTTTATGTGAATTGACATATGAAAATATGTGATATAAATGCTATCCCCTCTTATTTTTGTCACCCTGCAAAAGCGAAGGCTTCATCTCAGCTGCTCAAAGTGCCACATGGTAAAGGTGGTTTATTAAAACTCGAAAGGTGTCCAAGGATGGAGAATTGGCAGACTTCCCCCTCTCCCCCCCTCCCCCCCCCCCCCCGATTGCATTATATCGCTCCTCACAGAGGTGTGATCGAATTTGAGAAGAGCTGCTTCTGGAAGCCCTCCAGGGAGCGGGTGGTTACGACCCGCCATGCTCCGGCGGTGGGCTCCGCGTTTGGAAAAAGGTAATGGGAATATGAAGCTAATTCCACAGTGCTCAACCTTTCGGGACGCCATCAATTCTGCTGCCACTTCCTCTGTCCGGGGGTGAGATAGCGACGCTATTATTCCCGGGGCCTGGGATCGCGGCGAGCTCGACTTGACGGCCGCCCGACTCCTGGCCGCACGGGCATAATTTTTCTTGCCCGCGCGACCAATTATTCGACGCGCGGACAGGACGATCTACGGCGTTAATGGATGGGCCCACATGGTGTGAGTTCACCCCGTCGAGCCTCTGTTTAATGATCTCAATAATGTTTCTCACATTGCTGCCTCGGTCCAGTCAACCTTTCTGCCTCACCCAGCTCCGGGAAATTATAACCCAGCTATTTTCAAGACATCTTTTTTCTTCTGAGGTGTCAGTAAAAATAGACGTACCTGAGGTGGGTATGTAATCACACATGCAGAAAGGGCTGACAGCCCTTCCATTGGAGGGTAATTTGATTTAGATACACTTTTTTTTTTATTTTGGCACTACGTGACAAATAGCACTGTTAAGTCTTAATTTTGCAGCTGTGCGCAAGCTTTCTTTGCCAATTTTCCAGGTGATGTATGAGCTTGGTGTCAGTTGTATTATTGTAATTTTTTTTATTTTATTTTTTTTACCTGGCTGGTTCAGTCATAAGAAAATATGTTTCTGTGAAACTGTTTCCACAGGATTCACTTCTTCTCTGATGGTGAAAAACTTTTTTGGAAACCAATGCCAACAGTGATGACATTTTAGTTTTATCCTCAGTTCTCAGCTTCAGAAAAACTCTAATTCGAGGGCAGGACACTCAGATGTAACCTTGGACCAGAACCGAAGACCACTAAAAGCTGTGTGGGCTGCAACCATCGAATTTAGCGAGAATTCGCCTACTGCCTACCAAAATATAATGACAGCTTTGAATAAAATGCTGAAATATTGCATGATAAAATTTAAGAACCTGATGAACTCTGTGGATGAAATGTGTCACTGACAGAAGCGTGTTCTATGTGACTTGTAGTCCATACCCCAGCACTTTATGAGAGTTTTTATACTGTCGTTTAAAAATACAGCCTTCTAAACATACAAGGTTTGCGCTCTTTTTCCTGGTTTATGCAGCAGATGAAATGTCATCTTTAGATGGAATACTTTTATCTTCAGCCATGTGCTGTATGTAAACTGCACGAGTATGAACGTGCACGTTCTTCATTTCTATGAAATCTCAGCTGGGCCGCAAGTCCTGAACTGGGCTCAAAGTTCCCGATCGTGGCTCCGGTCCAGTGCCCCTCAAGAGTGCTGGCAGCGAGAACTGTTTCAGATCCGGAATGGTGGTGGAGGGGACACAATGAATTCAGAAAAGAGAGGCCTCTGTTGCATCCTAACCGAATATTACTGTCGTCCCTGGTGTTTGGAACTGGGAATAATTACTGCTGATACATTTTTTTTTTTAAAGATCTGGAAACAAATTTAGAAGGATGTTGGGAGAAAGGTGTTTAGAATCGAGAAAAATACTTATGATGGAATTTACCCTTCCAGTATTCACTGTCTGCTGTAACTCTTCAGGTTTTTTTGTCTTTTCCATGGATTGGATTTTTATCTGAAGTGCTACATGGATAGACTGCCCAAAAGAACCACACTGCCCAAAAGAACCACACATCAAAGGACATGTCGTTCACCTGTAGTACTGCACAGTGCACACTGAAATCTGTCAACTCAATGACAACAAATGCCACAGTCTAATATCGCTGACGTCTTCAGTTCAATTCAATTTCATTTATGTAGAACTTTCTACAGACACTGCTTTACGGAAAACAGGACTGGGAAAAGGCCTAACCCCCCAACCCCCACCCCCAAAAAAATAGCAAAGTAAAAACTCCCCAGTTTGAAAGAAAAAACAGCGGTGAGAAAAATAAAAAATAAAAACTCCTTCCTATGAAGAAAACTCTTTAAAAAAAGATTCAACCAAGAAGACATGAGAGCCTGGAGCTCGAGAAACCTTTTTGCTATAGTGAAAGAGCCCCCTGCTGGTTTGTGGAGGAACTACAACATTCACATTGTTACTGTCTTGTAAGCAAAAAGCTGCTGGTTCTCATTTGCTTAATGCATTGCAACTGAAAATAAGGAGTCTGTTTCAAACTGTTTGTGCAGCAGATTATTTTTAATGCTTTGAGTCTTACAGAATGTTTTTAAGTCCTGCATTATTTATCATCTGAATGGATGGGAGACTGACATTAAACATACATCTTATTACTGTATATCCATCTCATTTCCCCACTGACTTGATTGGGCTGTGTAATAAAACGACTCATCTCTTATTGCAAATAAAATTCACTCTCTTGACAACCACGGGACCCTTTGGGAGGGATAATTGAGATTGCTCCACAGCGCAAAATTAAACTCCGACCGTTTCAGGGAGCTTTTCCTGTTCAATAAATCAAAGAATTAGTTCACACATGAATTCAGTGTTAAGCTCAAATGATAAGTGTGTTTTTTTTTTCTTTTCTGGCAAACACTAAGAATGAGAGTGAAACACATTCACTGAGATTCACTCCATCCGCGGGGATAAACTGGTATCTGTGTTATGATCAAGTATCTTGGACATTTTAAATGGCAATGGATTAAAAAAAAATACATTTAGGCATAATTTAGCAGATGCTCTTGTACAGTTAAACTTATATGTCACTGTTGGGACATATTTCGTGACTGCTGGTGAGTCAGAAATCTGCCCTTATTTTGCAGGGTTTAAAGAATGCCAAGCTGTGAGTGGTTTCACTGACTTTTTTTTTTCCATACGTTTTGTGTCTCTGACATACACTGAGTTCCAATTATCTACCTGGCACAGTCTAGCACAGCCTTTCTCTCTCTCTCTCTCTTCTGCTGCCTAGAGGAACGAGAGAGTTGCCTGGCAACAGCAGAATGCCAGAGATCATTTGAAAACAACACCCAAAAAAAAAAAAAAAACTTTCTATCATCGTGTCAATAACACCCTCTTAATAACGGAAAATGGCGTCAGACTGCGGACCTAGCTCCCACTTGGTTTGCGGCTGCCGTTGTCTGCCAGCAACAATTATGAGTCAAATGAGTTTGTGAGCTCGCCTGATATTGGAAACGACCCGCAAATAATGCTGCTTCTTTATTCACGAGGTAAAGATTACTTACGTAATCGCAGATCAAGGCTATCCATTTTGACGGTTAAATAAGAGTAACTGACTGGCCTTAAGGGGAGGCGTGAAGGCAAAAAATGGGTGCCAGGAGCTCTTCTGACAGGAACTAACTTTGGTGGCTCTGCAGAGGAGTCTGTGGCTTGTGGCCAGGGCTCGTTTCTTCGCAAGGGAAGGTGCCCAGAGTTCCCTCACGTGCACCTGTGCTGACTATGGAAGATGCCTGTAATTGATTTATCATCTGTGATTAACTACCAGTCATCAAACTTCCATTATGGCTTAGAATGTAGCCAGCATATACATAATGTAGTTATACTTTTTAAAAACTGCAGTTATATGAGCAATACTGCATGTAGAGTTCAATGCAAGTAAACAAAATAAATAACAATTGGCTCCTTTTGTGTGTTTCGGGTGAAAGCCACGCATGCAGAATGTATAGCGCTCTCTGTATTATATTTTATATTCTGTTTTGATAATTGTGCTAATCCAATAGCTCCACAAAAGCTTGAATGCTTGCATATGCATCAGCCTTGTTCGTCCCATTACACAGAAGTGCTTGTACTTACCCAAGAGAGGCACGCTTTCAAATTAACATTAAACATCCTGCCTCCGACTTGAGGATGAGAGAGCTGAGGAACTGTGGGTCGCCGTGGAGACGAAAGCCGCTTTGTTCTCTCCTAGCATGGAGAGGCAACGCACGCGGTTAAAAGGCACCGCCAAACGCAGAGTCTAAACCAAGTTTTCTCATGACTCCTCATCACGCCTACGTTCAATTTGTGACATTTTAGTCAAGTCCTTGTGAAAGTTGTGGTCGGGAAGTTGGGTGTGTGTGTTGGGGGGGGGGTTGGTCAGGGCAAAAAAGAAAATTAAAACCCCAGCCCTTTTTTTGCAGTAGGATTGTGGAGTAAGTAATACAAAATTTTTATTTTTATTTTACATCTTTAGTAATGTGATTGGGTCCATGCACTGTAAAAAGTGGATTCAGTTTTACCCAATTGTTTCTCAACTTAAAAAATTGTTATAAAAAAGTTATGTTTTCACACAGCTTTTTCCATTTCTATAGTGGCCTGCGCCAGTATTTACTCGTACTGAGCAGCAGAGCCTCCTACATAGAGGAAGAGGGAAATAACAGCAAAGAGGTGGGTGTCATAATGTGGGCGTGTAAGAACCCATGACAGGTGTCTAATTGCAGTTGATGGATCGGCTCGCGGGAGTCTGTCATTAAACCCATTTGGCTGCCTCAGCGAAAGTGGCTGAAATTACATCCCTCCGCTGCAAGACGTGATTTGTACTGTTTAAGCTGTTGTCATAGTAACAGTCAGTGTCAAGGGAATTTTTTGGGTCGGTTCTACCCCACCGGCTGCATTGTTCAGTCATCCAGCTAGGTGTAAATGTAGATAAATTAAAGGACACTTCTCATTTTCATGTCCTTTCATCGACCCGTTGTGTGTGCGGGTGCGTGTGCGTGTGCATAATATCTAGAAATACATTGTCTACATATTGCATTCTACGTTCTGAAGACTCAAGACACCTGTTCACACCAGCGCAGAGTTTGAATGGGTGTTTGATCTATTTGATATAGTCTCATCATTAATTTCCCTTAACATAACTTGAAAATCTGCAAGTAAAAAATGTGTACACCATTATATACCAACAAACATCAAGGAGAACATAGTACAAAATTGAATATGGGTAAAATCTCTGATAATGTGTATTTTCTCTTTGTGTATGTTTGTATTTGCCTATGGTGCCTCTTAGGGGAAGATATAGCCCATCCATCCCCATTCATGGGAGTTTAAGGTATCGTTTGGATTTATAACATGCAACATATTTGCTGCATCTATTTAAGACTTATCACTGAAGTCCTTGTGTACTACAATTAGACAGTGTGGATGGTAAAAACTACTCAAGTGACCATTAAAGGGTTATGAAACCCTCTGGTTATATTCTCTCTCCGCCCGCACCATGAATTTGAAAAATGCTATTAAATGGGCGTGGAAAGCAGCAGTGGAGTGGGAGGGGCGAGAGCGAGGAGAGAGGCTATCGCCACCTGAAGACACGCCCACTAGGAAAAGATAAGAGTGATACGCTGAATTCTGTGGTATCAATAAATGGCTCTTTCGAGGTGGAGGACCTCTCCCTTCCGGAATCCTCTGGGCTTTCCACCGACCAGGGGTGGATTCCAATCGCTTATTTTATCCGTCCGTTATCTTCTCTCCTCGGTCCTCGCCTGACCCGGAAATCGATCGAGGTTCGCCATCTTTAAGGACATCCCAAACCGCTAAATGCTCCTCGGAGGAGCGAGGAGTGGGGAACGACGAGGCTCCCGGAGGATGCTTCAGTGAGGAAACACACATGTAGCCTTTGCGGAAGCCTTTTCTCGGCACACGTGACGTGTAAATTATCCACCACATGTGCCATGCCGCAGTGTGCATATTCTTGCCAGCTCTGGAAAGATATTTGTAAATTTATTATGGATCATTTATGTAAAGATTTTATATTAAAATATGAAAACATTATTTTTGTTTTCATGCATTACAATAATACACTTGATTTTTTTAATTAACCTTATTTTACTTTTGGCAAAATATCATATTCATAAACAGAAATTTTAAAAAGGTAAACCACTATTTATTATTTTGATGAAGGACATTGAACTTTATATGAAAACAATATAATTTTCTAAACACAAGAAAGCAATTAAAACTGTTAATCTGTAAGCTGTGTTCTGTGCTTTGTCTATGTATGCATCTCTTGTTAAATAAATTGGTAAATAAAATAAAAAAATGTGCCACGTCACAGGCACACCCCTACACAAATGCAATTTTACCGTTCCTTTCCATTTATTATAAAGCGCTAATCCATAATGACACTCATTCTTTATAACTAAAAGAAGCACCGTTTATTCATGGAAAAATAAGTTTAAAATGAGCATAATATGACACTGACACTTGATTGAGCAAGGCCTAATTTTTGCCTAATACATGTTGCCATCGTTTCCTCCATCCTCGTATCTGATCCTTGCATCCTTTCCATATGCAAGGAGTAAAAATAAGCGATTGGAATGAACCCCAGGAGTATGAAGGAGGAAATGGTCCAGAGCCCTATCAGTTTGAGCCATTGGGCGAAGTCTCTGAGTGGTAGTCTAGCTAATTATCTCTTATCCCAATTGTGAACTCGACTATCTCCTTCTGCTTAAATCGATGTTATGCCCAGTATTGTCCACACATATAAAGTCTGACCTTCCCGTACACTAACATAAAATACATAATGAATAAAATAAATAAATGAACAATTAATAAATAAAATACGTAATTAATGTCAAGTGAAAATAAATAGCTGTTAAGTTACTCTGTAAATATGAAGCATCATCGTCACTTTGACCATCACTCCATTGTCAAACTAAGTCGCTTTTTTAGCCATCTATAATGTTACAGCTAACGTAGGCTACCTGTATACGGAAATGACATAACATATTTAATCAATGCAAAGTGAACTAAACGGCTGTTAGCTGAAGGCTAGGCTACAGGAGACGATCTGCTCAAATCGATGTTCTGCCCAGTAAGTCAATGTTTGTCAGCAAATATTCAGTCTGACCTAACGTTACCTGCAGCCTACCCAAACATGAAAAAATACAACACGTAGGCTAATGAGTGTCAAGTGAAACTGAACGGCGTTTGGCTTTTTTTTTACCTATCCTGGCTATCTACAACTGTACGTTTACTAGCTAGCTAGCTATCCAAATAACTTAACTAAGACATAAGGTAACATAATCATAGCATGGGGCTTGTATCACTTTGTACCTTGTTCCGGATAGTGCAGTTAACTGTTATCCAACAAATGTAACTTAACTCGGTAACTCCTGCTTCCTGATGCAGACAAGATTAACAATGCGGTATCAACCCTACCGTTATTGTGGGGGAGGGGGTCGGAGAACCAGGTGCAACTGTAAGGGATCTAAAAGTTACCCACAAACACGGAATAACCACAAGTTAGGGGAGGAGAACAGACAGTACAAACGGGACAGGGAAAAGGTAAACAAAAAGGGAGAAAAACTCCTGGCAATTTGCCAACAGAAAGCTACCCAGGAAAGAGGGCAGAAGTAAACTTGAAAACATGAGTGAGTTCAGACAGCAAAGAAAAGGAAAGGCCTCCAGCTCAATGCAAATAAATTGAGCAATTCTAAGGAGGAATGGAAGTAAGCTTGCAAACGCGAGTCAGTAGAGACAGCTAAGAAACAGAAAGACCTCCAGCTCAATGCGAAAGAAATTGCGCAATTCTAAAGGAGGAAAAAGAGAAAAGGGTAACAAAGGTTACAGAGGACTGAACGAAAACCGAGGAAAGAACTTAGATTAGAGAAGAAAATTGGAACGAAAAAGTCCTAAACCTATAACTCTAAGCTAAAGAACTTCCTGCATATATTTTAAAGGCAGAAAAGATATGCAGTCTTCTTAGTTCTATACCGAGGTTACCGGCCAGAGCGTAAACAAAGCTTACACAAAAACACAGATGAGAAGGAGCGCCCTGCTTAAGTAGCCAGCGCCCATCTGAATCCAATGATAATTAAAAAGGGCTCGGCGGGCGGTAAAAAACAGCAAGAGAACTCTCTCAGCCCCGAGAGGCAACTTCTGCAAAAAAACAATGAAAACAGGCTGGAACCAATGACTGTCATGGGTATTTGCAGCCTCTCCTGTTTCTGCGGTCGTCTTTCTATTTGGCGTCGCCGGGACACTCTATCAGATTTTTTCCGCCTCCGTTCCAGTGTTTGAATCGCGCCCGGCAATTATCCTTTTCACCTGTTTCAGATTTCCTGTTCATTATAAATTGCTCAGGTCTTCCATCGTCCTGCACTTCGATATTGTTTTTGCTGTGTTGACAACAAAGTCGGTAAGGTATAGGAAATTTGGTTGCTGCATTTCTGGTTCGTATGAATAGGAAACACAGCAAGTCCGGTTAGTGTATTAAGGATTAGATTGGTTTTCTCATTTATTTCCAATCTTTCTCTTTATCCTCTATTCTTAGAACCTGTTATCTTTTGTGTTCAGCTCTTTCGGCACTAGAGCTCTGGATAACCGGTTTTATTTTCTGTTATTTTCCTTCACTCGTTTTATCGAGTTTTGTTTCACCACCTCTTGTTATGCCTAATTATTTAGTGCGTGAGGTTCTTTTGTTAGTTATTCTCACTGTTTATCGAGATCGCCTCAGTTTTTGGAGGTTGCTTTGTTTTGCCTTGTGCTAGGGAAGTTTTGCTCGCGATCCTGTGTTATCTCAGTCCTGGTGCGGCTACTTCCGCGTTTGTGGCATATCCTTTTTGATACGCTTTTAGAAATCCTTATTGCTCACGTTTGGTTCTCCGGACCTTACACTCCCCCTGACAATGACAGCTATAGCTTATACGCAAAAGGCAGTGAAATATCACCGGCCAGTTAACTATGGTTGACGATACAAAAACAACTCAAGTAAATATCTTTGAGGCTACAAGACAACCATCAGTGACGTGTTCTATCATAATCAGTTGGAAGTCGCTATGGCTGTTTTCATGCAAATCAATGTTTGTCAAAAATATACATTTTTTGCGGTTTTTTGGTTTCATCTTATTTTAGTAGAATAATTTCTTGGCTTTCATAATCTGCATGTCTAAATGCAATACTCAGAGTAAAAATATAGGGTTGACGCTTTTAAACATAAGATGACAAGCACTGGAGCTTTCGCTTGTAGGCTATCCTGCTTTCACGGCTACAAACTAATGCATTGGGTTTCATCTGATTTTATTTGAAAAATGTCTTGGCTTTCATGATCTGTGTGTGTTAATGTCATACTCAGTTTTATTCAGTTTTTAAGCTTTTAAACGTAGCATGACAAATTAGCGCCATAGCTTCACGTCGTTTAGTGTAGCCAGTTTTCACCTGCCCCCACCAGTCACACAATCACATCGGCTGCTTTCAAAGTGACAAGCTAATGTAGCCTATTGGGTTTCACCTGATTTTACTTGAAAAGGGTCTTAGCTTTCATGATATATAATATGAAAATATAGCTTTGAAGCTTTCAAGAGTCATATCACAAGCTAGCACTGGTCCTTGGCATACAGTTTGGAGCCAGCTTGTAGGCTAAGCAGTCACACAATAACATCAGCTACCTTCACGGCGACAAACTAATGTTATTCGGTTTTATCTAATTTTACACAAAATATGTCTTGGTTTTCAGGATCTGTGTATGTTAATGTCGTATTCAGTTTAAAAATATAGGGCCCTATCTTGGCGATCTTGGCGCTTAGTCTAAGCGCATGGCGCTAAGTCCATTTAGGGCGTGTCCAAGTCCACTTTTGCTATTTTAACGGCGTGTTTTTTTGGCGCTAAGCACGGCGCATGGCGCAACTGGGCTGAACCTAATCGCTTCATTAATTATAGGTGTGTCTTGGGCGTGACATTCAATAAACCAATCAAAATGTCATATCCCATTCCCTTTAAAAGCCTGCTTTTCCACCTTGGCGGATTGCTTATGATGGCGAAACAGACATGCTCGTGCGTGTTTAGTGTGATCAAGGAATAGGCTAAATGGAGTATGATCAATATTATTCGGACTAACCATTAGCCTATGAGTTCCCGGTAATTCCAGACAGGGCTGTTATTTTACAAAATATGTGCGGTTAAATTTCGTTAAAAGGACCTGCAACAGCTGAGAATAAGCTATCAATGGCTTCAGTCTCACCTTAGAAAACGCCAAATTAGCCTGCTTGTTCAGCGAATTTCGTTTGATTATGCAATGAAAGTGTCAAACATCAATTCCAAGAGGCTGTTCTCATGGAGTTCTCGAAGTTCAAGCTTCATCCAAAGTTCATTAGGCTACCTGCATAGTAGGCTAATATTGATTAATAACATACATACCGTTATTTTGCCTTAATGATGACACTAAATAGCCATACAATAAAGCTGTCAGGTTCGCAACCCATAAGTTCACGCATATTTCCCCTTGTTTAATAATGTCCTGTTTATGGAAATGTGACCAACCTGTTTTACTCGTAGCATAATCCTTTAAAACAATCCACTTTCCCAGGAAGACCGTTAAACGTGCGACTTACAGCAGAATGGCATTAAAATTAATTGTGAATTAATTGTGTAACGTGCTGCAAATTTGTTTTAGTTTCTAATTAGACGCTTAGTTCTCTTTAAAATCATTTTGTTCAGTTAATGAATAACGGGTGAAATCAGCTGGGTTTTAAACGGTGAGAGTATGGAAACCTGGTCACTGTAATTTAAAAAAATATGAAGGACGAAGAATAGCTAAGGTTACAATTTAGTTAACATGGTGACATCTCCGTTTTTTAACCATAGGCTATCGAAAAAAACCTTATACACAGCGAATTCGCTGTAGCCTAGGCTATTTGAAAAACAATAAATGCAATATTCACTGGACAAGGTTTTGAACTTTTTTCAGTCACAAACCATTCTATTTACTTACAGGCTGTATTCATAGATAAACAGAGCTGTATTGTAATGACATCTGAAGCGCATTTTCAGAACTTAAATGTCCGTCTATTGCCGTGCGCGAGTTTTCCATTGAATGACAATTCACGCATTAGGTGCAAAGACAATTCGCGCATTAGGCTTGATAGCTATAGGTGTTATCAGCTCCTTTTTAATGGATAGCCATTGTCCCGTACCATCGCACATCGCCTGGATGTTGATGGAGTGGGCTGAGAGCAATGTAATGTGGCATTGTTTCCCTTCGCTGAGGGAAAGGTATGTGGACCTATGGAACCTTTTATTATTATGCATTTTTGATATAGCCTACACAATAATAATATTTCACATTGTGATCTAGATATTTTAGTCATGCCTGTGCACGCCCCTGTGTGTAACAGACAGGAGGGTATGCGCGTTGTGCACACGCCTATGTAGACGCACTTACATGCGCCGTTAAAATAGCATGTAAACAACTGCGACATGACTTTAGACCAGGTTTGTGGTGGTTCTAGCGCAAGCGCTTTCTGCTGGCTCAAGATAGCAATACGCCAAAAAGAATCCTGGCCACTCCTCATCTTAAGACCAACACGCCCAGTTCACTAATGATGGCGCAAGAGTTACGCCGTCAAACATGCTAGTTTGACGGTGTAAGCGTTAGGCGTTATTATGGACCTAGCGCCGGGTGTAAGATAGCAACGACACTTGCGTTTGCGTTAGCGCCGCTTTGTGCCGGGTGTAAGATAGGGCCCATAGTGTTGAAGCTTTTAAACGTAGCATGACAAGCTAGCGCCGTAGCTTCGCATCGTTTTGTGTAGCCAGCTTTCACTTGCCATCACCAGTAACATGATCACACCGGCTGCTTTCAAGGGGACAAATTAACTGGGTTTAATCTGATTTTACTTGAAAAATATATTGGCTTTCATGATATGCATGTCTTAATGTCAAATTCAGTGTGAAAATATAGCTTTGAAGCTTTCAAACGTCATATATCACAAGCTAGCACTGGTCATTTGCATATAGTTTGGAGCCAGCTTGTAATCAGTCACACAATAACTTTTGCGGCGACAAGCTAATGTAAGTTATTTGGTTTTATCTAACTTTACACAAAAAATGTCTTGGCTTTCATGATCTGTGTATGTTAATGTCATATTCAGTTAAAAATATAGTTTTGAAGCTTTTAAACGTAGCATGACAAGCTAGCACCCTAGCTTTGCATCGTTTTGTGTAGCCAGCTTTCATCTACCACCACCAGTCACAAAATCACATCGGCTGCTTTCAAGGTGACAAATTAATTGGGTTTCATCTGATTTTACTTGAAAAATAACTTGGCTTTCATGATATGCATGTCTTAATGTAAAATTCAGTGTGAAAATATAGCTTTGAAGCTTTCAAAAGTCATATCACAAGCTAGCACTGGTCCTTTGCATATAGTTTGGAGCCAGCTTGTAAGCAGTCACACAATAACATCAGCTACTTTTGCGGCGACAAGCTAATGTAAATTATTCGGTTTAATATAATTTTACACAAAAAATGTCTTGGCTTTCATGATCTGTGTGTGTTAATGTCATATTCAGTTTAAAAATATAGTTTTGAAGCATTTAAACGTAACATGACAAAACACCGGAGTTCGTTATGAGAGGTTACGAGACCCAGCTCTATCCAGAAACGTGAACACATAGCTAGCTAGCAACTTTCGTGGCTGAACTTTGAAGGTGTTTTTCTCAAAAACATGGTTTGATGGTATTCCAAATGTAACGCGACATAACTCGCTTGATATTTGGATTAGAGAGATAATTTTCATGACTATCATTAGGAAGCTTAAATTTTCCTCCCTCAGGTAGTATATAAAGCCCAAAATGTGTTTGGGGGTCAGTGCGACTGATTTGAGAAGAGTCTTCCTGCAGACATGAACCGTGAAGCCCCACGGGGCCTGAGTGTTGATCTGGAAGTTGCGTCATGTGCCCTGGCGTCACTTCCGACCACGTGCCAGGCCCTTTTCGTTACTTCCCCATTCTGTTTGCGGAACACAATAAATGAGCCGGACACACCTTTGTTTGTCCATGCAAGTTTGTTCTGTTCGTGATAAGTGGACTTCAACGAGCCGACATCTCCCACCAAGCTAAATGATGCCAATGTAATGTTGAAACCAATAACGTTTCACTACAAAGAGCCATTTTAAATGTTATCGTACTTACACTGTTATGATTTTTATTTTTTAAAAACAGATGCATCGTTCCATTCTGCAGGGAATACTGCCATTGTTCTTAAGAAAGCTAAAAGAGGATATTTTACTTAAGAAAACTGAGATCCTTTCAAGTGTATATTGCAGGCCTTTTATACCCGTACTCACCAGTGCGCAGCCTGAGATCCTTGGGAAAGAAACTTCTGGTCACTTCAAAATCTAAGCTAAAATCAAAGGGTGACCGGGCCTTTGCTATTAGGGCCCCGCAACTTTGGAATGCCTTGCCCGAGGAGCTCAGGCTTGTAATTTCTTTTAAATCCCTTCTTAAAACTCTTTTTTTTTTTTTTTTTTAGATATTTTGCCTATTCTTTTTTTATTTCATGTGTTTTTATTTGACTGTGAAGCACTTTTCTTAAAACAAGTTTACAAAGTGCTATACAAGTACAAATAAAAAGATTTTAAAAAGTGTGTTGCAAAATGTTGAACATGTTTTATAGTAGCATTGTGGCTAGTGTTTTGTTATATGTTGTCTGTTGGGGAGGGAATATTACAAGAGAAGATGCCAACTGTATCAACAAACCAATTAAGAAAGCAGGTCAATGGTTGGCTTTGGTCTAGACAGTTTAGAGGTTATTTTTGAACAGCGCATTCTAAGGAAGTTTGAGAGAATTGAGAGAAATTAGAGGATTATAGTCATCCCCTATATGGAACTCTTAGCAAGCAGCGCAGTTTACTGGTGTCGAGGAAACTTCTCGTCCTCCCTTTTCCAGTGAGTTTTTATATGAGGCTGTGATGATGTGAATAAACACTCAAGACAACGGAGTGGTAAAAACATAAAATCTTTAGTATAAAAGCAGAGGCCTCTGGTGAGTCCTTGGTCACGAGCAAGTTCAATCACTTAGCCAGTGAACAAAGAGTCCACTGGACATAAGGAAATACACAGCTTACATACTATTCCTTGGAGGAGGAGTTGGGGGCAGTCCCCAACCCTCTCCAACCAAACATTTATAAATCATCCTATCCGAATCAAGCTAATACTTTATTACTCCTCCTCTGCATTAAATCTTATCCTATAACAGTAAAGCATGATTAATATAGTCTCCTCCTTAGCAGTAATTAACATAGTCATATGACTTTCAAGCATTGATAGGTTTTTATTCCTAATAAGGGCCTTCGTTCTGTCTCTAGTTTTACCAGTAAATGATCTCATTCTAATTAACATAGTCTTACCAGGAAACGGCCTCATTCTATATCTGGATGAACAGGATGAGGCCCACTTTTGTGGTAGGCCGGTTTGCAGTAAGCAGGCACATTTCAGTTACATTTTACTTTGCTCTGCACTTACTGATCTCATACAAACAGAATACAGCCATTCTATACATTTTCTAAGCACAGATCATATATTTATTAATGTTTATGGCACAGCTAGTGTTAATAAGAAAGGAATATTTAATGCAGCATATAGTTTAATTATTTGAACTTCCACACTGGGAAATAGATTTAAAAGTCTATCGCGAATTGTCGACTATGTCAACTCATCGCTCTAATTTAATTTAACTTTTGACAAGGCTGAAGTAACGTTAGAACTAATCTAATATCACACTGTGTTATTCTGAGTTTAAATGAGAGCAGTAATCTGATATCACATTGTGTTATTCAGAGTTTAAATGAGAGCGGAGTTACACCTTAAATGCAATGAGCAACATCGTATCATTCGGAGTTTCCGTTCCTCTACGTCAATGTTATGCAACTTCCAGATCAACGCTCAGGCCGCAAGGGACAGAAATATCAGTAGGGCTTCCTTTAATTCAAAGGTAACGTTGGCTAGCCTACCCCAATTCAACCGGCCATAGTTCTCGTTACAGTCCCAGGGGAAATGCTTGTTGCACACAAACTTGCCAGCAGTGTTGATTATTGGCGCCAGACCCAAAATTTCCAGTCAGAGTAGCCTACAGCTCGGCAAAGCATGTGACGTTAATCCACTGATGCTCTTGCACCCAGAGAAAGCACACTTGCGACCCATCGCTCATTGCTTGCAAATTGAAACGACTGGAATTGAAAAAGTGAACTTACAATTGTTAATATAACTAGCAGAATTTGAAAAAAGCTAATACATTGAAAGAGACTAACTATCGGCTACAACGATATTGATTGTTAAATGGATATGGCCATTGGCCACGCCTTCTCAGGAATGTATATTGGGGGCGGTAACAAAGAGCGAAACTGATTACGTAGAAGTGTACCAAACATACACTTCTACGTCATTTTCAGTGATGTAGCCCATTTTTTATTTTCAACCCCGGAAGGAGAAGAATAGGCGATGTAACGGCTAAAATAATGAAATTAAACATTTTGCCAAAAATTTTAGATAGAAGAGAACAATAGTATGCATTATATCTGAGGCAATGCCTAGATATTAGTTAACATCTCAAAAAATGTGTTTTAGTGTTTCCTACCCCTTTATTGACCAGCCCAGAAACATAATATCTGAGAGGCAAAGGGAAGTGTGTTATTTACTTTTTATTTATAGATTTTCATATTCAATCAGAAATTGAGTCATTTCTCTTTGTATTTTCCAGTATAATTTAGCTGCACAAATTCAACATGGAAAAAAAATGATGAGACAGCAAACCGTGAAGGTCAGTTTTAATGTAATATCTAGGTTTCCCCCCTCATTTAGGACAAATTATGCATATCATGTAGAATGCAACCATTTCACTTGTCCCATGGCCTTAAGTTTAAAATATGTCCAGTACAAAAATTGGGAAACATGTAAGTCACATGCAGTAAACTTTTCTGCGTTAATTCAACACAAATTGTATGAGTCCATTAGGGATCACAGTGTCCTATCTTAGTGTAAAATGTATTCTGGTAGAATTGTTTTAACACAGAATTTATTTTCTGTGTTTGTGGGACAAGTGAAAGATCACTTACGTAACTGAAACTGTTCTGAGAGGGAGGCGTGAAAAAGAAGCCATCACAGCGGCAATGAGTTGATGACGATGATAGTGATGATGATTATAACGTATTGTATCACATTCTGACATTATGTCTCTGTCATATTGCATGTAGATATAAACATTTAAAAACATTAATAACCACGCGACATATTTAAAAAATGCTCATCCACAGATAGTTACGTTTAGATTGTTTGCATAAACACCACAGCACAACATCTACTTACGGCTGCCACAGTATAGTCATTTTGTCATAGACCTTGTTTATCTCTGTGTTCTGCACCAAATAATATTGACATGATGACTGAAGGCTCATGCAGCAGGAACTGTGTTCCTGTTCCGTTCACATCTACACCTCCTACGTGGCGTTCTCTAATGGAACTCCTGGGGTCAGCCAGCCCGCCACCTGCAGTGAAACAACTTCCTTTTCCTTTTCGGCTGCTTTCAAGGTGACAAATTAATTGGGTTTCATCTGATTTTACTTGAAAAATAACTTGGCTTTCATGAAAAATTCAGTGTGAAAATATAGCTTTGAAGCTTTCAAAAATCATATCACAAGCTAGCACTGGTCCTTTGCATATAAACTCCTCAAAAAAAGTTCGGAAACGTTATTTCGGTTGATTATTCCTCCCCTTTAATAATACCAATTGGTATTGTATTTTATATCGTTGGAAAGCCTGATTAGTCACCTTTACAACGAGGTACAACTTGTAAGGATCATGCATTCGTGGAATAAGCAACACAGCTAACCGTGTGGGTAATCTGCTGATGGCTGAAGAGCAGAGGTGGGCAACCAGGGCCGCATCCATTTCTGGTTTTCATACCAACTTCTGGCTTTATTTACTTAATTAGCCCTAACATTTACGCCGGCTGGAATTTTAGCTACATTTCTTGATAAGCACATGAATGAAAGCCGAAGACTGTTCTTGTGTCCCTATATGAAACATTATACGAGTGAACCAGTGTTGGTGTATACAGTACAGCCAATCAGCTCGTTGAGCCAGGGTAATTGCTGGAGACAAAACCCTGCATTCACACCATCCCTCCCACCCCTGGGTCTTTTCCTTGGAAGAGAAGAGAGGTGACTCTGGAAATATCTTAGTGAAATTCAACTGATGCAGCAAGCTGCCGCCGTGAAATGTTCTGCATTAAATCAACACTACCACTCCCCATATGGACTCATGTGAACTCTGTTGGAGTTACGTTAACACTGAACATTTTGCTGTGTACGCCACAGTGCTGACGAGGTTGTCCCCCCCCCCCCCCACCCCCCGTTTGTTAGTGCCGTGATGGGAGGAAGAGAGCGGTTGTTTTTGCTGCTGGCTAAGGCTGTCAAAAGCAGGGAACCAGTTTATTTCTGAAGCACAACCCATAAAAACGAAGGGAGGTAGATGAGAGCCAACAGCTGTGTCTCTCTGCAGGAGTCTGACTGGGGAATAATGGTGACTGGTGAGGTTGAGGAGAATTCTGTGTCCAAAGAGCTGTCCGCTATAAGCGAACAGCTCGGTGACTGTGTGATTATTAAAGCTTACATAAAAGCCTATTTGTCTTTGATTGGTACAGCTCTGGGAAATGAACCTTAAAAAAAAATTGCTTGAATAGAGATTTATTTTAACACAAGGGGGATCTCAACCCAAGTCCTGGGGCCTGAAGGCCATGCACATTTACATTGTGATATTATCACTTCATTGATCAATTAAAGCTGCTGGTTACCCAGGTCTACATTGGTTGCAGATTTTCAGGTTTAAGAAAAATAAAACTTCTGTACATTTCTGCTCTCCAGTGACAAAGTAAAAAAAAAAATGGACTAACCATGTTCTCCTGCATTTCAGCAACATTTGGATCAACGGTACATGTTTATTATGAATAGTGAAGGTGCTGTCTGTACTGTTTATGTCACTATATTCAAGGCTCAAATGGTGTCTAAGTCTCACCAGGTTGGTTAAGTTTTAAATTGATCTTTGTCCATATTTCTTTTTATAAAGAAACTTAGACAGAAATTGTATTTTTAATGGTTTCTTCCCTGTACGGACTATTTTGTACAGTATGTGATTGGTTGTATATGTCGTAATCTTGTAGAATTCAGGACCTAGTATACAAGACTTAAAAAATAATTAACAGTGATTAATTTACAGAGGAATGCTGATGACAGTGCCCACCAGAATTATTGGCAACCTCAGTTAATATGAGTAAAAAGTGCCGGATTAAATTCAGATTCTTGTTTATGAAATGTCTTCTATGCTCAGAAAGCCATAGGTCCTGATTTACTATGATTTCTAGCGGGTGCAAAACCATTTAACACATGCGAAACCAATGACTAGACAAATGATTGGTCATGGTATTTGTTTTGCACCAATCATTGGTCATGTTATTGGTTTTGCGTGTGCTGAAAGGTTTTGCACCCGCTAAAGGTGTTAGTAAATCAGGCCCTATATAGTTTAATTCTGATATAATTGATCAGAGGAAAAACAAGTCTTTAATGCAAAATAGCTCTTATGATGATGCATATTTTGTATGATGAAGGAAAGTTGTGATCCGGCAATCCCAACAAATCAATGAATCAATATTTACATTAACTGCACATTTCTTTTGAAAGCTGCTTATGAAGATGTGTGGGCTGGGCCTCACGCTTTTGTTAAAGTGCCTGAGGATGTGAAGTCAGCTACTTTATGGGACCTTAAATGGTGTCTATTGATTTGTACCCCCATTTCATTTGAAACACCTCCACATGCAACCTGCTCAAAATGGGTAGATTAGACAGCATGTCCTTGCTACGAGCTTCCCTAAGGATATCTCTGTATAAATATCTGTATGAGGCACTCTTGGACATAACTACAGTGAAATAAAATGCAATCCTTCAATATGTAAGTAAGGAGTAAGTAAAAAAATGAAGAAAAAAGAAAAATATTTAGTTCAATATAGATGGGGTTTATTCTGCCAGGACAACATAGATGAAGCAATAAATCAAATTAAAGATTAAAAGTGGAAAATCCTTGCATTGTTGTCATTTATTCAGATCATTACAGGGGAAAAAACACAGCTTTTGATTTTTATCCAATAAACATAAAAAATATAACCAGCAGGTGGCAATACAGTTATTGTGAATCAAGCCCACATATTTAATGACTGGTTGTTTGGAATGTGTATTTCTTGAAATGTGTCCTCTCGACTCTGGAATTCAGTTACTGTATACCTGATATTTTAGGAGAAAAAGAGTTCAGAAATGTATTCAGACAAATAATCTGATTTAGTTATTACATTACCACATGAGAGACATGGACTCAAAGCAAAAGTAAATTGTAACTCCATTTTGATACCCTGACCTTTTAATACCCCTTAGTAGACATTAAGGCAACCTACAGCATATACATCATATAGGTTGTGTCAGACTTGCAGATAAACCAAAATACTTGCAAGACAACACCACTGGGTGGTGCCGTTGCTATGAACAAGCAGATGGGATAAAATTCTTAAAGAATCCACAAAATACAGATGTGGTTCCTAAACTCAATTTGAATTTGTTACAAGCAAAGTAAATATCAAAGAAATTCAGGCTTAATCACAAGCTAATCCATATGTCTTAATAAGAGGGAAGTGTTCAGTTTTCCAGCAGCACAGTGATGCTGTGGATTGATAGCAAAAATCCAGGCCAGGCCAGGGGCCTTTCTGTGTAGAGTTCTCCCTGTGTCCGTGTGGGTTTCCTCCAGGTACTCCAGTTTCCTCCCACAGTCCAAAGACATGCAAACGTCCAAAGGTTAGGCTTATTGGAGACTCTAAATTGCCCGTAGGTATCAATGCATCGGTGAATGGTGTGTGGATGGATTGGCGACCTGTCCAGGGGTATTCCTCACCCAATGCATTCTGGGATAGGCTCCAGCCCCCCCTGCAACCCCAGGAATAGGCTGGTTAGATAATGGATGGATGTTTAGTTTCGTTTGAAAGTTGCTCATTGATTAAATCAATGATGTGTCCCATTATACCTTTTGTGATCATAGACATTTAAATCTCACCCATTTGATTTCCTTTTGGTCTCTTTTTCCTTCCTGCTGCGACAATGTTTTGGCAACACATATTTTTAGATGAGTGAAGTCATAGCTTAAACTACAATGGCAGTGAATGGCACTCAGAGAGAGGCCTACACCCGCGTGTGAGCGGGCAAAAAAAACTAAAAAAGGTTGCACTGCCCCAAGTGTGCCTTCATGCGTTAAAAGGCATCTATTCCTCCACATTGATTTCATTAGACATTGGTGGGAATTAATACAAATGAAAATGCTTGTCGTTGACCGCTGTTAAAAATCTTAGAGAATTCAGGTCTTTGGTCTGTCAGGGGGTCAACCTACGTGCGAAGTTTCATCTAAAACAGATCAGAACTGTAAGTGCTAAGGCTGCAGTGGACAGACAACACAGACAGACAGACAGACAGACACACATATGGCAGTGTTTGCAATACCCATGCCTCAGCACTATGTGCACACCGGTATATAAACACAAGGCCTCCCTCGTTTAGCTTCAGAAACACTTTGAAGTTTCTGATTTTAATCTTTCTGTTAATCAACAAGAGTTTCAGTAATGACTGGCTGCTCCTTTGAAACCTTTTATAAACTAATGAATGACCTACTTTATCTTTGTGCTTAAAGGTGAAATGACTTCAATGGATATTGAAAAACATTAATTCCCAATTGTACAGCCTAGAGCAGTGATCTTTATTCCTGGTCCTGGAGGGCCGCAGGGTCTGTTTTTTGTTGTTAATCAGCACTTAATTGATCAATTAAAGCAGTGGATTACATATTGAGCTCACCTCACCTGGTTTCTTGAATCGGAATTGGTTGCTGATATTAAGACGAAAACAAAAACCAGCAGACCCTTCAGGACCAGGAATGAAGATGAAAAGTGAAAAGATGAAGCCCTCAAATACAAATCCGGCCCTGGTTTTATTTTTTCCTGTAATTAACTGAACAATTCGTGCTACTGGTTTCACAAGGAAGAGTGGAGGACTGTGATTTGAGTAACAGTGGCCTAGAGTGACACTGTCTAATTTAAGTACCAACCACAAAAATCTTATAGTTTTGAAGGATTATAGTCAAAAAACAACAATCATGAATTTGAAGTTACTAGTATTTCTATCCCTATTATAGGATGTATTATGGTTCTTGTTTTTGTATTTCCAGTGATAAACTAATGATAATTTTTTATTTTAGCTGCTCATTTCCTAACTTCAAATGAGGTGGAGAAGACCAAGGAGAGAATACAAAAGGACACTCAAACACTGCAAAAAACAAATCTTAACAAGCATTTTAATCTTATATTTAGACTTTAGAATCTTATTTCTCTTTTCTCTTTTTTGCTGAATAACACAAACTATCTGCCAGCAGTCAAGCAAAAAGTAACTTAAAACAAGCTAATATGGTCCACTTTTGAGAAATAAAATAAGATTTTAAGTCTCATTATAAGACTAAAAAACGTGTTAAGACAGACATTTTTTGCAGTGAATTCAGTATTAAATCAATGGAGGGACAGTGAATACTGCTGCATGAAAAAGGAGCAAACCAAATAAGTAAAGTGCACTTTATTTTACCCCACAAACCACGTAAATGATATCTACAGGCTGCAAACCAGCATAAAAATGTGTTAGCAAAAACAAAAACCATAAATGGGCTGCTGATTTGCAAGAGAGGTAAGAGGGTATCCGGCCTTGTGCAGACAGCTTGTACGTGTACGCCATGAGACTGTAGGAATCGCTAAATCCAGTGGAAAAGCCGCTGGACTCGATTCCTTTCACTTCATATGAAAGTGCACAGCTTTCTAACAATGATACCCCTAGTCAGAGGAACATCCAGGCCTAAGTAGTTTCGGTCTTTTGGTGTTAGTCTGAAAGTCCATATTTAAGCATTCAGACTGACGGGAAAATGATAATAGCGCCGCTGACACCTCCCATGTGTCACATGCAGTTTCATCTCGTTCCATCAGGGAGGCGCTATAGAGTCCCAACAGCACAGATGCATAGGATTCAAGCGCTCTTTTATCCCGGAATATCCATTCGAATGCTTAATGCGAGGTCCGACAATGTGATTTCAATTTGATGGTTGAGGGTTTTAATCGGGGACATATTTATGAGGATGTATATCTGTATATGTTCTGTGTGGATGTATCTGTTGATTATGAATGTCTCCTCATGGGCTGATAAGAGTCACGACTCTTCACAGCAACAATTATTATTAATTCCTGGATATGGTAGTGAAACCATTTGATACTTGCATCCACTTTCATATCCAACCACTTATTTTTAATTTCCAAATTGGTTCGGCTGTTGTGACATGCTGGTTATGCCACGACTATTTCCACCAAACAAAACAACCCGTCTGACCTCTACCTCTGTAACAAGCGTCTCGATTTCACAATCCGGGAGTTTCTCTTCTTTGTTCCGAGCTCTGACTTCTCCATTTTCTCTAACATGGAATTGGAGTGACAAGCTCGTATATAATACTCACATTGGATGTTTCATTAACCATTCACAGTAAATCGTGTGAGTTAACTATGCAAAATTTCAAGTTGATTGTGAGAATATTGCGTGTAGATGAGCGTAGGGCTGTAAGTCATCAAGGGTCTGAGGTATCAAGCGAGCCTCAAACCATCACTCTGCTGCCAGATATGCAGTAGATATGGATTGATCACTTGAACGGTTGTTTCTCCTGACTTATTTTTCCATAGAGTTCAATAGGAAAATTAGTCAGGAGAAACAACCCTTAAAGTGATCCATCCATATCTACTGCATATCTGGCAGCAGAGTGATGGTTTAAGGCATCAGACCCTTGATGACTTACAGCCATTTTGCCACCCATGAGTTCCATACTATTCCCGTGTAATTTACAGCTTAATATGGTCCCACCCCCCAATTCCCATGGAGATCCATTCAAATGCAGAGAGGTTATAGTATCGCTTGTAAGAGTACTTGAAAATAAGATATTAAGAGTCTTTTGATATTTTTTTTATACCCAGTAATGACAGCATCACCTGTTTACCTGTGGAATGTTCAAAACAGGTGTTCTTTGAACTTCCCAGTCTTTTTTTTGCCCCTGTCCCAACTTTTTTGGAACGTGTTGCAGGCATCAAATTTTGAATTATTAGCGTATATTTACAAAAATCTATAAAGTTGGTAAGGTATAGCATTAAATATATTTTCTTTGTACTGTTTTCAATTAAATATATGTAAAAGGGAATTTACAAATCACTGCTTTCTGCTTTTATGTGCATTTTACATATTGTCCCAACTTGTTTGGAATCGGGGTTTGTAGAACCTGCGCAAAGTTTTATAAATGAGGGCCCTGGATTTGCTAATTGGTGCAATTCTTCAGCCAGGAAGTAGTATTTATTAGTGAAATTAGCTGGCTGAGTTCACTGGTGGAAGAAATATACGCTAGAAATACTTTAACTCACTGACAGCACACTTTAAATACAACCCTAGCAGATCCCTGCTAATTTTCAGCGAAACATGTTACTATAATCAAAGTGTAGAATCATATGAAGTGATCAAAAATAAATGAAATAAATGGATTCTTTCAAAACTCTGGCTTCTGTTGGCAATTGCTTCTGGCACCACGATGGGCCCCTGCCTCCCTGCGCATTACCGCACTGTAAATGGGAGAGTCTGTGGCTTCCTGCAGGGACAAACAAGAATAAGAAGACAAAGATGAATGTTATTGAGCTTGCCACCCCCCCCCCCCCCCCCCCCCCCCCAAATAATACTTTTTGTTGTCACTCATTCATCTTGGTTCTTCATCAATGCATTCATTTGTGAAAAGAGAGTGATATATGTGATATATATTTCTCAGCCTTCGTACACTTTCAGCTGTTATGACGAATGGGTTCACCATCAATGCATTCATTTGTGAAAAGAGAGTGATATATGTGATATATATTTCTCAGCCTTCGTACACTTTCAGCTGTTATGACGAATGGGTTCACCATCAATGCATTCATTTGTGAAAAGAGAGTGATATATGTGATATATATTTCTCAGCCTTCGTACACTTTCAGCTGTTATCAAGATTGGGTTCGACATCAATGCGTTAATTTGCAAGAGGAGGGTCTATAGATTATCTGTCGGTACACCCCCTCCACCCTCCTCACTCATTCGTAGAATGGGATTTCCATTGTCCATATGTTAATTTATGATTTATGCATTACTCATAAATGAACACATGAACAATGTCAGAGTAATACATAACACAGTAATACAAATGTTCTTGTCTTTATGTTCTTCAGTTAATACCACCCCCCCCCCCCCCCCCCCCTTCCCCCATGCCCCAAATCTCAAGAGTGCGAACCATGGTCTGATGGAAAATTGAGGCCACAGATACTAACAATATGAAAGTAGGTCACTGAAGTTTTCTGTGCCATTTTTGTCATGCTGACACCACAAGAGCATGCCCTAAAATCAGAGAAACCAAGCCATTTTTCTTTTTAGTCTCTTCTAGTTGCAATAAACACATTGTCCAAATCTCACTTGTGGCTTATACTTTGTAAATGAGGACATGTTTTGGATCAAATGATTCGTTTTAAGTGATTGTCTTTCATCAGAAAAACGTGCTTATGCTTTAGAAATAATGAAGGTTGGCACAAAACTATTCAGAACTAACACACATAACTTTAGTATTTTGTTTTACATTTATAAAACATAAACTCACTGTCATGCTAAAATGATTTAACATTTTATACTTTTCAACATTAAAGAGCAAAAACTTTGGACGATTATATACACTCTCAAAAAGGATGTGTTCATATCCAACACTATAATCTAAACTTTTTTGTGTTACTACTTTTCTGTTACTTCCAATACATTTAGTGTCATATTGCACAATCTTTGTGTTGAAATGGTCTATTGAAAGTAACTAGTCTGGAGGTGTGTTAAGTTATGTGTTCTATTTAAACCATCCTCTTTGAGAGAGCTCATTTATTTTTGTTGTTGTCAAACATTGAAACACTGTAATTGTAGCCTTGTCCCTTAACCCATGGATTTAAAAAATAAATGATATGAATAAATCATTACCATCGTGTTTTGATTTCTGGACGCGAGAGGAAATCTGATATCAGCATAGATCAGCTGAGATTCATCCACAGCATGGGGAGCTTTGAAAAAAGAGAGGACGAGATTATCACACATCTGCTGCAGAAGTTAACACAGCAGAAAGCATCATCGCTGTTTCACCTGTACAAACTGACCGACCTGGCTTCTGTCCTTTTCTTCTTGTATTGCTGATCTCTAACACAGAGTAGAATGCGTCTACTGTTGAAAGAGAAAACACGTAAGATGCTCATTATATGAAATGTTATGAATTAATTTGATGTATTACTGCATAAATTGTAATATACACTGTATGATATATAATATGAATACATTACATACATAAATGTATAAACTACATATGTACATAATCTACATAAATGCATACATACTGGAACTTTATTAAATAAATTTGACAAACATGCACTTAAATTACAGAGAAGTGGCAACATCTGGACTGTTTGGTACTCCACATTTCAATCAAGGGAAATGTTAATCTAAACAATTATTGAACGTTATGAATATGAACCATACCGGGTAATGCACCCTGGCCTTCTTGAGAAATTGCGCTGCGGAGACGAAAAAACACAGGCGTTAATAGATTCACTGTACACATAACCTAGATGTTTCTGACAGATAATGTGGGTGAGCAGCTAGCTCTGCATTCTGCATGTAGCGCCTTCCGATGCTTCGCAAGATTATCGTGCGTATTGTGCTCCGTCGCAAATTGTCAAACGGATCAGGTGCCGTAATAAATGAAGATTACAGCCGATTTTATCCAAATTATTATTTTTGTTTTGTTTTGTTTTTTTTCTCCCACGGACACTACACCGTGCACACACAAAGATAGTCATAACATCAGCGAGAGAGCACTAATGCTCATGCATGGGCAAAGATGGGCACGGTGGGAACTTGGTGGTATGCGATGTGTGCTTCTTCGGTTCACACTTTCGAAAATGTACGTCACACCTCAACACCACAAAACCCATAGGCATTGACAGTTCCCGTGCAATGGCATATAAAAGTATGACTGAGCTTAATTCTTTTGTATTGGCAGTGAACAATATGCGCTTGGGTGAAGGTCAATGCATTGTGTGTTTATATATATATACGTATATATATATATATATATATATATATATATATATATATATATATATATATATATATATATATATATATATAATGTGTGTATATGTAAATGCAGAGGCAAATAGCCATGTTGCTGGCTACACACAATGTTAGCTCTGCATTACTGTCTGAAAATACAAAGAGCGGTTCTGTCAGAAGCTAAACCAGGCTTGGAATTTATGCAAGAATAACCTCTGCACAAAATTATAAATTGATCATGTTTGTCTCACAATGTATCACACAATGCATTAATGTTAACGCATTATGTGCATTAATCTGCTTTGTCTTTTACTGAAACACAAAGTTTGAAAAGCGAAAGCAAAAATAAGTCTGAGCTTACCCATCAGAAATGGTATCTGTCAACAGAGAAAATACAGCAATTACATGTAGGCTCATTGGAAACACTATCGATCCAGTATTAAATGGATTATAATCTAAAATATTGATTGGTGATAAATGGACATGGGACACCACAATTCAACCTGTTTAAATGCCCATACTATACCCTCTGGATTGTGAGCATGTTGAGTGATATAACAAGATCTGTTCACAACTAAAACAGCTACACAACTAGTGCAGCTAATGTCAGGTCAAAATTCCGGTTTATGACAATAGCATAAAACTCTCATACTTACGTATGTGAGCAATCAAATAGAAATGCTATGTAAAAACAGGTGGAATGGAGTGTTACCTGGGCACGCAGGTACACAATAGAAGTACTGTATATAATAGGAACGTATCTATAATAATAGAAGGTGCTTTTTGGTGTGGCAGTAAAGAAACATTTTTATTCAATGTAAAAAAAAAAAACTTAAAAAAAACAAAGACGCTTGTCTATAGCGAAAATACATTTTGAAATGGCTTTTATTACATGGCAAGCTCAAATGAATTATTACAAAACTCTGATATGTTTAATCAAAGCCTTTATTAAGGAGATAAAGTGTGGTTTCACAAAGGGCCATGCAACAAAGACATTTGAATATACAGTATGTTTGTTTTTCACCACAGAAGAGTGCCTTTTTTTTTCTTCTTTCTTTCTTGTTAAAGGGTTTAACCACTTATTAGCATATGAGTAGTCATCTTAGTTACATACAGCTGTAAGCCTAGATAATTGAGCTGTGCTGTATCTGGGTGTATCTGTGCATTGAGCTGTGCTGTATCTGGGTGTATCTGTGCATTGACCTGTGCTGTACCTGTGTGTATCTGTGCATTGACCTGTGCTGTACCTGTGTGTATCTGTGCATTGACCTGTGCTGTACCTGTGTGTATCTGTGCATTGACCTGTGCTGTACCTGTGTGTATCTGTGCATTGACCTGTGCTGTATCTGGGTGTATCTGTGCATTGAGCTGTGCTGTACCTGTATGTATCTGTGCATTGAGCTGTGCTGTATCTGGGTGTATCTGTGCATTGAGCTGTGCTGTACCTGTATGTATCTGTGCATTGAGCTGTGCTGTACCTGTATGTATCTGTGCATTGAGCTGTGCTGTACCTGTGTGTATCTGTGCATTTAGCTGTGCTGTACCTGTGTGTATCTGTGCATTGAGCTGTGCTGTACCTGAGAGTATCTGTGCATTGAGCTGTGCTGTACCTGTATGTATCTGTGCATTGAGCTGTGCTGTACCTGTGTGTATCTGTGCATTGAGCTGTGCTGTACCTGTGTGTATCTGTGCATTGAGCTGTGCTGTACCTGTGTGTATCTGTGCATTGAGCTGTGCTGTACCT
This sequence comes from Synaphobranchus kaupii, assembly GCA_029718625.1. Classification (NCBI taxonomy): domain Eukaryota; kingdom Metazoa; phylum Chordata; class Actinopteri; order Anguilliformes; family Synaphobranchidae; genus Synaphobranchus; species Synaphobranchus kaupii. The sequence goes on from CM056389.1 coordinate 17,256,810, forward strand.
GAGAGTATCTATGCATTGAACTGTGCTGTACTGTGCATTGAGCTGTGTTGTACCTGAGAGTATCTATGCATCGAGCTCTGTTGTACTTGTGAATTATGTTAATTGAGCTGTGCTGTATATGTGCATTGAGATGTGCCATACCCAATCATATCTGTGCATTGGGCTGTGTTGTACCTGTGTGTGTCTGTGCATTGAGCTGTGCTGTACCTGTGTGTGTCTGTGTGTATTGAGCTGTGCTGTACCTGTGTGTGTCTGTGCATTGAGCTGTGCTGTACCTGTGTGTGTCTGTGCATTGAGCTGTGCGGTACCTGTGCGTCCCTGTGCTTGACTCCTCTTCATTCTCTTTGCGAGAAGGCAGACACTGGTGCCAACTAATATCATCAAAACTGTTCCCAGTAGACAAATTACCACCGGCCCTGTAAACAGGAGAAAGCAGGTATCCACTGTATACACTTACATCTCAAAGAAAATACACTAACATGTGGATTATCATTATTAATTTCCTTAGAACCTGGGACAGTTTAGTCGGTGCTCCTTTCGAGTTTTATCTAACACACTTATGAGATCTGGAAAATAATATATAAAGTAGGTCACGTGCAGGTATGCTCAAATGTGGCTATCTGTGGATATCAGTATACTAACTCTATAATATGACTTATTGATACCATTATCTTCATCCTTGATCTTTAACTTTTGACGTTACTGCTAACATTCCGCATCTTCCAGCTGCCATAGGTCACGTCTTACAGTGAGGACTGGGTCATGTGATTCATGTCTGCATTATTAATCGATGGCATTTATAGAGCATTCATACTGTGTATGATCTCAAAGCGTTTCAGGGGGGAAACTCACTTCAACCACCGCCTGGGAGTGACACAGCAGTTGTTTTGTGCCAGATTGCTCAACTGAGGATATTGCTAGTGCGTGCTTCTTACTTCAGGGAAATACTAACAGGGAGCCATGGGGGAAGCTGTTGCTAAGGCCAAACATGGGAGCAGTGTTCAATTAAAACTTTAACTCAAGCGTTCTACAAAGTGGCCCGTGATTTCATTAACTGCTGGCCCTCACTTTAATTCATATTGTAATATATTTTTTTATCTTTATTTGACCAGGTAAGAGCTGAACTCGCAAAACTATGAAGAACGAATTGGTGGTTCTAATTTATAGGTCTGGGAAGCCACAGGCCCTGCTGGTTTTTGTTTTCACCTTAAATTCCACAACCAGTTCTGACCCATGAAATGAAGCGAGGCAAATTCAATGATTAATCAACTGCTTTCATTGGCCCATTAGGTGCTGAGTAACAACAAAAGCCAGCCAGTCCTATGGCACTCCAGGACCAAGATCGAGCAACACTGTTCTGATTGAATCCTGGCCAGCATTTAAATTTCAATTCAGTGTCAATTTTAAGGTGCTTTATTGACGTGACATGCACTGTGTTGCCAAAGCAAATGTCGCAAAGAACAACAATAACAAAAAAAAAATATATATAGGCCTATATCAACTTTACAACCTGTCAACTAATATAAATGCTTTATCCTAAGTGCCATTATTCTAAGTGTTTAGGATATTATGCACACGTACAACAAACCAACAACATACACATACTGGCATAGTTCACTCACCGAGACTGCCTGGTGAGGCCTGGCTCTCAAACACTAGTAGAGTGAAGCTAGCGTTCATCTCTCCAAACGAGTTGTTCGCCATGCACCAATACGTTCCATTATGTTCCTCCTGCACTGCATCCAGCTGCAGAGTCTTGCCCACGTGTAGCGCCTTTACGCTTCCCCTCACCCACAGCGTCTCTGGTCTGGGGTTCCCGTCCGCCATGCAGGTGATGCTCAGAGGTGACCCCACGGGCAGTCTCAGGGAACCTTGAGTCATCTGGCCGGAGTCAGAGGTCAAGTTCACGGAACTGGGGCCGTCTGGGGAGGAAAGCAGAGGGAAAGAAAGATGATCAGGGATGGGCAAAAAACGTACTAAAATTAAATCTGCTTACTAAATATAAACATCCCCCAAATAAATCTAAAGCAACTCTGTAAGTTACAAGACGGAGATGCTTTGGCCAAGAGGTATAAACCATCCATCCATCCATCCATTATCCATTAACCCGCTTATTCCTAGTCAGGGTCACAGCGGGTGCTGGAGCCTATCCCAGCATGCATTGGGCGAGAGGCAGGAATACACCCTGGACAGGCCGCCAATCCATCGCAGGGCACACACACCATTCACTCACACACTCATACCTATGGGCAATTTTGAGTCTCCAATTAGGCTAACCTGCATGTCTTTGGACTGTGGGAGGAAACCGGAGTACCCAGAGGAAACCCATGCGGACACGGGGAGAACATGCAAACTCCACACAGAAAAGCCCTCGGCCGGGATTCAAACTCGGTACCTTCTTGCTGTGAGGCGACAGTGCTAACCACTGCACCACCGTGCCGCCCTTAGGTATAAACCATACATAGCAAAACATTTTGTGTAAATTTAACACTGAAAGAGAGTACATTTAACTCTTTAGAGTACATTTGGCCCCTCTGGTTCACACAAACTCTATTAAGAGTTAATTCAATACTGAGACTTTTGCTAACAGTGCATGATTTTCAGTGTTAAATTAACTGTAATTGCGTTTGTATGAGCCCAAGAGGGACCAAAGTCTGGTAGGCCTGTAGTACTTTTAACATCACAGTGAACGTGTTCACTCATCCAAATAGCTAATTCAACATTGAGAATTGTGCTCTGAACCAAAACAAACGGAGAGACCGATAATACGTCCATGCAATGTGAAATAGGCTATTGGCCGTGCTTGAAGAAGGTTACGGTTTATAATAATAATAATGAAGCGTTCCCTTCCGCAGGAGACTCACAGCCGATCTCCAGCGTGACGTTGGCGCTCCTCTCGCACGTCCATGCCGGGTGAGAGACTTGGCAGCGGCAACGCACCCCGTGGTCCCGGGCGTGGGCTCGGAACCGGTAGCTGCTGCGCAGGGAGAAGGTGCCGTCGCGGTACTTGGTGATACCGTTTGTCACGTTGCCGGGCCGCACCGGCGTCTCCCCGTGGAACCACAGCACCGACACGTTTCGCGGGTAGAACCTGGACGCTACGCACGTCAGCACTCCCTTGCTTCCTGATACCAACAGCGAGGATGGCTCGATTCCTATAGAGCTGACATCAGCTGGAGCAAGCACAATACTTAGTGCTCATAACATCAATGTATTAATAATAACAATAATAATAATAGCTTTATAAAGAGTTTTTCAGTTTGCTCAAAGAATATAAATGAGATATAATGAATAAAAGTTATAACATTACTGCATTTATGACACAGTGTTAAAGATAGCATGTGTTTAAATGCAAACAAATGGAAGTGCAAAAATATAAAGACAGTATGGAACAGGGGTTGCCAGGTGCTGGAGAGCTGCAGGGTCTGCTGGTTTTTGTTATTGTATGTTTGATGTCCCCTGTCATTAATTATTTAATGTTCCACAGATGCTGTGAACACCACTCTTGACCTTGGTGGTTGTGCAGGTGTTTTTGTTTATGCTCAGCACTTGATTGGTTAATAACAAAAAACTATGTTTAAAGTGAGAACTTTGGCTTGGTCAAAAGCCGCAAAAGAGAGGAAATTCAAAGGAGCACCACCAAGCTAAGATTCAGCTCTCTACACTGTCAGGGATTTCCACACAGTTACCTGACATCACTTTCCTGCTTGCTTTCTTGAGTTTAAATTGTTTGCTAATATTGAGGTGAAATCAAAAATCTGCCTTCCTGGACCTCTCAAGGACCAGAGATGGCCATCCCTGATGCCAGAGGTTTTAGTATGTTATTCAGGGAGAATGATACAGCTTTTTCTTTACTTACAATAAAGAGAAACATTTGTCCCAGGACCTATCCATTCAATGCTGCCTTTTGCCCTTGGTATCTTCACTGCACAATAGTAAATTGTTTCATTCTCAGGACGGATGTTGTTGATGGTTAAGGAAGAATAGCAATGCAGTTTGGCTTCTTTTGGAACATGTGGACGGCATGTGACATTATCACCAATGCTGGTCCACGTTTCATTTTCAGTGTAGAATCTTTCAAACCTCACGTCATTTATGTGTCCAAAGTAGGTGAAGGAACAGCTTAAGGTGACTGAGCCTCCAACTGCAGCTCTGATGTGGGCTGGCTGGGTCCCATTCACATCAGTGCTGGATTTGCCTAGAATAGTCAATTTCATATTGTAGCATTAAAATATCATCACAATTAATTAATTTAAACTAGTGCACTAGAAAGTAACATTCAAACTTCAACAGGGTGAAACATTTGGTGAAAATGATTAGACTGTCCAATGGCGAAGAAACAAAATTATTTTCGTATTTATGTTTCAAAAACTGCATTTTACCTCCGAACGTTTCAAAGAACCATGTGCATTTCTGGGGTTGTAATTCATTAAATGAGCCAATTACCCTATAAATTAGTCACAAGGATTTAATGTGACATTCTGAAATATGAGTAATTACATAGCTTTACAACATAGTTGTAAACATACAGTAGATCCCTTGATGTATAATTAAAATTTACATTACATCTAGTGAAACCCTGAGAAACCATGGTTACATTAAGTTGCACCTATATATGTGTAGTTAAAATGTAACTAATTTGGTAACAAGAGGTTATTACTGAGTAACTCAAACGTAGGTATCATGGAACAAAAGTTAGCGGTATTCTTAATTACACATGTGAATATTTTGAAATATTTTATTTACACTCATAGGCCACATCTTTATGATACACAACAAATAAACCTTGCCTGTTCATTTCACGTGTCTTTACGATATGGTATGAGTTAATTTCAGCAGGAGAGATGTAACAGGGCTGGCCTTGTTTCACATATGTAATTAAACATACCACTAACTGTTGTTCCATGTTATCTACGTTGGAGTTACTCAGTAATAACCTATTGTTACCAAATTTGTTACAATTGAACTACACAGGTATAGGTGCAACTTAATGTAAAGTGTTACCGAAGCCATACATAATATCAAATGAATTTGATTTGTCATGTCATCTTTAATTCTTTGTATAAAGACAATTAAATATATACATATATATATATATATATTATATTATATTATGAACAGGGGGCTTGTCAGTGTAATACAGGGAAGCCATTTAGAGTCAGAAGTTAGCAGCTTGTTTCAGACAGATAATGCATCCTAATTTATATTGCCAATACACAATACATAATGGCAAGGTTATAAAAATGTATTTGTTATTATATTCATGAATGGGTTTTAAGTAGGATGATTTGTATAATACAAATAAAGAAAATAGTGATATTTATTGATAATGCTGTTATACATACATAATTATATCAATTGTGTTTTCATGCGTAGAAATATTATGCAAATACTGAACATGTAAATGGGCCATTGTGACATTAACGGGTCGTGAAAACCCAGCAACAGCAAATGCAGATAAATGGATGCCTGAAAAAAAACTTTTGAATAAATACATACAGAAATAATCCAGCATTTAAAACCTGTTGTGATGTTAAAACACTGGTTCCTGATTACATATGCAGGGGGAAATTAGATTAAAAACCAAGCGTCACCACAGAAGAAAATAATGAAAGATGAATAAATACAACCATCAGGATCAGCTGAGGAATCTAAAAATAATAATAATAGTCTGTAAATCCTGAAGGCACTTTGTGAAAAGGAATCACGTCGGGTAAGACTGACAGCAAGAAGAACATCGTTTAAATACAGATGCAGTGCTGGCTCAGGACGGGCTCAGCCCCAGTTTAAATACAGATGCAGTGCTGGCTCAGGACGGGCTCAGCCCCAGTTCAGCGGAGCACGGTGAGTCTATGGCCCTGGGATTGGAGACGAGGCAGAGAGCAGCACTCACCCGTTTTATTGGTCCCCAGCAGTGGGACTGGACACCATCCCATGCAGAGGAGGAGAACGGCTATCCAGCTCCACTCTCTCATGTTTGTGTCTGTCCACCAGAGGCCAGAGTCTGTCTCATGGTGTCTGCCTCCACGCGTCTGCTATTCAGGCTCAAAGGGGGAAATCGCTAACAATACCGGTGATGTCTGTGACAACGGAAGTGGTGTGTGTGTGTGTGTGTGTGTGTGTGTGTGTGTGTGTGTGTGTGTGTGTGTGGGAAACACATGCAGTTTAAGTTCCTGATTTGAGTTCCTGAAACCTAACCACTCGTTACAGTTTGGTCTGAAATACTTCCTTTCGTCCTTCCTTGCTCTTGTATGTAACCATTTACTTTTTAGCAGACACTCTTCAATATACTTGTCCCCCTTCCTACTTATAATTACTGTACATCCAATCCAAAGTCACGTACACCGTTTATATTATTTACATGCAATCAATTTGTACAGCAGAATCTTTTTTTACTGACGCTATACCACTGTGCTACACTGCGCGGGACACCCATACATACAAGACTCGTGTCAATAATTGAATCTCTTGCAATGTGGCCTAAATGTGAAAATCAGCTACAATGTGCAGGTGCTGGTCAAAAAGACAGAAGAACAGAGACCTTTAAGAACTACATCATTGCAATGCACTGAACCCACAAAGGCCAGGGTTGAAGCTTATGTATAGTGCTCAACATCGTGGCTTTCGTGCCATGTCTCCAAATTATCGAAGTTAGAAGTTAGAACTCAATCTGTCTTAGTACAAAGCTGAGGAATATGTTAGTGGTATAAACTCCAGTGAAAGTTACAGAACTATTAAAGCATGCACGTATTCAATGGTGCATTACAATGCAATGACTGTTGTCAAGCTAAAGGGTATTTATTGCTACGGTTTCTGCTTCCTGTATGTGGTTTTGTCCAGCTAAAGCGCTACGCAAGTCAACTTAGCCTGCATGTCACATTTTAGAGGAGACTAGTTGCATTTTATCCAGTATATAGTACACTGTCTGACATTTTCTCATAGATGCTGTTTAATTATACATTAAAAGCTGATGTATAATTACCATTTTAAAACACTAATTTGCATACTTTATTGTTTAGTGTGATGTAATACTTTACACTTGACTGTGTGTATACACACATATATTGTTAAATTAATGTTTCCAGCTCTTCTCTGAAGTTTTCTGTGCATTTTATTATTAAATCAACCATATATTTTTTCCAGCTTTTTGCTAGTATTTGCCTTCATCTCAGTCAGGCAGGTTCACATGTAAAGGTCAACATTGGTGTTACATTCTAACAGCAAATATTACATTGCAACTTAAAATAAGTTACATATACTGTATGTTCTAATCGTACTTATATCATGTATTCACAGCAAAAATGTCAGTGTAAATTTAACACTGCTGGTGTAACACAAATTCATATACACACCCTAGGGTGTTAAATGTACACCACCATTTTTGCTGTGTAACAGCACAGTACCTAAACAGCCATCTATCACTAACCAAACTGCATTCAGGTCAATATGCTCATATCAGTGGATCTGAGAAAGTGTTTGATTGTTGACTTCAAAGTCAGATCCATGACAATTTACTCTGAAAATATGACTTTACTCTTACTCTCAAAATATATTTTAACATGGTGTTTGTTAAATCCATATTTAAATTGGTAGCAGGTTACTTATCATCGCGTTTAAGGGTTTCAGAAAGACTTCATTCAAACTATTTGTAACTATTTGTAAATGTAACTTAACGTATTTAACAACCATCCAACAGTTATCAAAAATCTCAATTACCTGTTCTGTTTATTTCTTCAGGTATTGTTCACAGGACTATCTTCTGAAATAAGAGCAAATCCCACAATGCGATTGCATAAAGATTATGTCCGGTTGGTCTGTAGAATGATTCACATGCAGAAAAATTATATTAGCCAATTACATGCTATGTTATGCTACTGAATTTAGTCAGAGGTCATACCTTTTCATTCATTTCAAGACTGTGTGGGTAGACATTGTGTTTGAAAGAGCAGCTGACTCTCAACTCTTATACAAATCCTTCTGTGTGGCCGGGTGTCTGATTCCTGGCTCTGACACTTCATGCACAGAGGCGCCCTTTCCCCCTCTGCTTTCCCCCATCTTAATGAAATGGAAAAAAAAACAAAAAAACAAGGTTAGTGGTTAGTAGTCTGCTCTCATTATTTTTAAAAAAAGAAGAAGTTTGTGGGTGGTTTCAGAAAACAAGACATTAATGTTCGTGCATTAAATTATGTAAAGTCAAAAAGGACTTGCAATAATAATAATAAAATAATAATTTTATTGTACTTTATTGGAATTGGCACTTTATCCATGCTCATGTTGGCTTATGTAACACGCACACAGACGCACAAACACACACACACACACACACACACACACACGCAGACACACGAACACACACACACACCATAGCTCCAGGAAATAAGCCACCTTTCAGAGAGAAAAGCTTTGACAGTTGCTTGGCTTTGATGTTTGTGCGTCTCTCTCTCTCTCTCTGTCTCTCTCTCTCTCTTCTAATTCATATTTACTAAATTAACAAAAACAACATATTAAATTATGGCTGTTTGGATATACTTTACATTAATATGTGCTTCATAATTCATACATGTGAATGTGTTATACATTTAAAATGCAAGAGCTAGCTGATAGCTTTTACATATTCCAGTCTCATCTAAAGTGTGTATTATATTTCTTAATTTTATATAAGTAACATTTTACTCAAACCTTACCTTGTAATTAAAGCCAGCAACAAACAAAACTATTCCAGAGCCTGGTTATAACATGCTTGACATTGCAAAGTTATAGAATGATCTTGAATAATGCAAGAAGTATCCATAAATAAATATTTCTTAAAGAAATCTAAATTATTGATGGTTTGAGGAGAGCTAAGTATTACTGTTCTACCTCATTCTCTACTTACAGAAGTTATGTTTGATTGTTATTATTCTAGCTTATTTGATTTTAAGCATTATTATTATTATTATTAGTAGTAGTAGTAGTATTATTATATTTATTATTATTATTAGTAGTCGTAGTAGTAGTTTTTTATTATTATTATTATTATTTGTTCTGTTAAAAAATGGGTGCACTTCAGTCCAAAGTAATCTTAATTCATTGAGCCAATTGTCTGCAGACAGATACAAATGAACACTCCACAGATGATTTTTAAAAAGCGCTCATGTTTGTTCCTCTAGCTTCATCTAGTGGTGAAATCGTTCACACAATCGCGTGCTGTAAGATGAATATCATGCTATCCTACCAGTTTATCCACCCCCTTTAAATTGTGCGATTGTCTTTCAGCCCATTTGAGTAATAGGCTACATTGGGCTTTTTAGTTAGTGAAGTCCTACATAACCGACCCTGGCTTAAGAGCCCGGATTGTACAACTATCTCAATTATCTCTATTGGTGGTGGTAGAGGCGAGTTTCCCCCTCTTCACTGTAAGCGCTTTTCGTATTGAGAAAGGCGCTATATAAATGCAAGGTATTATTATTATTATTAGCCTAAATGTTAATGATAATTTCTAGTCGGCTTTGACAGCTTGGCAAAGTGACAATTTTATGCTTTTGCAGTAGCCTAGGCTACACTAACGGTAGGCTATGCCCATGCGTTCCTCCTGGTGCCTAAAAGCGCAGGCAGATAACGACAAAGCAATATGCTACTAAATAAATTTTTTCTAATTCGATAATTCCGATGTGCCCGATTTAAGGACTGTACGCTAATTAACCTAAATACTGTTACTAGACTGTGACAGCCTAAAACCTATTGGCTATTCGTTGAGTTTCATGGGCTAATTCTAAAACATTGCCGTTGATGATATAAACAAATTTGTATTTTTTTATTCGATGCATTGTTGCCCAATTTTCATGTCATGGCGATTTTCATATTGAAAATAATACTTCATACTGTAACCAGTGGAATAAAAAATCAATTTCTGCATATTCACGTTTTTTAATTGTGTCAGCTATAGGCCTACGTAAACACCGTTGTCTTTCATGTAGCTAGCTATCCGCGTCTCGTCTTCTATCATTGGGGTAGGCGAAGTGGGAGTTTACTATGGGGGTTTGTTGAGAACAAAGGCGGAGGTAGTAATGAGGTTTATATAAAAATTTGGCTATTTGTCTTCATTAACATACAGTTATTTGCTGCGTTTCAATAATATGCGGCCAACTTGGAGGTGGTCTCTCAGTATGGCTGTAGGTTGAAAACCCCGGCGGAAATCCGGTGCATATTTTTTTTTTCTGGTGTATAATTATTAGGCTATTCCATGCATGAACGCACTTTAACCCGCTTTAACCTGACTCAGATGTTTTTGCATGGAGGCTATCGAACTGCGTAATCAACATGCCAAATGTAGTGTGAGTCGCCCCAGTGTCGCCAATGCACATGCATTGTAATATTAGCGCGCATCTTATTTTTTAGGATGCATGGCGCGTACGTGGTATCCGCCACAACCACAGAACTATAAGAACGTTGTAGCACGTTATAGTTCTGTGGCCACAACGGACCACAACACAGAACTATCCGCTAGCATTCTCCAGGATGCTCAACAGAAAGACTGACAGCTGCATTCTCCAGTCCCCGCCCACTTTAGGGAGGGAGTTCCTGGCCGGGTGGCCTGTTACTGGAGTGGAGCTGGGAGAAAGGAGCACGGACGCAGAGAGGTACCGTTCTTAAAGTTGTCCTCTAAATAATAGCGGTTACAGAGAATTTCAACCGTAATTACTGAAAACAAATTATACGTTGTATGCAAAAAAAATTCTGCCTTTTAAGGGAATTTTAAATTGTAACCACTGTCCCCGAATGCACTTATTTAATTTAATGTATTTTCAAGGTAGCGTTAGCTGTTAACTGAACTGATTTCATTGAAAAGCCTTAATTGCATTGCATGCAATAACTGTCATTGGGCTGCGTGTCATTTTATGAAGCCTACGTTTTATGCGGATTCCATATAGATTTCGCAGAAGGATAGGCTACACTTGCTTAGAGATGAGATTTCGGATAGGCCATATAGGCTGATCTGTAGCCTACCGTTAGTTAGATGGACCTGAACTACAGTTATTGTAAATTAATTAATTGTCATAGCCTACTCCGCTAAACAGAAACGTTTCTTGACGTAACACAATTACATTTAAATTCCAGATTTAAAAAAAATAGATATCACTGACATATTGAGTCTAATTGTTTATAAACTGTGTTTTTGTTATTTGAAATGTTACAATGTCGTCAATTCCGACCATTTTTTATAAATAAAAAAAACAACTGTAATTTAGTGAAGAACAGAGCTTGTTCGTGTCGTGTAGTGTTTGCTAAAATAAGACTAGCTTCGTGTGGACACGCGTATATTTTAAGCTATAATGCCGTTATATAAAATGGTTTAAGAAGTTCATGACGTAGGCGTAGTGTAATTATTTTAAGTGTACGTTTGACAATTCGTTATTTGGCACACACTGGCCCTTGATCGCTGAGGTTAAGGTTCCCATCTAGAATAACGTCTATGTCCTATTTCAGGACACTGTCCTAAGCAAGACCAAAAAGTGAAGCATGGTGCCTCGATCGATGTCGCCTCGTCATTAAGAATCGCTACCCGCTGTTTGGTCAGGGGTTTATTTAGGACTATTGGTCGAGTCCAGTGAGAATGGTGAAAATTATATCCCGCCTCGTTTTGTTCCACTTCTTTTATCCTTCGGACGTTTGCAGTTTGCTTAATTTTACTTGGGTGACCCGAATGTTTGCCAATCCAAAAGAACACACGAGCCCATTGTAGGCTATTATTCGGGGACGCGAGAGGCAATTGATTTTACTCTTCCCATGCGATCAAACTTCAGAAAGCACTGGAGACAGAACTTATGCAGTAGCCTAAACTTTCACTTTAATGGAGATCGGTATAGTTTCAAGTTTGTTTTTAGGAGCCCAATTGGTGTAAAGAAAGACGAAATTCTACGAAGTTTATATTATGCAGAATTTCACCAGTAGGTCTGGCCTATCAGACGCCGGGTCGTGGCCAACAGCGGGGCACATCTGCAGTTTCAATAAGCATAATTTGCAAAAATATAAATATGTCGGACGATGGCCAAATTTGTATGTAGCCTACATATGAATCGTGTCTATATCGGATCGGAAATGAGTCTGCTGGACTCAAAAATTATATTTCAAGTTTTGAACATTCAGAATGTTTTACAGTAAAACGTTGGCTTTTTTGTGTGATTATATCTTGACATTTATGCTCTAAATGTGGATCTTGTTGAAGAAGCACTCATACTGCTAAATGCATGGTTTCCTCATTGCACCCATATAGCATCCAGTTTGATTAGCAGTGGCAGGACTTAATGTATTTACGTAAATATATTTTCAGCTCTTTGCTGAACTGATTTAATTGAAATATAGTTTTCGCAGTAGGATACAATTGCTTAGAGACAAGATTTTGGATAGGCCATGTGCTGATCTGCACCTTTTATCTGCAGGACTGAGTAACCCGCACGTAAACTACAGCCTCTTTGGAACACAGTATGAGGCTTGTATGTGCGTAATGTGCTGCATGTTAACAGATTGGAGGATTTGTTTTGAGTATAACATCTGTTTCCCTTACAGGGTGTCTACAAGCCTCTACTTTCCCCTGTTCTTAAAGGGTCTCCTACTGGGCAAGCAGTCCCGGCTGTGCTCCTATTGCACATCAGTTGGACACACCTAAAACGCCCAAGACAAACTCCACTTCCCAAGAGAGGAGGAACAGAAGGACTACAACTGGAACCAAACTGGCAACCACTAGCCCAAGGCATTACTGTAGAAAACACCCCCCCTCCACCATTTTGCTTGGCAACAAGTGACACAGATAAGGTGTAATCGTAAACTTCTGTTAACTTCTACTCTCCGCGTCAGCATTGTTCCTCTTGAAAGGAGAGAGACAGAACAATCCTTCCATACGCAAGACTGACCCTTGACCCCTCCCACTCTTGATTGTGTCACTGTTTTTCACTTAAAGTACTCTGTACTGTGGCCTGATACAGATTCATGATGAATCTCTCTGCTGCACGAGTTCTAGTTCCAGTGCTTGGATCAAGAAGAAAGATTTTTTTTTAAATACTTTTTTTTTTTATTGCATTTATTTATTTATTTATTTTGCTGCTGCTGCTTAAATCATGGGGGCGACAGGTTATGGGTACTACCGCGTCAGCATCTTCCTGGCCATGTTTGTGGGTTACTCCCTATACTACTTCAACAGGAAGACCTTCTCCTTCGTAATGCCCTCTGTGATGGAAGAAATCAAACTGGACAAAGACGACTTGGGTTAGCAAGACCTCGCTCCACTCTACGTTTTAAGCGTTATGCCTTTTCTGCGCCATTGAGCCTTTGGTATAGAGAAATGTTGAAGTGATGGAATGCAACCTAGAACGTAAAACTCTCTGGTAGCAGATTAGTTGTGACTGGACCACAGCTTATGAATAGAATCACGATAATGCTGAACAGGAAGTGCATGAGTAAAGTCTTGTAAGTCCTAGTGGGACATTGTTTGACAATATTCGCTGTTTCTGAGCATATATAACAATATGAACCAGTTCTGCCATCATTGTGCTAATGAGAGCCAGTGGGTGGTTTCGCTGGCACTGCAGAACTATGGTTGGGCACTCTTGTGGAAGAGGTCTTGCTAATAGTTTTAGGACCAGGCTCTGGCTCGTGTTTTTGCGGTCATTGTGTTTGTGTCTGTCTGCCCCCACCCCCTCAGGCCTGATCACCAGCAGCCAGACGCTGGCCTACGCCATCAGCAAGTTCATCAGCGGCGTCCTGTCCGACCGGATTAGCGCCCGCTGGCTCTTCTCCATCGGCCTCTTCACGGTGGGCACTGTCAACGTGGTCTTCTCCTGGTCCTCTACGGTGCCCCTGTTTGCCGGGTTGTGGTTCATCAACGGCCTGGGCCAGGGGGCTGGGGTGGCCCCCGTGTGGGAAAGTGCTGCGCAAGGTAAGGCTGCTGCCCCCTGGTGGCCCCATGTAATAATGCATGTCTCTTCTGCAGGTTCAGCAGTATTCACTCTCCATGCTCTAGGAGAGCAACAGGGTGTGTGGGTTTTCAGAGTTATTCAGCCCTAATTGGTCAATTAATGGAGCTGATTATACAGCTAATAGACCTCTTTTATCTGAATAAGTCACTGATTTTAATGTAAAAACAAAAGCAGATGTATGTCTCCATGCTCCACTGCAGGTATCTGGAACCCTGGTCCTGGAGAGCCACACTGTCTGCTGTTTCTTGTTACTCAGTGCTTGATTATTCAATTAAAGCAATCGATTACACAGTTAACAGACCTCACTTGGTTTCCTTGGGTCTGTGCTGGTTCACTGTTACTAAGGTGACAACAGAGACCAGTGGAACCCAGGAGTTAGAATGGATTTCATAGGGGGTGGAGTGCCAGATACGCCATGCACTTGAGTTGTAAATCGATGCGTCAACAAAAGAAATGAGAGATAACACAAAAATGAACAGAAACCACCGTGTAGGGGTGACAGTCTGTCCATCCTGTCCTATTAGTGAATGTCTCTTTAGGGGGTTCCCGTGACAGGAGTGAATTCGGGCCTGATCTTTAGGACTTGGCACAGCCTTGATCTAGCGTCAGTCACACTCGCTGATGCCAACTGAATCCTTGGCATCAAATGCTCACAGTGTCATGTTCAAGTCTATAAAGAACAGCATTTTGCCTGTAAACAAGTAACAAGATATATATGTACATGTGGGAAATACACTGCCTGGCCAAAAAAAAAGTCGCTGTTGCACCCGTCATGCATAGTGGCCACTGTACAAGCCTCTGGAGGCAGTGTTATGATCTGGGGTTGCTTCAATTGGTCAGGACTAGGCTCAGCAACGTTATGCAGCAATAAAATGAAGTCAGCTGAGTACCTGAATGTACTGAATGACCAGGTTATCCCATCAATGGGCATATTCCAGGACGACAATGCCAAGATTCATCGGGCTCAAATTGGGAAAGAGTGGTTCAGGGAGCATGAGGAATCATTTTCACACATGAATTGGCCACCAGAGTCCTGACCTTAACCCCATTGAAAGTGTTTGGGATGTGCTGGAGAAGACTTTACAGAGTGGTTCGACTCTCCCGTCGTCAATACAAGATCTCGGCCAAAAATTAATGTAACTCTGGATGGAAATAAATGTTGTGACGTTGCATAAGGTTGTCGAAACAATGCCATGACGAATGCGCGCCGTAATCAAAGCTAAAGGCGGTCCAACGAAATATTAGAGTGTGTGACTTTTTTTTTGGCCAGGCAGTGTATGTACATGAAATACAGTATATCACTATTGCTTAAGGATTTACCTCTTTGAAATGTGCAAGCTTCCTGTATTTTAAAATGTAATAATATGAATGTTCACCTCAAAATAAACTGAATAAGTGTCCGCAGGACATAACAAGAATGGCACAGTAAGAAATAGCAGACCTAATGTAAAATATGTGAACAGTAAATGAAAGAGTACATTTATGTTTCTAATGTGCCACATATTATATTTTAACAAACATGAACATAGAATTATTATATTCTTAATTATGTAGTTAGACACATTTGATTTGATTTTGATTTGATCTTTATTTTTCTCGAACCATAAACAAACATAAAAAAACACAATTTGTAATAATCACCAACTACATTAAGATAAAAACATTCAAGTAAAAAAACAAAAAAAAAACAATAAGTTCGAGAAGGGACAGGATAGACACATATGAACACAGCATTACTCATTATATATTACACATGTACAAAATCACATTTACCTCCTAGGATCATTTGGGGTATCCTTACCCATAGTCCCCCCCCCCCCCCCCCCCCACGCACACAAATTTCACAAGCCAATGTGTGCCAACATAAATGATTGACATGACACTAGAAGGAAGAAATAAATTGAGTAAACAGTCTTTGGTATGTGTGCAGTATAACAGGGTTTGGGGAGGTGATGGCTTGTGTTACAGTCCATGATATTTATAGCAGCCATGGCCTGTGTCTTCTTTAAGTATAGAGACAGGTGTCTCTCCAGACCGGGGACAATAGCGAGCAGCTGTTATCACAATCGGCTCGGACTTACACGTGGTTGTTAGGTCTTGTCATGACATTTTCTCTGTATGAATGAGTCATTAGAAAGATACGCTCCAGAGAATAAATGATTTGATCCTCTTCGCTGCTGAATTAAAGTTTTCTCCTGGCAAAGTTGGGTGCTCTGACGTAGCGAGGGCTAGTATATTGATGTACTACACTGCAAAAAATGTCTGTCTTAACAAGTGTTTTAGGGGTCGATTTACTAAAGGTTTGCGTGCACAAAAACATGTGTAAAACTGTTACCACCCACACAAAATCACCCGAGGTGATCAACTAACGAAGTGTTGAAGATACTTTAATTTCTCATTTTTGCGGATTAGCCAGAATTAATATGCAAAAATGGGCGTACCTATGCTATTTTGTGAAATAGTGGGAGGTGGTCATGCAAATAGATTACTTTGGAATGTGTAAAGTGATTTACTAATCCCGAAGGAAGTTTGAGAAAGGTATTTGCAGGTGCATTTTAGTACAAATGGAAAGCAGGTATTAAAAGACATGCAAACGATCAAATGACGGCTGTCATTGTAGCAAGACTATGGGTGTGTTTGGAATATCCATAACTGAACGTTCTGAATGATTGCGTAACAATGGGGGCTAATTAACAAAATACACAAGAAGAGAATTTGTGGATAGCCTACATAGGCGACATCATGAACAGTAAGATTTTTTTTTTTTAATCATGAAGCAAATCGTGTTACAGAATACAAGAGTAACTAGTATTTGAATCAAACAAACAATAGGCTACAACATCTATAATAACAAACAGTCAATAACAAGCAAATCAAAACTTTATAAAAAATAAAACCCATGATCAAATGGAAATGTGATTTTATGTGAGACTTACGGCACATGTATACAGACTTAGTGCTAGTAAGCAGTTATAATCATTCCAGTCCTGACAAAAATCTGTAACTCCCGGCAGAAACGGAGACATCCAGTGAAACAGTTCGTAATAAGCCGTTCAGTGTAACAGTAACCTATAACCTTCACTAAATAAATATCATAAAAATGGCAACATTGCTGCGAGTCTTCACCTTTTTCTTACAGTATAACCATTCCAAACACGCAAAATATGTAAATATCGCTGTTTGCAGCTGGAGTCATTTGCATAATGACTCCTAGTTGATCACCCACAAAGTGTGAAATGTTAACGTGAAATACTTGTCCCACGCTTTCCTCCTCAGTGGTACGAGCCGTCCCAGTTCGGCACGTGGTGGGCGGTGCTGTCCTGCAGCATGAATCTGGCGGGGGGCCTGGGGCCCATTGTTGCCGCGGTGATGGCGCATAGCTACAGCTGGAGAACCACGCTGTCCTTCTCCGGAATGATCTGCATGGTGATCTCCGTCCTCTGCCTGCTCTTCATCAAGAACGAGCCGGCCGACGTGGGCCTGCCCAACATCCAGCCCGCGGCCAAGAAGGGGAAAGGAGGTGAGGGGGGCACTGCCCCTTGTGGAAATGCAATATACTGCAGTATATTTTAAATATATTGTGAAGATAATTTTGATATATTTACAATATACTGCAGTATATTCTTTTTCCATACTGGTGTGGAGTCATGGGTGTGCCAGGCCATTGTGTAGAGGCTTTCATGTGGTTTCTACAATTGGGTTTTCTTTACTCACTAAGGGGCCTGATTTACTAAGACCTTTAGTGCAACACAAATACCATGACCAATCATTGGTTGTGTTATTGGTTTTGTGTGTGCTAAAATGTTTTGAACACGCTGAAGGTCTTTGTAGCTCAGGCCCTAGGTGTAGAAATTTGACCCATTTTTGGTGAGAGACGGGAGTAGAGAATGTCTTTATTGTTCAAAAAGCGTAACAGATTTCTTAAAAATGTGAAAAAAACATATTTTTACTGACATTTCTCTCAAATACTGCCTGAAGTGTCTGTATCCAGTTCTTTGTGCACTTTGATTGATCTGGAAGGTAGTGCCACAACATCATTTTTCTTTTCATTTCCCAAAGTAAGGAAATAAAGGAGAGAAACCAGTTAGCAAGCACACAGAGGTCCGCCATCAGCAGAGCTGTTGGTGCGCTAGCATTTTGCCAACCAGTAGTAGCATCAGGTGCAAAATAGTTGGAGAATGGTCCTGCCACTACCAGGCCTCTGCAGCATGACATCTGGTACCACTGGTGGGCCAACTGGAAGATTGGAACCTCTGCTTGTGTAAAATACAAGGTCTTCCACCCAGACAGATATACTCAGTAGCTGTCACTCTGGCCATTGCCTTAAGCCTCAAGACAACAGGCACTGAAAAAAAAAAACATTTGAGAGTAATTTTCTCTTTGTGCATAGTTTCCATATTCTAGTACAGGGAGGGGCTTTTGGGACTTCAGTCACTGTGTGCGGAGAGATGTAAGTGTGTATCTGTTTGATTGTCTAATATCAGTAGTTAGCAGTGCCAATGGGCTGTATTTGCAGAGAGCTCAGAATCTTTTGCCATAGGGAAAGCAGTCCTGATCAGGCCAAACCAAACCAAAGTTCACCTGTGATGATTTGAGTAATTAACAGATTTCCATCTCTGTTGCGTTTGCTTGGTCACTTCTACCTTATTGGGATGGAAATCGCCACACGATGCAGCACGATTTCATAGCCTGTGAGGAAGCTATGGAAGACAACGTGAACTAAGCAAACATGACTTCAATTGTTTTATAAGCAGAGTGAAAATTACCTCTCACTGCACACTGGTGGATCCAGAGGGCATATCAAGTTGCAACTCAGCAATCTCACCATTCACAATATTCCTGATGGTGAACCCCCCATGGAAGGCTTTGCAAGTGTGTGAGCGGGAGGGGCCTGCTTGATGGTTTTCTCCCCCCTCCCAGGCAGCTCCAGTACAGAGAGTACCCTGAAAGACTTCCTCCTGTCCCCCTACCTGTGGCTGCTGTCCATGGGCTTCCTGATGGTGTTCGGGGTGAAGACAGCCTGCACAGACTGGGGCCAGCTCTTCCTTATTCAGGAGAAGGGCCAGTCCGTTCTCATGGGTGAGACCATGGGCCATGTGAAGGAGACTAAGGAGACTTATTTTATTTTATTTACTATTTTGCATAATTTAAGGGATTAACAGAATAGACTATAATATCGTAGTTGAGTTCTGTCAGAAAAATGAGGCATTGATGGAAATTAGTTAAAGTTAGTTAAGTTAGTTTTGTTTCCCAGCATGCAATGCAGTGGAGTGTGCTGGCTTGTTGGTTTGTGCCTATAATTACCCCCTTCACCCCCCCCCATAGGCAGCTCCTACATGAGCGCCCTGGAGGTGGGAGGGCTGGTGGGCAGCATAGCGGCAGGATACCTGTCTGACAAGGCTGTCGCCCGGGTGAGTGCGGCCCACGGTGATCCCCGAGAGCCACTAGCCAACATACAAGTCCCATTTATCAGGCGGCGCTTCATAAGCGCTATTTTGCATGCACTGATTTTCACTGTCATTGGGCACTCTACCTCCCGCTGTGTCTGTAACAGCTACTTCCTTTGTAATACATCACATCCTTTACAGCAAGGTCTGCGTAGCCATGGCAACCCCCGCCACGGCCTCCTGATCTCCATGATGGTCGGGATGTTTGTGTCCATGTACCTCTTCCGGGTCACCGTTACTCCAGACGCCAAGGTCAGCTCGACATTTTACTTCAGTTCTTCTATCTTAATTAAATAAAATTTATTAACTTTGAATTTTAGCAGTGTTTTTGCAATACTAGCTTGTGCCTGTGAAAGTACATCTTAAAATTTAGAGGCATTGTATCACATGAAGACATTTGCTGTTTAGTATGTGGCCTCATACCACCATACAGCGGGTCTGATTGTAGTTTTATCTTTGTCTCTGTTGGTTTCTACAGGAGATTCCCATTTGGATGGAGGCACTTCACCCTTTCTCTGTGCTCACTGGTTTATCAGAACAAGAGGTTTCTCCCATTCCTCTTCTCTCTCTTCTCCTCTCTCATCTACCCCTTCATTGCCCCATGCCCTTCCTCCATTCCCTCCATCAGTCTCATGTCCAGTGTTTTACCTAGATATGCAATATGAAAGCAAAAGTGCTAATTCACTCAAGAATGAAAGCAACGGTTAGCTTTAACTGAGAGAACTCACCCATCACCTGCTCCCACAGTGAAGGTTAGTCAGCAGTGTATTTTGCAAATACACCAAAAGGATTTCATGGTGTGTGTGTGTGTGTGTGTGTGTGTGTGTGTGTGTGTGTGTGTGTGTGTGTGTGTGTGTGTGTAACCACTGCTTCCGTGTCACTCCAGATCTGGATTCTCTCTTTGGGGGCCCTTTTTGGTTTCTCCTCGTGTGGACCAATCGCATTATTCGGTGTGATAGCCAGTGAGAGCGCACCTTCAAACTATTGTGGGACATCACACGCTATTGTTGCTCTGATGGCAAATGGTAATTCAGCTTTTTTTTTTACCTTTCCACATCCAGAATAAATATCAGGATCTATTTCATCAAGTTTTTAAAGCAGAATAAGTGGAAAATGTGTGTTTTTAATGATGATGGCCTAGATTTACTGCATAGTGTCTTACAGTCATGAATCTCACTGTTGTAAAGGGAAATTATCAAACAAACCCTGGGGTAAAAAATTTTTTTTTTTTTTAAATATAAAACAAATCCTTGTCCTGGAGAACCACAGGGTTTCATTGTTACTCTGCACTGAACTGACCAGTTAAAGCAATCACACAGTTAACTCATCAAACCTGTTTATTGGGTCTAAATTAGTTGCTTATTCTAGGGGGAAAAGAAAACCTCATAGATCCCACAGGTTTCCCAGGACCAAGGATTGCTACCTATAAACCATTTGTGAGAATTTGATCCCAGCAACAGCTCCTGTATATAACATAATCTCTATATAGGCCACTCCAGTCCATTCAGTTTATTTTTTGTGTCAATGACAGTTGGCGGCTTCCTTGCGGGGCTACCGTTCAGCACCGTAGCCAAGCACTACAGCTGGGACATGGCCTTCTGGGTGGCGGAGGTGATCTGCGCCGTGACGACCGTGTGCTTCTTCCTCCTCCGGAACATCCGCACCAAAATGGGGGCCGTGCCCAAGAAGGTCGACTGAGCCCCAAACCACATGAAACTGCACTGCCAATGAGGAGAGTCCGGCCGCGGACACTCCCACACTGTCACAGCCAATCAGATGCTTTCTCTCTACTCTGTGATCGGTCTCCCAGATGGGGCTCACACTGTCTCAAGTGTAAAGCTTCACCAATATTAATGTTTTTGGCAATAACCCTTCAACTGTGATGCGTAAAAGTTGGTGAAGTATTGCAGGAGACTTGTGCAAAAGCTTTTATTGCAGTACATATTCTCTCCAAACAGCCATAGAAAGATACATCATAACACACAACACTGCCAGTGCGGTTTAACATGACGTAGATTTTAGAATTATCTAAAATAATGACAACGATGAAAGTGGCGGTGGTCATGGCGCATATTATGAGCAACGTGAGGGTGTAAATCATCAATCCATTATTGCATGATCCTGAATACATAAATAACGTTCCACGATTTTCAGCACCGTCAGTTATTCGCAGTATATGCAATCACTTTTGAAGGGCAGCCTGATGTCTACAGTACGATACTGTAACTTGAGAACTGTGAACATGAGGTCAAGACAACATGACCCGAGATGGAGTTTGAACATAAATGACTGAAGGCTTAGTCATAATGCACACCAGTCCTACCACAATATCTGTATTTATTTTAGATGTATTTTGACTTACTGTACACAACCTGTTCCACCGCTGTGCAATGTGACGTCAATTGCGTTCACTGGAGACCAGATCATGAATGTAATTTCATTCTTAAATACAGTAGATGGGCCTGACACCCTCGTCTTATTTATGTCTCTGGAATGTAGTATGTTCTGTTTAGGCTCCACTTTACAGTCGTTATAAAATAACATAATCCTTCCATGTGCATACTTGTCCAATAACATTCTTGCCTATTTATATATGTATTCACCAGCATTAAATCTACTTTTAAACTATTACAGATTACATTTTAGTTAAAATGGTAAAGAAGGAAAATAAAGAACTGAGGTTACATAATTAAAGTTTACATATGTTACATTATGTTGGTAAAATACAGAGGTATTTTTATTAATTTCAAATAATATCTAATGATATTTACTGTATGTGTTGCCCTAAAATGTGATTGTTTAAAGGGTTTTCATTTATTTATTTTTAAATCTCATCTCAGTATTAATGCTATGACGCTGCAGGGGAATTCAAGTCTAACTCAGGAATGTCAAAGTCCTGGAGGGCCACAGTGTCTGCTGGTTTTTGTAGTTTCTTTTCAATCAGCAGCCAGTATATCTAAATGAGATGTGTGGACTCTTTAGCCTATCGATTACCTAATTACATCACTTATGTGCTGGAGTACATCAAAAATCAGTAGACACTGGACTGGACTCTGTCACCGACCATTTTGTTTTTCATGAGTAACAAATATGAATGGGTACTTTGCGGTTTATACATGTAAACTCAGTTTTAGTAGACCTTCATTTTCACAATTTTCACCTAAAATATACCTTTGCCTTATTTCATAATTCAAGGACAAAACTGTTCCTTAGATTGAATTCCCCTTAAATCCAAAATTATTTTTGTAAATCTTTAAAAAGTTAAGATTTGTTTTTGCACATGTATTTTTTTGCTTCTGTGATATTTCAATAAGCCAGCACATTTTTGTTGTTTTGTTTCTTCAAAATATAATTTGTGTTTTGATGATGTGTGGAATGCTAATGCAGGAATGAGATTTTTGTAAATGTATTCATGGCCTGAAGTTGAACATATCAATGTATTGCACAATTATCCATTTCTACAAACATACAGTAGATGATTTGAGTTGTGAAACCAGTTGTCAATTGTCACACTGAAAAGTCATTAAAGGTGGATCTCTTGATGCTATATGGTTTTGTGAGAATCTATATAGATGGAACTGTGTATGAATAAGTCTTATTTATGGCTTTTTGCACGCTAAAAATGTTAGATAACAGCATCACAAAAACACTACAATATTTTTTTCAGTTTACCCTGTGGTACCTCTTAGTTGCTGTCCCTCTTCTAAGTGGCTTATTTTCTCTCCCTTATTTTTCCAAAAGTAAAAAAAAAAATGTATAGAGATGTTTGTGGAATCTAAGGTGTAAGCTGAAAGGTGGCTCGTCCTGCTGGAACACTGGTTCACCGAGTAGTGACTCGTGGTCATGTAAATGGCTGTACCAGTGACTGGCCATGCAGTGCCTCGGGGCAGCACATAACTGGCCACAGCACGAGAGGTTACAAAAAAGTAATTTTGCTGTGTTACATTTTTCGCTTTATTCGTTCCTTCTCGAGGGCTTCGCCCAGAATCGGTAGCTTTCTAAACTTTTCAAAGCGTTTGCACGTTCTGCGCGTCGTCATGAGGAATGAAAGACACTGGCACAGTCACGTGCATTCATTGATTTTCCCCAGCAGATGGTGCTCTTCACTCTTCAGCCGCATCTTTCGCAGACTTTTTGCAGAATAGGCTACACTACCCTTCAGCCAACAAAAGCTGGGAATGGCAATTAAGAAGCTCCTTGCACTGCAATCACGGCTCCAGATTTAACTCTATAACTATAAAACAGGATACGTCTTCTAAATAATTTAATATAGCATATTTTGTAAATTATAACCTCTGCCACATATCGAAACATCGCTAATCAAAGACTGGATGTTTACTTGTTGTTTTAATTGAATACTGGTTAAGGATTCGCGCAACATGATTAAGTGTTCTGATAGTATAAATTATCTGGGTTTTATCAACATAGTCATAGGCTATTTACAGTCTAAATGTACAACTTATTTTCGTGCAAATCTCTTATATACCGGGCATTTCTTTGAGATTAACGCCCAGCAAATATTGTTTTCCCAACGACTAACTGCATAATATGTCATATTGACTTACTGGCAGAAGATTGCATGCGTGTCTGCACATCTATAAAATATGACAAGTTCATTATATTAAATTCCGCGGCTGCGCTACACCCATAGGCCGTATAAAACTACACCAAAGTGCTCTATAAAAACTAAATTTCCCAGATGCCACTGTTTCATTTGTACATCCGGTACGGGTTGTTCTAGGGGCTCGATCAAGGGTTGGATTTCCTCTCTCTTCCGATATCTCGACGGAGGTGCAACATGGTGAGAGGCTTGGATCTATTAATAAAGGAATAATTCAGTGTATTTGCGCATTACCACGTATAAAGTTGGTATTAATAAGTTCATAAAGGCTGGTTTATCATCGAGGGATAGAAAACTGTTAGCGTTGGCTTTTGATCTCTTCATTTTTGACACATTCTTTGGTCCCTAGGTCTCACGTTTCGTATGGACAGCGACTGTTGTGTAGAGCTAACTTGCCTGCAACGTGGGTGAGGCCTAGTCAGCAAGCTAACGTTAGTAAGATTAGGATTAGTTTAGCACCGTGAAATCCATCAATTCTATCTACTTAGATTGTATTATATAGATATAGATGTATTGTATTATTTTACTAACTTAGCAAAATATATAGTATTGGGCCGCTAGCTAACGTAGGCAAAGTGTAAATTACCCAACCCAGATAACGTTAATCAAGTCGTTAGCTTGCATAGCTACTTCCGATTCTTATTTAACTCGGTTTAAATTAAAACGGCACCGTAACGTGACCCCAATATCACAACCTAGCTTATGGGTATCAAAGGACACTATTGTGAGGTTTGCTTTTATAGAAAAAAACGTTTAATGTAAATGCTCTATAAACGGCTAGCCATCCGTTTCTTTGACTCGGACCAGAAATTAACTTGGATGATGAGCTGGTTAGCCATTTTAGTAGCCACATAACGTTAGTGTTATTTTAAGCTTAGTTGTTTTTGTTTTTCGCTGGTCTAAATTGTTACCTGCTTTCTATAGCCTGCCAAGGACGACAAGAAGAAGAAGGATTCGGGCAAGTCCAAGAAGGACAAGGACCCCGTCAACAAGTCCGGAGGCAAAGCTAAGAAGAAGGTATTTGATAACGGCGTTACTTGTGACCACATTCAGTGTTTTTACATTTTGGGCGATGAGTTCAATTTTGAACTCAATGAGTTGGGGCTGTAAGTGCGATGCTCTCTGCATTTCTGCTTCGCACGAGGCTCAGGGACTGTTCTACCACTATAGCAAAGCGCGTGCAGCATGACTTTCAATGACATTAGCCTTGACTGCTTCTCTTTCTTGTCCCGAGTAGAAGTGGTCCAAGGGAAAGGTGAGGGACAAGCTCAACAACCTGGTCCTCTTCGACAAGGCCACATATGACAAGCTGTACAAGGAGGTGCCCAACTACAAACTCATCACACCAGCTGTGGTGTCTGAGAGGCTGAAGATCAGGGGCTCTCTGGCCAGGGCTGCTCTCCAAGAGCTTCTAGTCAAAGGTATGGTTCCCCTGGCCTCCCTCTATTCTATCATATCGGAATTTAATGGGCCATTCTTGAGTAATGAACCTTAAATAGAAACCAAAGAAACCTGCGCAGTATTTTGCAGGTTTCACTTTTTGCCGTGTTCAAACCTGCTAACATAAGTCAACAGACCTTTTTAATAACATGGGAAATGTTAGCTCTTTGTGACAAATAAGCAAAGCTTGCATGAAACAGTATGGGGGAGTTCATTAAATTTTAAATGTCACTGTTGTCCATTACAGGCATTTCTGGGTAAGTTTGCCATCTGTGCAAACATCTCCAAATTTAAAGAAGAATGAAATTGGTTTACTCCAAATCTTTGCTTTTCACTCAGTAGTTTCCCCCCACCCCCGTCATAAAATGTGTTTGTGCGGATTGATTAACCCTTATAGGATAACGTCCAGGGAACAAAATGCTTTCCAGACAGTCAGTGCTCTTGGTTCTCTTCCAAGATGGCGTTTCCCCTTAGACACAGTGCTTTCTAAACTAGCGACTTAATCATGCAACAGTATTGTCAGTAAATTTGAACCAAGGTAAAATTATAACATCAGAAGTTGGTTTGTTGTATGGGTTTAAGTTGGTGTCGGTATCGGGTTGCTATCTTTGGCTTGCATCATTGTGCGCATACTCATGTTCTGTTTCACCTATCAAGGCATGATCAAGCTTGTGTCAAAGCACCGAGCACAGATCATCTACACCAGAAACACCAAGGGTGGAGATGAAGCCGTTCCTGAGAAGGAGGTGTAAAAGGTGGGTGGATTATCTGTGACCAGGTCCAGTGGGAGTTATTTACATTGCTTGCTCTTTTTTTTTTTTAACTTGACTATCAGACTCGGCCTTTCCCAATTTTCCCCTTTTCTGTAATGTCTTTTGTGACAGTGTCTCTGTAAAGAGCACTGTGTAATGAATTGAATAGGATTGATCCCGCCACTGAGGACCACCTGCATGTGCTGACTGAGGTTTCTCACCTGTTCATGGTTCTGTCGGTGCTGATCTGTGCTACGCACATTTTACCATCATCTGCTTTAAACTTGTTGTAGTTAAGATGTGCATTTTTTGGTTGGAGGCAAATTTGTAAAAAAAATAAAAATAAATAAAAATAAAATGAAAACATAATAAAAGGTACTTGTTTAGTTTATGAAATCTCAAGATGGTTGTCTACATGTGTAAATAAATGGGCTTCCTAGTCCACAGTGTGGAAGTAGCAGAGGTTTACCTTGTAAAATGAAGACAAGTAGTATGTTTTCCTATTCAAAAAAAAAAAAAAATGTGCCAAGTCTTCTCTCCGTAGAAGGGAACGAGTGTAGTTGTGCTGTAAAGAAACTCATTGCTGTTTAATTAGTATTTGTATTAATTTCATGTCGTTTTTTTTTTTCTCCACAGGCCATGCTGTCGTGATTCCATTGGTTATATCTTGCTATTGTAAAATAAAACAAATAAAAACAAAAAGAGTTGTGATTTGGGTCAGTTATTTGAATATGCTACACTTGCGCATCTTTGTGAATTGCACGTTCAAAATGTACCTGGGAACCTACCGATTAATTTCTGGAGGGCTAGTTTGTAGACTTATTCGTTTTCTAAAAATGTAAAGATTCAACTTAAAATCTTGATTGTTTTATGTATGTAATTGGAAGGGACCTTGTTATTTAAACAAATTTTACAAGTGCGGTTCCTTAAATGTGGATGCTGTAAACTATACTGTCACCAGAGGGCAGTATCACAATATTAACTTGTATGACCTGTTCAGAGGATATTATGTGGTTATTTTTTTAAATTGGACCAATAACAAATTCCTGATTTGTGCTTTAAACAATTTTCCAAGATGGGCATGGCAGCTTTTACTCAGCTATTTAGATTATATGTTGTATATCACTTTCTTCCTCCTCAGCCCAATATGTATGTACCCATTTCCCAGTGTGGAACAAAGTCACTAGTTATTTGGTACCATGAGCGCAAGCACATTAACGCCACAGAGTGTGGGAAGTGCATTAACACGAGCAGTTATCTTCTGCTGTATGCAAGGCGTTCTTTTGCAGAGAATAAGCAACACATTTAGGAACTTTCTATGGTCAACCATAGGCCTTTGTGTAATACTCCCGGTTGTGTGTTAAACACTTGCATATTCACTTTGTCATTTATATAAGCCTTGTTATGATTACTATCCAACAGAACAATATCACTAGAAGGGTCCCCTGAAGCTGTATCGGGTACCGAAAAACAATGTGAAGAGCATCAATAATTTGAAGAGCACTGCAGCAAACATGATCGTGCATTCAAGTAACGAGACCAAAATCCTGCTCTTATTTTTTTACGCTCCCCAATTATGAATTGTTTCTGGGGTAATATTTTACGTACACCGTCTTTAGCCGTTTGCATCACAGGTCTTAGAATTGGAAAGTGTTACCCCTTCAGAAGCTTTGTTTAAGTATTAAGATGTGGCCGCACAAATTGTGCTGTCAAACTCCCGCTGAAGAATGCAGTAACTACTGGGGTGCGTCCCCAATACGCAAAAAATGCATCCTCCGTTCCTCCACTACGACCTCCTCTCCTCCGTGCCCTGGAAACCAATCTTTGGTTTTTAATATAATGTTGCTGATTGCATATTAATTACGTATTAATGTTTACAAATTAATGTCTCCACACAAACTGCAACGTCAGGTACATTATATACTGTACAACTACTTGTACTTGTACTAAACATACAGGCAGTTTTGCGTACTCCCGGATAGGAGACGAGTGGAAGAAAGGTGATGAGTGAAGAATATTGGGAGGCACCCCTGCTGCCTTGGGCCTCCGAACTTGTACATGTCATTCTGAGGTGCTTTAACAGAAACAGAGAGAGAGGGGAAAACATTGTGGCCGGACTGATGAATACTTTCAACGGGTGCACAACTCCGGTCCAATTAACCGTCAACTGTCTCTTAAATTGCTGTTACTGTTTGCTAAAGAACAGTGAGGACATTCATGTTTAAAAGTTTACTCAGTGACATGTGCCAGAGTCTTCAATCACGATCAAGTGCTCCTTTGGACCCCCCCCCCATTGATTGCCCTCATGAATGTTTAAAACATGTCTCATTAAAAATGGGTGCATGAGGAATTGACTGCTGTGCAAATCTTGAGGATTAATTTCATTTCTGCGTTTAATTTAGTATCTCGGGAGGTTCACCCAGAAATCAAATAAACCTGCCCGTTACCACGGTCACTGGTGCACAACAGAGTGACAAGCTTGTCATGATAACAGCTACTGGGGAAATTGAAAACAAGCAGCATGTTATTAACCCTGAATTATACAAAAAAGGCCTGCCGTCACTGGGATTAAAGTTTAGTTGAACCCAAGTTTATTTTAACAAATATTCAGCCTCTCCTCTGCTGTGTTGAATGAAACAGCATTCTATGGTGAGCATGACATAATTTTTTTATAATTTTTTTACTCCTGGTAAAGATGAGTAAAAAGGGTTATAAAAAAATTCACCGTTTGGTGAATTAGCTTAATCTCACACTGAAAAAATTAGAAAAATCCAACCTTTAATTAAAGTAAATTTATTATGAGAAAAAAAAATCCCTCATCAAGAAATAATTATTTTTAACGAAACCACGTGTGCCACAATTATTGGCACCCCTGCATTTATATATAGAATAAAGTAATCATTTTTAATATTTGGTCGCATATCCTTTGCATGCCATGATTTACTGATGTCTGTGACCCAACAACATCAAAAGACTCTTGATATCTTATTTTCTGGTACTCTTACAAGCGATACTATGACGTCTCAGCATTTGAATGGATCTCTATTGGAATTGGGGTGGGACTAGATTGTTGTACTGGGTGGGTAGCGAGCAACCCCCCCCCCCCCAAACAAAAATCCTACAGAAAATGTTCTTTGTTGTCCTCCCCAAAGTTGAAATGAGCTCTACGTCCTTGGTCTGAAATCCAGTCTTGCTGGTGATGAAATCTTGCCGGTATATTTCTGAACAATAAAACTGCGAGACTGAAACTGATATAATGATTGTTGTAGCTATACAATTACGCAGCTTAGCGATGTTCTGCCTGTTCCATCACCCGTTAACAGTCCTGGCTGTTCCGTCACCCGTTAAACAGTTCTGGCTGTTCCATCACCTGTTAACGGTCCTGGCTGTCACATCACCCGTTAACGGTCCTGGCTGTTCCATCACCCGTTAACAGTCTTGGCTGTTCCATCACCCGTTAACGGTCCTGGCTGTTCCATCACCCGTTAATGGTCCTGGCTGTCCCATCACCTGTTAACGGTCCTGGCTGTTCCATCACCCGTAAACAGTCCTGGCTGTTCCATCACCCGTTAACAGTCCTGGCTGTTTTCATGGCACGTGGAGCCCGTCCCGGCTGCAGACGCGTACAGCCTTCCGTCAGGACACACACAGACTTCATAAAGACCCTGGGTGGGTTCTCTCTTTCCCCCCGTCCCCAGGGGAAGCTTGGGTAGTCGCACCGTTTCAGCATCCAGAACCAGCTGAAGGGAAAAGTCCATTCAGACGGATGATAAATCCTTTTTTGCTGTTTTACACTCCTTTTGTATTTTTTATTTAATTCTGACAGTGTAAAGCAGAGAGAGTTTTATGTATATATATATATATAAACTCCTCAAAAAAAGTTCGGAAACGTTATTTCGGTCGATTATTCCTCCCCTTTAATAATACCAATTGGTATTGTATTTTATATCGCTGGAAAGCCTGATTAGTCACCTTTACAACGAGGTACAACTTGTAAGGATCATGCATTCGTGGAATGAGCAACACAGCTAACCGTGTGGGTAGCGGCCCAAAAAAATGTGCCAAAATCCCCTGCAATATTCTTCTGTTGGTATTCACTCTCGTTTTGAGTTGCTTGGTGGATTGGATGATTGCACTCTCCCACAGTAATAAGGAAAAAGCAACACATATTGGCCATTTTTACACTTTATTCATTTTACACTGTCAGGGACCTCAGTAGCGTGTGGAAGATCCATACGCAGTCACAACAGCTTGGCACCTCCTCCTCATGCTGGTCACCAGCCTGGTCACACACTGCTGTGGGATGGCATCCCATTCCTCAACCAGGATTTGCCGCAAGTCAGCCAACATGGTTGCGTTGGTCACTCTGGCACGTACAGCACGTCCAAGCTGATCCCACAGGTGTTCAATTGGGTTGAGGTCTGGACTCACGGCAGGCCATTCCATCCTCTCCACTCCCAAATTCTGGAGGTACTCTGTGATGATCCTGGCTCTGTGGGGGCGACGCGTTGTCATCCTGGAGGATGGAGTTAGGTCCCTGCATTGAGATTTCCTTCAATGATGACAAGTTCTGTTTTGCCTGTGAGAGAGATACCGCCCCACACCATGACACTGCCCCCATTGAAAGGTGTCATGCGATCTGTGCAGCAATCTGCATAGCGTTCTCCACGCCGTCTCCATACTTGATGATCCTGCCATCCAGCTTCCGCAGACAGAACCTTGATTCATCACTGAACATGACGTTGCCCCACATTCTTAGGTTCCACTGTCGGTGCTGTCGACACCAGCGCAAACGGGCCTGACGGTGAAGGGCAGTCATTGCAGGCTTCCTGGCAGCCTTATAAGCACGAAGACCGGCCATGTGCAGTCTTGTTCCTCATCGTCTGATCAGAGATCTGTCTGTGGTACCGTTGTGCAAATCTTGCCTGTAAATCTCTGGAAGAAAGCCTACGGTTCCTCAGTGAATCCAGGGTGAGGAACCGGTCTTCTTGGGGTGTTGTCTTCCTGGGACGGCCACTTTGTGGTCTGTCTTTGACTTCACCAGTCACACGGAACTTGGTCCTAAGTTTGGAAATCGTACCAGGGCTGACACCAAATAATGCTGCCACTCTGCGTACCGGAACACCAGCTTCCACTTGCCCTATTGCACGGGCCTTATCCTGAAGGGACAAACGTGGCATGTTTATGCTTGGAGCACACACAAACTCAACAAAGTTGCAGGACCCATGCACACAAGTGCTGTCAATT
The DNA here is from genome assembly GCA_029718625.1 of Synaphobranchus kaupii. Lineage (NCBI taxonomy): Eukaryota > Metazoa > Chordata > Actinopteri > Anguilliformes > Synaphobranchidae > Synaphobranchus > Synaphobranchus kaupii. The sequence continues at coordinate 17,288,269 of CM056389.1, forward strand.
AGGTGCCAATCAGGTGCCAGTCACACACCTGTGACTGGCATACACCTGCCAACACTTGAAGCTCAAAACGAGAGTGAATACCAACAGAAGAATATTGCAGGGGATTTTGGCACATTTGTTTGGGCTGCTACCCACACGGTTAGCTGTGTTGCTCATTCCACGAATGCATGATCCTTACAAGTTGTACCTCGTTGTAAAGGTGACTAATCAGGCTTTCCAACGATATAAAATACAATACCAATTGGTATTATTAAAGGGGAGGAATAATCAACCGAAATAACGTTTCTGAACTTTTTTTGAGGAGTTTATATAGAGAGAGAGAGAGATGGACAGACAGAAAGACAGAAAAAGCCGTTCTCACTTACCATTCCTTCCCTTGCGAACAGCACGATATCCATGTTGGATATGGCCTCTGTGCTTCCTGCCACAGCACGGATATGGACTCCTTTAGGAGCATCCATGCTCAGGGTACGAGTGGGAGACTCTAACCTGAAACCAAAAAGCCAATAGCAGTGACACTAAAGGATTGCAGGTAGACTTGTGGGCCAATAATATGCATCCGAGCTGTACGTTTACTCCAGTGGTCCCCAACCCTGTTCCTGGAGATCTACCGTCCTGTAGGTTTTCATTTCAACCCTAACTTGGCACACCTGATTCTATCAAGTAGCAGCTCAACGAGATGTCTAGCTGTTGAATGATGTGTGCTTTGTTAGGGTTGGAGTGAAAACCTACAGGATGGTAGATCTCCAGGAACAGGGTTGGGGACCAGTGGTTTACTTTACTCTGGAGCTGGTGGTGGTGGAATGAGCTTCCAAGAAGCATTTGGAGAGCCCGGTCACTGTCTATCTTCAGCTGCAGATTGAGACCCCACCTGTTCACACTGTATCTTGCTTCTTTGAACTCTGACCTCTGAGCACTTGTTATGGGATGAATACGCCTACTCATGCTACATTCAAAACCATACCTTCCAGTCAAATTCCAACGTGGTATCACGCGTACTCATCACATAGCGATGCTTCTGCTCAAGCGTCACTATGTGACGCCAAAGGTAGCCTTTTGCATCGTATATTGACGTAGCCTTTTGCGTCGTATATATTGACGGTTGTGGCCACATTATTTTTCTTTGGTTGTGGCACTTCAATATTATGTTTTTTTATGCTTTTTTTTCTTCATCTGGTAGAGAGTTACGTGAACTCCTGTGGTCAGGCTTGCCCACTATCTTAACAGTTCAGACATGAGCCCGAGTTACATGAACTCCTGTGAGGTTATGTTTAGGGGTTGGGGGGGGGGGGGGGGGGTACGGGAATCACAAACTTAGAAAAATCAACGCACACACGGCGAAGACTGGGCGGGCATGCTCGCAGTCGGTTATCAAGAGCAAAGCCTTCCCCATAGTAGGATTCGTAAATTTGCGACCGAATGCGTCAACTAATGACGCAAAAGGCCTCCTTCTGCGTCTAAAGGATGACGCCGTAGGCTACTGCCCAAGCGTCACTTGATGACGCCTTGGGAATGAGACCAGGCTGCAAATTCATACTTAAAGCTCTGTATCTCAATCTCTCCCTTGGACCTCATATGCCACGCAACATTACGTTGTAGGGATTTACGTATGCTATGACTGTCACTAGCAGTTGCGATACTGATGACGGTATAACCTTGTCTCTTTGCCTTACCTTTTTTTATGCACTAAGTCGCTCTGTATAGGAGTGTCTGACAAAAAGCCCAAAATGTGATGAATTTAACCAATTCAGGAAATGAAACCCTCATGTAAAATTATGGGAATTTCTTCAATTAATTGCATTTCAGTTCATTTACTGAACTGACTGAACTGAGATGGAATTGACTCTGAGCCTGTTCACAGGGCCTAATTAATGACAGATTTGTGTTAAACACCGAAATAACACTTTCAACTTCATCCCGCCCGGAGGTGGACGTTCACTGGCTTCTGACAGCATGTCCCCTAAACTCTGTTTTCATTGTGTTTTATTCAAATGAATGGAACACTGCGGAGGCATGTGTGTCGCTAACTCGAGCAGACTGCTCTCACTTATCTCTGTGGGACTCTTGGCTCTAGCGGGGTGAGCTAACAAAACAGCAATTTAACTGGGCCTCGCCAGTGTTTGTGTGTACATATGAATGTAATTATGATGACTTGCCTGGTGCTGCCAGCGAAGTCATAAATCATTTAAGAAAATGATGAATTATTTATATTTTGATTAATTTGTAATTTATGTGAATTTATGTAAATGTAGAATAGATCTGAATTAATCAAATCAGTAGTGGATAGTTGCAGGAGCAGGGGTGTGGGTGTACCACGTCGAGTGCCAGTTTCCATGCACTGGGGCTTCTTTGAGCAGACATAGGATATATATTATTAACATATTCCAGCCGTTGCTATGAGACAACTCTGAATGCCTTCAAAACATAATCCTGTGTGCTCGGAACCTAGCTCAGCGTCTCTTTGGAAAATTTATTTAATCTTAATTAGAAATGTTAATTTAATTTATGTTCTTTTGAGCAGCATCCCTGAGCTTTTAACCCAACAGAAAACCATGGAAACTTCACAAGGCCTAACATGCCCTGTTAAGCCTGGTAAAACTTTACCATCCTTTTGCAACTTCGCTTTCCGCTTTTCACGAGAATATTGCATGTTTACGCAAGTTGCACATGGGTCAAATATAACACCAACATTAAAACATTGCACATATATGCATACATACGTCCATATAGAGTGCCCTCCACAATTATTGGCACCCTTGGTAAAGATCAGTAAAAATGGTTATAAAAAATTAACCGTTTGGTGAATTAGCTTAATCTCACACTGAAAAAATTAGAAAAATCCAAACTTTAATTGAAGTTAATTTATTCTCAGAAAAAATAAATCCCTCATAAAGAAATATTTTTTTAACAAAACCACGTGTGCCACAATTATTGGCACCCCTACATGTAATACTTTGTACAACCTCCCTTTGCCAATAAAAGAGAGTCTTCTCCCATAACATCTAATAAGGTTGGAGAATACAGAACAAGGAATCTGAGACCATTCCTCTTTACAGAATCTCTCCAGATCATTGTAGGTCCTCTCTTGTGCACTCTCCTCTTCAGCTCAGCCCACAGGTTTTCAATGGGGTTTAGGTCAGGGGACTGAGATGACCATGGCAGAAGCTTGATTTTGTGTTCAGTTCACCATTTTTGTGTTGATTTGGACGTATGTTTGGGATCATTGTCCTGCTGGAAGTTACAACACTTACCGTAAGTCCTCACCGTTTTCCGCTCGAATAAGAGGCGTTTCTACCGAGCCCTCAGACAGGGCACCACTAGGCCCTGAAACACAAATAAACATCATCATCATATTGAATATGCATATTGAATATGTTTTTTTTGTGCGTTATCACTTTATAAGAGACTGGTCAAGACCACAAATAGATTTTTTTATCGTTTTTGCATAATTTTTCACCTCTTATTGCTCAAAAAAACAGCAAAAAATAAATAAAAACAGCACCCAAAAGCCATTTGACTCCCAGTCTGCCTGTCTGTCTGTAAATAGCATGAAAATGTATTTACATGGCGCCGTATTTAATTCACAACTGTAAGGAATATTGGTGTTGGCAAGTTAAAATAAGTAAATCCAATGCGGATGGGCTCTACGGTCCAATGCGGATGGGCACTCCAAACAGTGCTGACTGGGGCTGGTAGCCCAACAGGGCAACACATAACTGCCCGTAGATTCAACCAGAGAGGGAGGGGTTTAGTCAGCCAGATTGGTTGCGTCTTATTGGTCACAGGCAATCTCTGTTGGCCAATCGGGTGCTTACTGTCTGCTTGCTCAAGATACCGGTGTCTTCCTCTGACTCCTGTCTGTGGAAGCTGAACTTGTCGACTGCGGTGTGAAGAGAAGCAGCCATCACATTCACATTCAATAATGGTGCACATGCTTGACTACGCTCTCCAAAATTTATAGCAGAGGTTGCAATTCATGCTGATGCCTGTTTTTCTTCATGCTAAATTTACAGACGGGCAATAACACGCAAGAATGATCCTTTCATATTAATTGAAATGGGCGTTTGATCTAGCTAAGGTTGGTGGACGCTCTTACAGAGTTGTGCTAATAAGATCCTTATACTGGATACTTAAAGCAAATGTACAGCACTAACACTGCTTTAATTAACAGATCTGTGAGACCAAACAGAAGGCTTAATCCACATATACAGTGCTCTCTCTGTCTGGGAGAAACCAGGCCACTCAACCCCACAGATTGCAAATGACACTTCAATCTGTGTAACATTGCTCATGTTGTCATCTCCATGGAGAATCAAAGCCTTAAGGACATTGCATAGTCACCAAAAAAAAAGTATGCGGACGGACGACCACAAGATCCGCACAGACATTAATGACATCATAGCGGACCCTGAGCAGATATCCGCCTAGGAAATCAGCAGTCATTTATTTTGTGTGTGTCCGCACGGACAGGTTCCCATGGACCTGTCATTTCACCTACAAGTGTACATTCTTCGTATCGTAATCGTAATGAACATTGCCACTGTTGTTTGCAATTTGCGCACAAAAACTATGGGCAATGTTGTCCATAAACAGGGATTGGTACCAGGGTATTAAATTAACTTTTGCACCCACTGACCACAGTGGCTTGTGGATTCTAAAAATCACCAGCCATTTTCAACATTTTACCTGCTACATTACCTTTTACAATATAACACAACCATGATTGGTTACCGGCCAAAGTGGCTGCTACTGTAAAAACAATCAAAATGTTACCAGCCTTAGGCTGGTGGCTGGCGTTAATTTCACACCCTGGTTGGTATGCTTTGAGTATGCTTGACAATGAAAGGCAAAGGTCTGTGGACCGTCTGCCAGACTGTCTTGTGCGTATGCGTCTGCTACCTGTTTTCAACACTCTGTAAGCGCCTTTAGCTGCATTCTCAACTGGTCTGCACTGGGATAATGTTACCCTCACTCTTGGCAAATAGAGGGACCATATCAGAGTAAAGCTGTCAGCACCCAAAGACCATGGTGACAAAATATAAATATTACACTGCCAAAAAATAAATCTTAATAGTATTATGAACTTAAATGCAGGCTGTCATGGTTTTTGGCAGCCCTCGTTTATTTCTGCGGTCGTTCTTTTCTTTGGCGTCGTCGAGGCACTCTATCGGATTTTCCGTCTTACTTTCCGGTATTTTGATCTCGCCCGGCTATTATTACTCTCACCTGTTTTGCGTTACCTGCCGGCTATTTAAGCTCCGTGCTTCCTCCCCTTCGGCGCTGCTGTATTGTATTAATTTGCTTTCAGAGCCGGTAAGGTATAGGACTAGGCGCTTAAGGAGACCACTTTGCCTCATATGCCTTTGGGGTAACGCGGGACTTGCCTTTTGTGCAATTAGTTTTCTTTAGAAACTTTTCGTTCGTTTGCACTTTCTGTCTTTCGCCCTGGTTTTCCTTTCTCTGCCTGCCGACTACTAGTGTAGTCTGGCTGTTTCCTGTCCACCTCTCTCTGCCTGCTTTCGTATTGAAAGCGAGAGGTTTCCAGTCTCCCTTATTTGTTACACTCCTGTCGAGAGTGGGCGCTTCGTTTATTTTCTCGTTTTATTTCCCTTTCTTATTGTCGGAGTTTCTCCGTCTTGTGGTTCCTATTCGTGGGAACTTTCCTGTTTCCAATAGCCGCATTTGGTCCTCCGCACCGCACACGCCCCTCCCCCTTACACAGGCACCTGTTTATCACCTGTTTATCACCTGTTTATCACCTGTTTATCACCTGTTTATCATAATTTTAAGATTAATTGTCTTACCTAGCACTTTACTACAATGACTATTTAGTTTAAAGTAATAGTATATTCCTTGTTTTATGAAATTGTATCATGTAAATGTTTCTTAGCCTATTGGCAGGTCGTTTTAAGCAAATTCCTCTAAAATAATGCTTTTCTTTATATTACAGTGAAATATAAATGGAGTGAAATGTTTGTCTGTATGGATAATGTTCTGAAGAGTAAACAGAATGAGGCTCAATATGTTCCTTCATAACTGGTTTATTTCCAGAACCATCTGAGCTGTGTAACACTGAACCAAAGCACACTGTATAAGACTTGTATGAAATTACATTAACTGAAGCTAGTCTGTTGGGTTAAAGTGTGTATAGTTAGTGTGTAAAGTTGGTGTATTGTTAGTGTGTATAGTTGGGTTAAAGTGTGTATAGTTGGTGTATAGTTAGTGTGTATAGTTGGGTTAAAGTGTGTATAGTTAAAGTGTGTATAGTTGGTGTATAATTGAAGTGTGTATAGTTGGGTTAAAGTGTGTATATTTGGTGTATAGTTAGTGTGTATAGTTGGTTTTAAACTGTGTATTGAATTTACGGACCTGTGACTCGAAGTTTCTCAGCCCCCACTTTCATCTGAGTGTCATCTGCAGACAGAATCGACTCGCCCTTCTCCGATTTGAACTCGAGGAACTGTCCATAAGCTTTCACCATCTGTGGCGCTACAAAGGAACACACAGTAGAACAGAAAGAGGCTAGAACAGCCAATTAAAGCACCTCCCAACATGCTCGAGGCTTATTTCCGCCAATCAGACCTTTGTTGTCCCGGCCTTAAATGGAGGACTTCCTGCAGTGTGTACCTTTACATTACTTTCAAACTACACAAAGGAAGGACGGAGGCCTTTAAAACTACAATGACCATGAATAAATCACGCTCTCCTTATTTTACATTTCCCCTCTGTAATTATCTGCCTTAGAATCCCTGGGATAAAATTATATTTAATAGTCATTGAAATGAAGGTTACATAGAAATCACAAATCTCAAACAAAAGGGGGGGATACCATAAGGGGTTTGTGCAGTAATTAAGTTTGGGTTATTTAGCCTGCAGCGTTCTCCTACTGAAGAAATCTCTCGGGCCCCATGCTTATAGCCTGGTTCTGTCAGCTTGCACTTATGGGGACATTCAATCTCACCACTGTGCAGTTGCTGTCAATTACCGATATATTTTTCAGGTATTCTCAAATTTTTACACGGTATTTCTTTGTGTAAGAATAAAGTCAACAAAACCGGGAGGCAAATCGAAAAAAGAAACACTGATATTTTATGTTTTATTTAGCTCTTAATAAAACACCAGCACAGAGCCTGATGTTCAGGCAGAACCTTTAAAAATAAAGAGTTTTGCTAAAAAAGAAGTTAAATAAAACATAAATTATAAGTTCCCACTCCCATTCCACTGAGTTTTCCACTTGTCCTTCATGGTTTATCGGTCTTACACACTTACGACTATGGCTGTGTCTGAATCAGACCCATACACCCTTTTGAGTACACATATTTGAGTCCACTTCATCAAAAGCTTTTGAGTGGGGCGACTTTTTCTCACAAATGGGGGCACTTAAAATACCAGGATGAACCCCTTATTTCCGGGTTTTTGTTGAGGGAATTCAGGAGCACACATCTGCAGAACTGTGCACTCACTCGACAATTTCAGTAAGTAACTCGGAAGTAAAAACGTAAAAGACGTAGAGCGTATATGCATATCTATGGTACAAGAGTGGGTCATATTATGAAATACTCTGTTTTATTTTTGTTAATTCTATCTTCATTCATAGTCTACACTTTGTAACAATTATCATATATTAACTGATTGATATTCTCAATAAAAAAAATAAAAATTTAAAACGATATTACGAACTACTTTCTCACTAGTTTGGAAAGAGTTTTGCGGGATTTCTTTTGCACACTGCTTGCAATGTGAGGGGACAGGGCACATAGTAGACAGGGGTCTGAGTGGACGGGACAGTGGACAGGGAACAGGGCTCTGATTCGGACACAGCCTATGCCACCAGACTTAAGTATGGGCCCTGCCTGAGCCTACTGCACTGGGCTTGTATAAGAATAGAACCACTGTAACTCCCAACCCTCAGTCTTAAGGACATTAAGGGCAAACAATGATTTCACTGAATGCCCGCCTACATTTATAAAGTAGCATTGACCAAGAGCAAGCAAGACTTTGTCAGCATTAAAACTGTTCTCATGCATTGCAGGACAATACAGTGATATATTGACCTTATTCATAGCAGTATAATTAACATAAATATTGGTGTGCGTTTTTGTCAGATCCAAAAGTAGGGTTTCCTCTTACCCACTGTAAGGCTCCCTGTCACGTCCCCCTTTCCATTGCAGGCACCGAGGGTCACATTTTGGGATGAATGCACATAAAGTGGGTAGTCCTTTAAAACAAAAGAACATACATTTTCTCATAAATAATGCATGTAATGCATTTAATAATAGCAACCAAAGTCACATATACCTTCCGACAGTATCCCTGTGCAGTAGATATTCCATAGCTGAGGATCCATAATTCATATTTTACCTGGTAGCACCAGATCATTTGATTAGCCATTTGATTTCCATTTCAGGGCAGTGAAAGAGAAACACAGACAGTGTGAAATAAAGGAATACATATGTATGTGTTTTCGTGTGTGTGTGTGTTTTAAAGATGAAAGTAGTTTGCCTGCACACCAGATCATATTTATTTGCACAAATGCAGAGATTGAGTACAGATGCCAGATGCGTCCTTATACTGACCGTGAAATTGTAACCTGTGACTGACAAGATGGCAATTAAACAAACAGCACAAATCAATTAACTAAAGGCAGCTTGATCGCAAGCTGTCAGCAATTAATCCCAGATGGGGTAAACAGATAAGTCTCGGCTTTGTGTGTGTCATTCCGAACTAATCAATAGTGTGCTTCAAGTCAAAGTGGAGAACTAGTCTACGGCGCCTGGTCAAAGAAATATAACATAATTTCTTCCTATTGTCTGTTCATAATGAATGACAATTCCAGATTTTTATTTAACTTAAAAGCATTATCAGTTATTCTGGACCCTTGCGGTGACATGAAATGTTGGGCTAACCCTTTGGCTCACCTCACTGGAGTGAATCTCCTGGGTATAGATAGGGAAGAGGAATTCCGAAACTCCTTGGAGTCTTACCCCCTGTGATGTCACTTTCAGAAGCCCCATTCCTTCCTGACATGGAACCAGAAGAGAAATGGTGCACGTTAAAAGGTCAGTTATACCCAATGATGATCAATCAGAACACATTTTAAACAATGATCAATCAGAACAAAATTAAGCAATAGCCATGCTGGGTAACTTAATTTTGCAGCAATAAAATTGGTTTTGAATGGTCAGACCGGTCTACAGGTCTAAGTCCGGTCTAATTCCTTGTCCAAGACACTTTATTATTGCAATTAATATTCATTCAATTAATTATCCTACACTGCGTGGCCAAAAAAAAAGTCGCACACTATCGAGTTTTAAACAAAGAATATCTGAACTCCTTGTCACTAGCTGCTCCTAGCCCTTTTATCAATTATTTATTTATTATCTTTTTATTTGTGTGTTGTTGTTTGATGTGTACAGAAGCCTGGTCGCTGGGCATTGTAATTTAAATTTTGTTTACTGCGGCATGTCAGGTGTCTGACTAGTGCTGTGTTTTATATGGTGTGTATTCTCACCTGGTGCTTACTTTGTAAGTTTAGTATGTTCATTCTTGAATGTGTAGATGGTAGTTCTTTTGTTGTGTTCTGTTGTTCGTATTGTATTAACCGACGTGTAATTTGCTGCCATTTTGGCCAGATCACAATTGTAAAAGAGATGTCATATCTCAATTGGTTTTATCTGGTTAAATAAAGGTTAAATAAATAAAATAAAACACTGTAATATTTTGTTGGACCGCCTTTAGCTTTGATTACGGCGCGTATTCGTCGTGGCATTGTTTCGACAACCTTATGCAACGTCACAACATTTATTTCCGTCCAGAGTTGCATTAATTTTTGGCAGAGATTGTCATGGTTTCTGCCAGCCTGCTGTTGTTTCTGCGGTCGTTCTTTTGTTTGACGATATCGAGACAATCTATCGGATTCTATCGCTTCTGTTCCGGTGTTTGAATCTCGCCCGGCAATTATTCCTTTCACCTGTTTTGGATTTCCTGCCGGTTATAAATAGCCCAGGACTTCCGCATTTCCGACGCGTCGATATTGTCTTTGCTTTTGACTATCGGAGTCGGTAAGGTAAAGGATAGCGGTCTCTACGTTTCTGGTTGTTACTCGTCAGAAACGTAGGTAGTCCGGTTAAGGAGTTAGGGTAAAGATTTATTTAGTCTTTGTTTCCTTTTATCTCATCCTTTTATATTCATCTACCTGTTACCTTTTGTTCAGCTCGTTCACACCTAGAGCTGTAGGTAACAGGTTATTTTTCGCCCTTGTTACACAGGCTTTCTTTTGTTTTTTTGTTTTTCTGACCTCTAGTTATACGCCTCTTGTGTGAGTGCATGAGGTTCCTTTGTTGTTTACTACTCGCGATCACTGAGTTTGCCCTCTTTTGGGGTTGTTTTGTGTGTTACTGCGGAGCTGTCCGCTTAGTGGCGTATTTCTAACGAAATATGCTTTCAGATTCCTTGGTTGTGGCATTTGGTTCTCCGAATCTTACACTCCCCCTTACAGAATATCGAAGCCCGTGTAACAAGGGCGAAAGAAACGTAATAGAAAAATAACCCGTTACCTACAGCTCTAGGTGTGAGCAGAGATCTTGTATTGATGACGGGAGAGTCGAACCACTCCGTAAAGCCTTCTCCAGCACATCCCAAAGACTTTCAATGGGGATGGCCAATTCATGTGTGAAAATGATTCCTCATGCTCCCTGAACCACTCTTTCACAATTTGAGCCCGATTAATCTTGGCATTGTCGTCCTGGAATATGGCCATTGATGGGATAACCTGGTCATTCAGTACATTCAGATACTCAGCTGACTTAATTTTATTGCTGCATAATGTTACTGAGCCTAGACCTGACCAATTGAAGCAACCCCAGATCATAACACTGCCTCCAGAGGCTTGTACAGTGGGCACTATGCATGACTGGTGCAACGGCGACTTTCTTTGGCCAGGCAGTGTATAATTCAAGTATCAATCATTTAAGTGACCTGTTAAACTATATGCATTGGCTCTTGAAGCAATTATTTCAGATAAAAGCACAAGCTATTGCCATCTTGTCTTCATCCTATTTTAAAATCTGACTAGGTCTGTGGAAACATGGAAACAGATCCATGTAATGAAACTGAAAAAATACACAGTACAGCATGAGAAGCATGCAGAAATGTGGCCACTGAGGAATATGCTAAATTATGATTGGGGTGATGCAAGTAATTATCTTAACTGGATCCAGTATTTGTTAGTCAGACTGTAAATCGCCAGTAAAAGGTATAATCTATATCCATCTCTATATTTTCACTTCCACATGTCCAGTTATTTAATTTTACAAAGTATAGTGGATATCAGTGGTTGTCCTTGTCAACGCAGTGAGTAGTGACTACAGCAAAATATTATATCCACTGAAATAAAAAACTGAATTGAATGGTGTAGTTTGCCCCATTTATATCTTTTTGGTTAAAACATGTTTTATAATAGTACAGGGGCTATCAAAGAACATAATATATTAGTATAAAAGTATGAGACAGGCCATTTAGCCTATGTGATTTTGCTGTTTACCTATGAACTAGAGTATCCAGCATTGCGTCAAGCCTGGACTTGAATTCCCAAATTCTTCTTTAGCTAATGTACACCTTATTCTATAGGAGTTTTGAGAGAAGTCTGCCTGAAAAACCATTTGTTAACTTTGTTGATCCCTTTTATGAATTAAAAAACTGCAGTAAAATCACTCATTAATTCTCCTTGAATCAACCCTGAAGAAGTTAAGTATCTTCAGCCTTTCTTTGCCACTTTTGCAGTTCAAACCAGGAACTAATTTAGTTGCCGCCCTTTGTACTTTTTGAGAGCCTGGCTGTTCTTGTCCCACTCACTGTGTTGAAGCGGATCACTCTAAAGATCCAGATGGTCAAGGCAAAGTTGACCACCAGGGTGGCGAGCAGGAACAGAACCAGAAGGTAGAGGCAGCTTTTCCGCCAGCCGTAGATCCCGATCTTGTGCACACAGCGTCCGCCCGTGTCAGGGCCGGCCGGGTCCTCAGTCGGGCTGGCATATTCTTCCAGCACCATCTGCTGGGGATCAAGCAAGTGAATCAATCCAACCCCTGGCCTTCCAAGCCACACAGCAAGCTTGTCTTTTGTAATGGCTCAAATACAGTAAAAGACTAATCAACTCTGATAGTGTATATGTCACGCTGATAGAGAACAATTGGAGTTAAATTAACACTGAGCGTTTTACTTTGTGATACTGGATTGATTTGTTTACAGTACGGTGTTTTGTTCAATCTGCTATGACAGTCTGCAACCACCATCGCTCAGACCATAGAAGAATTGGAGAAATACTTCAGTATATTTCAGTATCTGCCACAATTTGTGAGAGAACCTACAGTATTACAGAAACAGCCAAAGGCTGGAGATCTTTAGTGGAATGTACTTGTATGCACCCGTCTTCGCAGAACAGTGCAGGTTTATAGAGGGAAGCCTCTAGTTCAGTGGGTATCTTAATAAATCAAGGAACTATATTGTCATGAGCAAAGAAAAATGTCCTTTAGAAATGTGCCCATGTAGTACATCATCCGACTCACTGAAGGCTGACGAGACGGTGAGACATTTAATTCAATAGAGGCAATTTTCTACAGAAAGCATTGCTTATTGCTTATTTTCTGAGGTAAATGAAGAATGCTGAATTAACTACCTAAATAGGTTTAAGTGCTGAAACAGTTCAGAATGTTCACTGGAGAACAGCGCGTGCGTGCGTGCGTATATATTTTACTTCATATTTTTTTATTTTTGTTTTGTTTATTTTGTACCTATAAGGAAAGGGTACACAGAGAGAACCTGTATCTGGAGGACCTTGACCTTGATAATATACTTCACATGGACACAGATATGATGTGCAGTGGATGAGAGCAATCCATATGACCTTTCACCCCTGCACGACTGGAGGGAGGGTTACTGATAAGTCTATTTTTCTCAGTGAAATTCAGGACAGTGCTCTCTTTCAAAAGCCCTTTTTTCAGCCTTGAATTTATTGTTTGTGTATACAAATCCTCTCAACTGTCACTGAACTTCAAATATACATACATACAATGAATTTTCTTTCTTTGTGAATTATCTAAAAAATGTTCAATCTTTCTAATAGTCTTCCAAAGTTTGAAATACTAACTATGTGCAGAAGAAGAAGCAAAAAACCCATAACCAACTCCACATCTCAACAATAATCAGATCATATCAAAACACACTCCCTTTCATTTATTTACCAATCCTCGCAAATTCTTCATTTGCTGTCATATACGATTCCATCACATTTGCCATTTTACACGTCATTTTTGTTGTAGATGTCTCTACTTTAATGACCTGGAGGTAATGAGGCCTCATTCCCCTGCAGTCATCTGTCATTTCCAGACGTATACCAGCATTATTTGATTCAGAGATGTATTATGTGCATCAGGGATATTTATGCATGGTAAATGTTATGGAAAGTGTTTGTTTCCAGGGCTGGGAGGCTTTATGGATTTATGTAATAAAAGAAGACTAAGAACATTGCATGATTATGATCTTCACTTTAATTGCATTTTTACGTTGGTTAGTATATCTTAAGCTAATTGATTTATGTCAATGCAATTGGTTAAAATGGATGTCTTGAATGTGTAAATAATGTTTAAAAAAAATTTAAATAAAAAAAGAATACAATAATCTAAAGAAGTCCTACTGATTTAACCTGTCACGTTCAATGTGCAAATGATGTTGCCAAAGAAGCATGTTTAGTTTCCAAAGAGGTGCCATTTGTTAATGCCAGAGGGTGTTACTCTTTGTTTATAGGTGTGATGAATGGTATACGGTTAAAATAGGGCACTCTGTCCTTTCCTCTCAAGAGTTAGGAGAGAACTCATTTTGCTCTCCTGCAGCCCACACAGGAGTCGGACCTGTCGGTGAATTAGATATAGAATATCTCCCTCCTTCTCCACAGCGTTCCTGTCACAGGCTCTGTGTCATGGACATGACAAATAGCCTTGGTTTACACAGCTCTCCGTACTGTTGCACACAAAAAGGCTAATCTTAGCTTTACCTCTTCTGGGATGATAAGGACCACCTTGCGGTGTCCCATCGCTAAGGACCTCTGCAGCTTGTTGTGATCTTCTACGTAAAGTATGAAGGAGATTGAAAATCTATAAATATGTTATCCAACCTGGACGTGCCATAAAATATTTATACATAACTGACACATTATGGAGCCGGACGCCTTATAAGGTTTTCTTATAACCCTGCAAATAATTGTATTCTGTAGACAACACATGTATTTACCTTTTTGTTTTTTGTTGGTTGACCAAAAACATCAGTTCCTGCAAGTTTTTCCAACAAAATGCGATACTAAATATGTAAATAATAATTATATAGGGATAATATATAAATTGAGATTTTGCCACGTTTCCTTCAGTGCACATCAGAACACTTCAGTTATGTACTGTTTTTTAAATGTCCATTGCAGAGCTGGTGCCCGAATTGAATTACTTTGCTAAGCTGTTTAATCGACGCTCTATAAACACAAGGAACATATTCAAACAAGATTTAAAGTTAGTACCTAGTATCTGTACGAGGCAGTCTTTGTAAGAATTTTTACTAATTGACAACAATATGCCTGCCCTCATCTAAGATCAAACATGACAAAATAATCAAAAAGAAACCATGGCAACACAGTATAAAATGTAAATTACTAATTGCGTATTGAACAGGGAACGGTGTGGCTGTGATCCTTTCTGAACACTGAAAGATTTTATCCCACGCAAAAGGGGTTTTGCGCAAACAAAGCGCAATCTTGACAGAGACATTGACATACAGATTGGGTTTTCCTGGAGGCAAAACCTTTTGCACACGCTAAAATCTTGAGTAAATCTGTTCTTAAGTGTGCACACAAAGCCAGCGCAACTCCGTGACGTTTGACAATTGCCTACCGTGAACTCTGAGCTTGGAACGGCGTCCTCCGCAGAATCACCCCGTCTTGTGCGCAGCAACCGCGCGCTCCTCGAGCCTCTCTCGGGCATTTAACAGCCGCGCGCGACAAATTGAATCTTGGATATTCTCCGATTAAAGAGCCCGTGAGAAGGCTACAACTCCACTGCCGACAAAAGACGCGGGCCTCCCTGCTTTCACTGATTCCCCTCCACCTCTCTGGTGATGTCTGCATGCATTATGGGAAGAAAAAAAGAAGACAGCGGGGAAACAAGTGTTGTCCATTCATCGTCGTCCAGCCATGCAGGGGGGAAAAAAACATTACATTTATTTGAATAATTCAGACTGCAAGCGAGGGCTGTTATCGCTGAAACTAAAGATATCGGGCCTCAGTGAAATTTTGAGGAGCCTCATTAATCACTCATAAATACTCAAGGATGCTCAATTTTAAACTCCTGCGCAATGAAATGCTGCAGTTTAGTTGCCGCATTTTGATTGGCCCAGAAAAAAAACAAAAACATTTATGTTTTTAACATCATTTTAATCCTCTTGGTGGATCAGTGACTTCAGAGCATGGAAGATGAAAGCTTAAAAAAACTCAAAAAAATTATTTAACTTGAATTGTGGTTAACATTTGAGATAGTATCCACAGTCTCACTTTATGGTACTGCTGTATCTTTGAACAATTAAGCTTTCAAATACTTTGGTATTTATTGATCTCTGACTATAAGGTAGGAGGGGCCTTCACACCAAAGCCGATTTTCAAATCAGGTAATGACACAGCTATGAGGATTAGACACTTCAATCTTGGCATGCACTTTATCACACAAAAATCAACAATAAAAGTACAAGGACTAATGTGCTTTTATTTATTTTGTGTGTGTGTGCTTTTAATTTACAATTTGTTCAGACAGTCCAGGGGAAGGCACAGCCAAAGTGCATTGTGAAAATAAGTTGTTTACGCATCCGTCATTACGCTCACTAGTAATATTATTCATTAATTTTACAGACACCCTCATCCTGTGTGACTTACAAGGCCAACATGGCAGAACATGTACTGTAAGTACCCCCCCCCCCCCCCCCGAGTACAGACAAAAACATGAATGATGAGGATCAACTTTTTGTAACTCCCGAGGGGCGGGACCCAGCTTAAAAATAACCAATCAAGACGCACGTGAGACTATGAATTAAGATCAACTTTGTGCAATATTTTGCTATCTGTGCATTGTGAAGGAAAGCTCACAGTATGTCTGCGATGTTCAATCTGCATTTTAAATTGGCCGCACCGTCATTCTGAGAAATGCACAGATGACTAATCTGACAAACCAAAGGCTGACCTGGGAGCGTCACAGACGCAGCCTGTCAGGATGCATCAACCGGAACCACGGTCACACCATGCTGACCGCTGAACCCTGACCGTTGCTGACACAATACGTTTGTCAAAGTGAGCCGCTTCGCTGCTTTTGTGCTACTTACATATACGCTCACATCTTCGGGCTGCTTTTCTTGGGACGGCTCAGTACATTCCCAACCGTGTATACCTGTATACACCTGTGTTAGCAACCAGTCCGTCTAATTGACACCATGTCCTTTGTGTTGTGTGGTTGTTGCTTGGCGTGTGATTATCATACACTGCAAGCAGGATTTCCTATAAGAGTATAATTTTAATAATGCACCTATGCACTGCAATGTGTATTAGGCCTTCTATAGCCCAGAGGGGGCAGAGTCACAAGGAGTCTGAACGCAGCATGTGTGAATAGGTACTTTAAAATGAACTGTTTTTCTGCCCTAACAGACTGAAAATGTCATGGCGAGTTAAGGTGAGGTCGTAAGAAAGCCCATCTGCACATTCGCCTCACACGTAAACTTTGACGGAATCTGTCAGGTTAAAAGCCGAACATAGATATTTTATGAATCTTGCAATGAGGCGTATCTGTTGGCTCTCTGAGAAAAAGAAAAATGTCGGAAGCAGAGGACTAGATAACATAGAGTGAATTCAACATGTTTAACACTCGCTGGTTTCACTTTAATGTGATAAATCCTTAGCATTATGACTCATAAACAGGAGAAACAAATGGGAGAACAATTTTTACATAAATTGTGTAAGAATAAAAATAAAAAAATACCTACAATATGTACAGAAATAAATAAAAAAATGTCATTGTTACTGCTTGCAACTGCAACCCATTGTTCATGCCTGAATTATTGTAAAAAAATATATAAATTAAATAAGCTGCTTCTGGATTTTTCATTCTTTGGTTATTCCTATATCTTACCTGACATTTTTCAGACCAGATATATTCGGTCCAACAGCCACACATCATATTTCACAAATGGTGGATTGGCAAAACAGCCAAGGGCTTCATCAATTAATCAAATTAGATTTTTAAAGTACACCTCGTGCCCCAACACGAGGGACATACTGTAGATTTGTTGAGCGTTGGAAATGTCCTAGCCACAGCTACAGTCCCAAATAGCGCACTTTATCTCTATCAAATATGCCTAAAAATTTTTTTTATTTACCTACAGGCTTTTTATGATAGACATTATTGATAAACCATCTTATTTTTTTATTTTAAATGGACAAGGCTTAAGGCTTTAACAATGTTAGCATTCTTCATTCATCATGACAGAAATATTGGAAATATTCTTTGGTAGGGAACACTGTTGCTGCATCATCTAACTTAATACCAAAAATGATGCGTTAAAAATAATATTTTAATTGTTTGTAGATAGCATGTCTATGTTCATTAATGCTTTTATCAGTCACCTAATTGTTTTTTTTAACTTTCACTTCAGTTGAACTTTGATCAGGATTTAATCAAATGTCCTTAGCTTTAACTTACAATTAAATGCACATGTTCGTTTTTTCCTTCACAGTTTGGTGAGCAATTTTTTGTGATTGCTGATGAGCTTTCAAAACATGAAGAAAAATAAGAAAAAACTGTCATCTGATATTAATTGTGAGTTAAATAAGAAATCTCTCTCTCTCTATGCTGCAAAATATAACATTTTAATGTGATTTTCCAATTAGATAAATTACATTTCTGATATAAACTCTTGACCTCGGACACACTTGCAACATAGGCCTATAGAAACTTTACATGGGTGTGTCGACTGTTGCAGAATGGCAAAGTTTCTTTTTTCTCGCCCTTATAAAATCGTAATATATGTTGCAGCGTGTCGATGTCAACAGGGCCACAGAAAGAAACTACAATTCTACAACAGTCGACCATGGGTGTGTGTAGGAAGTGTAGCCTAGCATTCTATATTTAGGAGTGAAGATGTAGGCTAATAACTAAGCTGATATAATAACCATATTTGACTTATTTGTTACACGAATCTGCTGTACATCAAAAAGCTAATCACCAGTTATATTAGTCGCGGTAGATTACGGCACGTGTTGGAAATGCAGGATAATGCACTATTAGGTTGCATATATTTGCCCGCGTATATTACCTGATAAATGAAGGATACTCAGCTCTTGAAAAATACAACAAAACATAAAGGGTTGCCTATAGGTTAGTTGCGGTACTTTTAGAAGTCCGGTAATCATACAAAAGTAATTTAATGCCTCTGCCCAAATAAATGAAAACCTTCGACATGGTCACACGAATCAAACTGTCCTAATCAAATAAAAGTCGACACGTTCGTAGTATCCATCATTTAAGTTGTGGAGTTTAAGATTAAATGGAGTCATGGAGTTTAAGATTAAAGACTGGACAATTCCGGATATGCTGATCCTTAAATACATTCAGTTGGTTGCTTTTTTCGGCTATAAATTTTTCATTATTGATATTTATTACTGCATTCAAAGCAAATATTGAGCTTCTCTTGCGAGCGCGCGCCTTCTTCCCCTGGCTTGTGCACAAACTGTTCCATAAGCGAATTTCACTTATAGCAGGTGAACTTGCATCTCTTGCGCAAAACAATAAGACAAGGGGGACATGTTATTGCATAGCCAGTGGTTTCCTGTCTTAGTTAGGCTACTGGAAGTGCAATTCTAATTACCAACTTAATGAGCAATTAAGCCTTTAATTGTTTAATCATGTAGGCGACATGTTATTTATCAAAATAATTATAATGCCTAGGTTTATAAGATACAGATCTTTTAAACCTCATGACCATTATATCAGCATCAACAGACGTGTGTTTTTTCCTTGAACGTCTAGTGCATCCGTGCCGTCTCTTTTAATTGCGGTCATTGACTCTTGATAGCTGCACATTGCTAGAATTGTAATAACATGGTCAACAAAAGTATTGCAATGAACAAAAGTGTTTTGTTCATTGCTCTCTGCTGCTCTCTCGTGGAGATTTATATACTTAAAAAGACATGCGTCTCAGCACTTACAAATGTCATTTGGGCCGTTTATATTTGTGTCAGGTGTCAGGTATGTATAAGGGGCCGTTTAGGCCATAATTCACTTTGGACCTCTTACATACATATATTCTCTCTCTCACATACAGTACATATGGTCACATTTTCACATACATACAAAACCTGTGGAATGTTCCAAACAGGTTTTTTTAACTTGTCAGTTCCCCTGTCCCAACTTTTTTTGGAATGTGTTGCAGGCATCAAATTCGGAATTAGCATATATTTACAAAAATCTATACATTACAGGCATTTAGCAGATGCTCTTATCCTGAGTGACTTATACAACCTTTTAGAATTTTTTTTCATATTATTCATTTATACAGCTGGATATATACTGAAGTGATTAGGTTAGGTACCTTGCTCAAGGGTACAATGGCAGTGTCCTACCTGGGAATTGAACCTGCAACCTTTCAGTTACAAGGCCAGTTCGTTAACCATTATACTACACTGCCGCCCTATAAAGTTGATAAGGTAAAGCATTGTACTGTTTTAAATTAAATATATGTAACAGAGAATTTACAAATCACTGCTTTCTGCTTTTATGTGCATTTTACATATTGTTCCAATTTTTTTTGGAGTTTTTATATTCTCACTTTCACATACATATATTCTCAATCTCACATACATATATTTTGACTTTCATAAACATATATTCTCAATCTCACATGTGTATATTCTCACGCTATATATATTTCCCTTCTACCGTCTCTGATAGTAGGCCAATTTAGCATTACTAGGTTAATTGATGTCTGTAACAAAAATTTAACTCAAAGATCAGGTAAAATAATGTAACCCCATGATTTAATTATATTATTAGCAATTAATGTGTTAGCTATTATTGTGTTGTTCTGTGGAACAAAACACATGGTACTATGTCCTATAACTGTAGACTGGTCTAGTTGACATAAGACTAATTAAATTAAGTTCCTTGGATTGACAGTGATTCCCTGTTAGATTGACATGAGTTCAATATAAATCAAGGTCCGATATACTTCACAGTAACTTTTATTGATTCATAAATGTGGTATGATAACGATTTTTCATTGGCACTCCTATATGAAATATTGGCTAGCCTCCTGCAGCACATTCTCCGCACATCGGCACCTGCACGTGCACACATTGACCTCTGCCACTTCCAGTTCTGTAAGTTTATCTTTATCCTCCTTTCAAGCAACTGTAAGATGTAAGACCTCGATTATTTTTCTACTGATATACAGATCCTTTCCAAAAAATTAGAATATCATGGAAAAGTTTTTTTTTTTTCCATAATTCCATTCAAAAAGTGAAACTTTCATAGATTATAGATTCATTACACACAAAGTGAAATATTTCTAGCCTTTATTTGTTTCATTTTTCATAATTTTGGCTTACAGCTCCAGAAAACACCCAAAACAGTATTTCAAGAAATTAGAATAGTGTGTCGAAAATCAGCATTTACTTCAGTTATTTCAGAGAATGAGTGGAGCGGCTTGGCTCGAGGAATCCGACAGTTGTAGCCCATGTCCCGGATACGTCTGTACGTGGTGGTTTTTGAAGCACTGACTCCAGCCTCAGTCCACTCCCTCTGCATCTCCGCCAAATTTTGGAATCGTCTTTGCTTGACAATCCGCTGAAGCCTACGATCATCTCTTTTGCTTGTGCACCTTCTCCTGCCACATTTTTGCCTTTCACTAAACTTTCTATTGATATGCTTGGACACTGCACTCTGTGAACAGCAGCCTCCTTAGCGATGACCTTTTGTGGCTTACCCATCTTCTGGAGGGTGTCAATGATGGTCATCTGGCCAATTGTCAAGTCTGCAGTCTTCCCATACTGAACCAAACTGAGATAAACTTTGCAGGTGTTTTGAGTAAATTAGATGATAGTGTGACACTCTTACTAAACTTCCGCCCTACTACTACCACTGAAATCCACAAGAGGCGCCCTGCAAATATACTACCATTGAAATCCACCAGAGGGCGCCCTGCAAACATACTACTATTACAATCCACAAGAGGGCGCCCTGCAAATATACTACCATTGAAATCCACCAGAGGGCGCCTTGCAAACATACTACCATTGAAATCCACCAGAGGGCGCCCTGCAAATATACTACCATTGAAATCCACCAGAGGGCGACCTGCAAATATACTACCATTTAAATCCACAAGAGGGCGCCCTGCAAATATACTACCATTGAAATCCACCAGAGGACGCCCTGCAAATATACTACCATTGAAATCCACCAGAGGGCGCTCTGCAAATGTACTACAATTGAAATCCACCAGAGAGCGCCCTACAAACGTACTACCATTGAAATCCACAAGAGGGCACCCTGCAAATATACTACCATTGAAATCCACCAGAGGGCGCCTTGCATCCTTATTACTATTGAAATCCACAAGAGGGCGCCCTGCAAATATACAACCATTGAAATCCACCAGAGGGCGCCTTGCAACCATATTACTATTAAAATCTACAAGAGGGCACCCAACAAATATCATTACATTACATTCATTTACCAGGCGACTTTATCCAAAGCGATATACAATAAGTGCATACTGAAGGTAATTGAAGCAACTACAAAACAGGTCAGATAAAGCACATTTCGATCATAACATAGCAGCTATCCATAAATCTGAACATTGAGTAAAGTAAATATACTACCATTGAAATCCACCAGAGGGTGCCTTGCAATTATACTACCATTGAAATCCACCAGAGGACGCTCTGCAAATGTACTACCATTGAAATCCACAAGTGGGCTCCCTACAAACGTACTACCATTGAAATCCACAAGAGGGCGCCCTGCAAATATACTACCCTTGAAATCCACCAGAGGGCGCCTTGCAACCTTATTACTATTGAAATCCAAATATACTACCATTACTAAACTGCCGCCCTACTACTACCATTGAAATCCACCAGAGGGCGCCCTGCAAATATACTACCATTGAAATCCACCAGAGGGCGCCTTGCAAACATACTACCATTGAAATCCACCAGAGGGCGCCCTGCAAATATACTACCATTGAAATCCACCAGAGGGCACCTTGCAAACATAATACCATTGAATTCCACCAGAGGGCGCCTTGCAAACATAATACCATTGAATTCCACCAGAGGGCGTCCTGCAAATATACTACCATTGAAATCCACCAGAGGGCGACCTGCAAATATACTACCATTTAAATCCACAAGAGGGCGCCCTGCAAATATACTACCATTGAAATCCACCAGAGGGCGCCCTGCAAATATACTACCATTGAAATCCACCAGAGGGCGCCCTGCAAATATACAACCATTGAAATCCACCAGAGGTCGCCTTGCAACCTTATTACGATTGAAATCCAAATATACTACCATTACTAAACTGCCGCCCTACTACTACCATTGAAATCCACCAGAGGGCGCCCTGCAAACGTACTACTATTACAATCCACAAGAGGGCGCCCTGCAAATATACTACCATTGAAATCCACCAGAGGGCGCCCTGCAAATATACTACCATTGAAATCCACCAGAGGGCGCCCTGCAAATATACTACCATTGAAATCCACCAGAGGGCGCTCTGCAAATGTACTAAAATTGAAATCCACCAGAGGGCGCCCTACAAACCTACTACCATTGAAATCCACAAGAGGGCGCCCTGCAACCTTATTACTATTGAAATCCACATGAGGGCGCCCTGCAAATATTACCATTGAAATCCACCAGAGGGCGCTTTGCAACCTTATTACTATTGAAATCCACAAGAGGGCGCCCTGCAAATATACAACCATTGAAATCCACCAGAGGGCGCCTTGCAACCATATTACTATTAA
The DNA here is from genome assembly GCA_029718625.1 of Synaphobranchus kaupii. Lineage (NCBI taxonomy): Eukaryota > Metazoa > Chordata > Actinopteri > Anguilliformes > Synaphobranchidae > Synaphobranchus > Synaphobranchus kaupii. Next base: position 17,311,378 of record CM056389.1, read on the forward strand.
AATCTACAAGAGGGCACCCAACAAATATCATTACATTACATTCATTTACAGGTGCTTTTATCCAAAGCGATATACAATAAATGTATACTGAAGGTAATTGAAGCAACTACAAAACAGGTCAGATAAAGCACATTTCGATCATAGCATAGCAGCTATCCATAAATCTGGTCTAAAAACTCGTTATTTTTCACTTATTTCACCATAGTTATTAAGTAAATATAGTTTCCTATACATCGGAATCAAAAAATGGCATTTTAATTTTTAAATCCATAAGAGGGCGCCTTGCAAATATACTACCATTGAAATCCACCAGAGGGAACCTTGCAACCTCATTACTATTGAAATCCAAATATACTACCATTACTAAACTGCCGCCCTACTATTACCATTGAAATCCACCAGAGGGATTTCTGCAAACATACTACTATTACAATCCACAAGAGGGCGCCCTGCAAATATACTACCATTGTAATCCACCAGACGGCGCCTTGGAAACATACTACCATTGAAATCCACCAGAGTTTTTAGACCTTTATGATAAAAAATGTGGTTGGGCGAAAATTTAAAACCAGACTATAGTCTTATGTCCAAAAAGGGCCAAAATAGTCAACACAATAAAAATGCAATTTTTTCGTTCCCATGTACAGGAAATTATATTTACCTAATAACTGCAGTGAAACATGTGAAAAGTAATGAATTTTAAGACATTTATGATAAAAGATGTGTTTTGGGGAAAATGAAAAAACAAAAAGGCTATAGTCTTATGTACAAAAAGGGCAAAAATGGTCAACAAAATAAAAATGCCATTTTTTGATTTTGATGTACAGGAAATTACATTTACTTAATAACTGCAATGAAATAAGTAAAAAATAACGAATATTAAGACATTTATGATGAAAAATGTGTTTTGGGGAAAATGAAAAAACAAAAAGGCTATAGTCTTATGTACAAAAAGGGGCAAAATGGTCAACAAAATAAAAATACCATATTTTGATTCCGATATATAGGAAACTATGTTTACTTAATAACTGCAGTGAATTAAATGATATATAACGAATTTTAAGACATTTATGATGAAAAATTTGTTTTGGGGAAAATTAAAAAACAAAAGGCTATAAAGAGGGCCAAAATGGTCAACAAAATAAAAATGTCATATTTTGATTCCGATGTTGAGGAAATTACATTTACTTAATAACTGCAGTGAAACTTGTGAAAAGTAATGAGTTTTAAGACATTTATGATGAAAAATGTGTTTTGGGGAAAATGAAAAAACAAAAGGCTATAGTCTTATGTCCAAAAACGGCCAAAATGGTCAACAAAATAAAAATGCCATTTTTTTGATTCCCATGTACAGGAAACTATATTTACTTAATAACTGCGGTGAAAGAAATGTAAATAACGAATAATAAGACATTTATTGATGAAAAATGTGTTTTGAGGAAAATGAAAAAACAAAAGGCTATATAGTCTTATGTCCAAAAAGGCAAAAATGGTCAACAAAATAAAAATGCCATTTTTTGATTTTGATGTACAGGAAATTACATTTACTTAATAACTGCAATGAAATAAGTAAAAAATAACGAATATTAAGACATTTATGATGAAAAAATGTGTTTTGGGGAAAATGAAAAAACAAAAAGGCTATAGTCTTATGTACAAAAAGGGGCAAAATGGTCAACAAAATAAAAATACCATATTTTGATTCCGATATATAGGAAAACTATGTTTACTTAATAACTGCAGTGAATTAAATGATATATAACGAATTTTAAGACATTTATGATGAAAAATTTGTTTTGGGGAAAATTAAAAAACAAAAGGCTATAAAGAGGGCCAAAATGGTCAACAAAATAAAAATGTCATATTTTGATTCCGATGTTGAGGAAATTACATTTACTTAATAACTGCAGTGAAACTTGTGAAAAGTAATGAGTTTTAAGACATTTATGATGAAAAATGTGTTTTGGGGGAAAATGAAAAAACAAAAGGCTATAGTCTTATGTCCAAAAAACGGCCAAAATGGTCAACAAAATAAAAATGCCATTTTTTTGATTCCCATGTACAGGAAACTATATTTACTTAATAACTGCGGTGAAAGAAATGTAAAATAACGAATAATAAGACATTTATGATGAAAAATGTGTTTTGAGGAAAATGAAAAAAACAAAAGGCTATATAGTCTTATGTCCAAAAAGGGCAAAAATGGTCAACAAAATAAAAATGCCATTTTTTGATTTTGATGTACAGGAAATTACATTACTTAATAACTGCAATGAAATAAGTAAAAAATAACGAATATTAAGACATTTATGATGAAAAATGTGTTTTGGGGAAAATGAAAAAACAAAAGGCTATAGTCTTATGTCCAAAGAGGGCCAAAATGGTCAACAAAATAAAAATGGCATATTTTGATTCCGATGTATAGGAAACTATGTTTACCTCAATAACTGCAGTGAAATAAATAACATATAACGAATTTTAAGACATTTATGATGAAAAAATGTGTTTTGGGGAAAATGAAAAAACAAAAGGCTATATAGTCTTATTTCCAAAAAGGGGAAAAATGGTCAACAAAATAAAAATGCCATTTTTTTCATTCCCATGTACAGGAAACTATATTTACTTAATAACTGCGGTGAAAGAAATGTAAAATAACGAATATTAAGACATTTATGATGAAAAATGTGTTTTGAGGAAAATGAAAAAAACAAAAGGCTGTAGTCTTATGTCCAAAAAGGGCAAAAATGGTCAACAAAATAAAAATGCCATTTTTTGATTTTGATGTACAGGAAATTACATTTACTTAATAACTGCAATGAAATAAGTAAAAAAATGACGAATATTAAGACATTTATGATGAAAAAATGTGTTTTGGGGAAAATGAAAAAAACAAAAGGCTATATCTTATGTCCAAAAAGGGCAAAAATGGTCAACAAAATAAAAATGCCATATTTTGATTCCGATGTATAGGAAACTATATTTACTTAATAACTGCGGTGAAATAAATGAAAAATAATGACTTTTAAGACATTTATGATGAAAAATGTGTTTTGGGGGAAAATTAAAAAACAAAAGGCTATAGTCCTTATGTCCAAAAAGGGCCAAAATGGTCAACAAAATAAAAATGCCATATTTTGATTCCGATGTATAGGAAACCTATATTTACTTAATAACTGCAGTGAAATAAAATGACATAACGACTTTTCAGACATTTATGATGAAAAATGTGTTTTGGGGAAAATTAAAAAACAAAAGGCTGTCCAAAAAGGGCCAAAATGGTCAACAAAATAAAAATGGCATTTTTTAATTCCCATGTACAGGATATTATATTTACCTATTAACTGCACTGAAACATGTGAAAAGTAATGAGTTTTTAAGACATTTATGATGAAAAATGTGTTTTGGGGAAAATGAAAACAAAAGGCTATAGTCGTATGTCCAAAAAGGGCAAAAATGGTCAACAAAATAAAAATGCCATTTTTTGATTTTGATGTACAGGAAATTACATTTACTTAATAACTGCAATGAAATAAGTAAAAAATAACGATTATTAAGACATTTATGATGAAAAATGTGTTTTGGGGGAAAATGAAATATAGTCTTATGTCCAAAGAGGGCCAAAATGGTCAACAAAATAAAAATGCCCATATTTTGATTCTGATGTATAGGAAACTATGTTTACTTAATAACTGCAATGAAATAAGTGAAAAATAACGAATTTTAAGACATTTATGATGAAAAATGTCTTTTGGGGAAAATGAAAAAACAAAAGGCTAGTCTTTTGTCCAAAAAGGGCCAAAATGGTCCACAAAATAAAAATGCCATTTTTTTGATTCCCATGTACAGGAAACTATATTTACTTAATAACTGCAATGAAATAAGTGAAAAATAACGAATAGTAAGACATTTATGATGAAAAATGTGTTTTTGGGGAAAATGAAAAAACAAAAGGCTATAGTCTTATGTCCAAAGAGGGCCAAAATGGTCAACAAAATAAAAATGCCATATTTTTGATTCCGATGTATAGGAACCTATATTTACTTAATGACTGCAGTGAAACATGTGAAAAGTAAGGAGTTTTAAGACATTTATGATGAAGAATGTGTTTTGAGGAAAATGAAAAAAACAAAAGGCTATACTCTTATGTCCAAAAAGGGGCCAAAATGGTCAACAAAATAAAAATGCCATATTTTGATTCCGAATGTATAGGAAACTATGTTTACTTAATAACCTGCAGTGAATAAATGACATAACGACTTTTAAGACATTTATGATGAAAAATGTGTTTTTGGGGAGAATGAAAAAACAAAAGGCTATAGTCTTATGTCCAAAAAGGGCAAAAATGGTCAACAAAATAAAAATGCCATTTTTTGATTTTCATGTACAGGAAATTACATTTACTTAATAACTGCAGTGAAATAAATGACATAACGAGTTTTAAGACATTTATGATGAAAAATGTGTTTTGGGGAAAATGAAAAACAAAAGGCTATAGTCTTATGTCCAAAAACGGCCAAAATGGTCAACAAAATAAAAATGGCATTTTTTTGATGACGATGTACAGGAAATTACATTTACTTAATAACTGCAATGAAATAAGTGAAAAGTAATGAGTTTTAAGACATTTATGATGAAAAATGTGTTTTTGGGGAAAATGAAAAACAAAAGGCTATAGTCTTATGTCCAAAAACGGCCAAAATGGTCAACAAAATAAAAATGCCATTTTTTGATTTTCATGTACAGGAAATTACATTTACTTAATATCTGCAATGAAATAAGTGAAAAATAACGAATATTAAGACATTTATGATGAAAAATGTGTTCTGGGGAAAATGAAAAACAAAAGGCTATAGTCTTATGTCCAAAAACCGGCCAAAATGGTCAACAAAAATAAAAATGCCATATTTTGATTCCGATGTATAGGGAACTATATTTACTTAATAACTGCAGTGAAACTTGTGAAAAGTAATGAGTTTTAAGACATTTATGATGAAAAATGTATTTTGGGGAAAATGAAAAAAACAAAAGGCTATAGTCTTATGTCCAAAGAGGGCCAAAATGGTCAACAAAATAAAAATGCCATTTTTTTGATTTTGATGTACAGGAAATTACATTTACTTAATAACTGCAATGAAATAAGTGAAAAATAACGAATAGTAAGACATTTATGATGAAAAATGTGTTTTGGGGAAAATGAAAAAACAAAAGGCTATAGTCTTATGTCCAAAGAGGGCCAAAATGGTCAACAAAATAAAAATGCCATTTTTTGATTTTCCTGTACAGGAAATTACATTTACTTAATAACTGCAATGCAATAAGTGAAAAGTAATTAGTTTTAAGAACATTTATGATGAAAAATGTGTTTTGGGGAAAATGAAAAACAAAAGGCTATAGTCTTATGTCCAAAAACGGCCAAAATGGTCAACAAAATAAAAATGCCATATTTTGATTCCGATGTATAGGAAACTATGTTTACTTAATAACTGCAATGAAATAAGTGAAAAATAACGAATTTTAAGACATTTATGATGAAAAATGTATTTTGGGGGAAATGAAAAAACAAAAGGCTATAGTCCTTATGTCCAAAGAGGACCAAAATGGTCAACAAAATAAAAATGCCATTTTTTGATTCCGATGTATAGGAAACTGTATTTACTTAATAATTGCAGTGAAATAAATGACATATAATGAGTTTTAAGACATGTATGATGAAAAATGTATTTTGGGGGAAATGAAAAAAACAAAAGGCTATAGTCTTATGTCCAAAGAGGGCCAAAATGGTCAACAAAATAAAAAATGCCATTTTTTTGATTTTGATGTACAGGAAATTACATTTACTTAATAACTGCAATGAAATAAGTGAAAAATAACGAATATTAAGACATTTATGATGAAAAATGTGTTTTGGGGAAAATGAAAAAACAAAAGGCTATAGTCTTATGTCCAAAGAGGGCCAAAATGGTCAACAAAATAAAAATGCCATTTTTTGATTTTGATGTACAGGAAATTACATTTACTTAATAACTGCAATGAAATAAGTGAAAAGTAATGAGTTTTAAGACATTTATGATGAAAAATGTATTTTGGGGAAAATGAAAAAACTAAAGGCTATAGTCCTTATTTCCAAAAATGGCAAAAATGGTCAACAAAATAAAAATGCCATATTTTGATTCCGATGTATAGGAAACTATGTTTACTTAATAACTGCAATGAAATAAGTGAAAAATAACGAATTTTAAGACATTTATGATGAAAAATGTATTTTGGGGGAAATGAAAAAACAAAAGGCTATAGTCTTATGTCCAAAGAGGGCCAAAATGGTCAACAAAATAAAAATGCCATTTTTTGATTTTGATGTACAGGAAATTACATTTACTTAATAACTGCAATGAAATAAGTGAAACATAACGAATAGTAAGACATTTATGATGAAAAATGTGTTTTTGGGGGAAAATGAAAAAACAAAAGGCTATGGTCTTATGTCCACAGAGGACCAAAATGGTCAACAAAAATAAAATGCCATATTTTGATTCCGATGTATAGGAAACTATGTTTACTTAATAACTGCAATGAAATAAGTGAAAAATAACGAATTTTAAGACATTTATGATGAAAAATGTCTTTTTGGGGAAAATGAAAAAACAAAAGGCTATGATCTTATGTCCAAAAAGGGCAAAAATGGTCAACAAAATAAAAATGCCATTTTTTGATTTTCATGTACAGTAAATTACATTTACTTAATAACTGCAATGAAATAAGTGAAAAATAACGAATATTAAGACATTTATGATGAAAAATGTGTTTTGGGGGAAAATGAAAAAACAAAAGGCTATAGTCTTATGTCCAAAGAGGACCAAAATGGTCAACAAAAAAAAAATGCCATTTTTTGATTCCGATGTATAGGAAACTGTATTTACTTAATAATTGCAGTGAAATAAATGACATATAATGAGTTTTAAGACATGTATGATGAAAAATGTATTTTGGGGGAAATGAAAAAACAAAAGGCTATAGTCTTATGTCCAAAGAGGGCCAAAATGGTCAACAAAATAAAAATGCCATTTTTTGATTTTGATGTACAGGAAATTACATTTACTTAATAACTGCATTGAAATAAGTGAAAAATAACGAATATTAAGACATTTATGATGAAAAATGTGTTTTGGGGAAAATGAAAAAACAAAAGGCTATAGTCTTATGTCCAAAGAGGGCCAAAATGGTCAACAAAATAAAAATGGCATATTTTGATTCCGATGTATAGTAAACTATGTTTACTTAATAACTGCAATGAAATAAGTGAAAAATAACGAATTTTAAAGACATTTATGATGAAAAAATGTGTTTTTGGGGGAAAATGAAAAAACAAAAGGCGTCTTATGTCCAAAGAGGACCAAAATGGTCAACAAAATAAAAATGCCATATTTTGATTCCGATGTATAGGAAACTATGTTTACTTAATAACTGCAATGAAATAAGTGAAAAATAACGAATTTTAAGACATTTATGATGAAAAATGTCTTTTGGGGAAAATGAAAAAAACAAAAGGCTATGGTCTTATGTCCAAAAAGGGCAAAAATGGTCAACAAAATAAAAATGCCATTTTTGATTTTCATGTACAGGAAATTACATTTACTTAATATTCGTTTACTTTTCACTTATTTCATTGCAGTTATTAAGTAAATGTAATTTCCTGTACATGAAAATCAAAAAATGGCATTTTTATTTTGTTGACCATTTTTGCCCTTATTGGACATAAGACCATAGCCTTTTGTTTTTTTCATTTTCCCCAAAAACACATTTTTCATCATAAATGTCTTAATATTCGTTATTTTTCACTTATTTCATTGCAGTTATTAAGACATTTATGATGAAAAAATGTGTTTTGGGGAAAATGAAAAAACAAAAGGCTATAGTCTTATGTCCAAAGAGGACCAAAATGGTCAACAAAATAAAAATGCCCATTTTTTGATTCCGATGTATAGGAAACTGTATTTACTTAATAATTGCAGTGAAATAAATGACATATAATGAGTTTTAAAGACATGTATGATGAAAAATGTATTTTGGGGGGAAATGAAAAAACAAAAGGCTATAGTCTTATGTCCAAAGAGGGCCAAAATGGTCAACAAAATAAAAATGCCATTTTTTGATTTTGATGTACAGGAAATTACATTTACTTAATAACTGCAATGAAATAAGTGAAAAATAACGAATATTAAGACATTTATGATGAAAAATGTGTTTTGGGGAAAATGAAAAAACAAAAGGCTATATAGTCTTATGTCCAAAGAGGGCCAAAATGGTCAACAAAATAAAAATGGCATTTTTTGATGACGATGTACAGGAAATTACATTTACTTAATAACTGCAATGAAATAAGTGAAAAGTAATGAGTTTTAAGACATTTATGATGAAAAATGTGTTTTGGGGAAAATGAAAAACAAAAGGCTATAGTCTTATGTCCAAAAACGGCCAAAATGGTCAACAAAATAAAATGCCATATTTTGATTCCGATGTATAGGGAACTATATTACTTAATAACTGCAGTGAAACTTGTGAAAAGTAATGAGTTTTAAGACATTTATGATGAAAAATGTGTTTTGGGGAAAATGAAAAAACAAAAAGGCTATAGTCTTATGTCCAAAGAGGACCAAAATGGTCAACAAAAATAAAAATGCCATTTTTTGATTCCGATGTACAGGAAATTACATTTACTTAATAACTGCAATGAAATAAGTGAAAAGTAATGAGTTTTAAGACATTTATGATGAAAAATGTGTTTTGGGGAAAATGAAAAACAAAAAGGCTATAGTCTTATGTCCAAAAACGGCCAAAATGGTCAACAAAATAAAAATGCCATATTTTGATTCCCATGTATAGGGAACTATATTTACTTAATAACTGCAGTGAAACTTGTGAAAAGTAATGAGTTTTATGACATTTATGATGAAAAATGTATTTTGGGGAAAATGAAAAAACAAAAAGGCTATAGTCTTATGTCCAAAAAGGGCAAAAATGGTCAACAAAATAAAAATGCCATTTTTTGATTTTCATGTACGGGAAATTACATTTACTTAATAACTGCAATGAAAAAAGTGAAAAATGTGTTTTGGGGAAAATGAAAAAAACAAAAGGCTATAGTCTTATGTCCAAAGAGGACCAAAAATAGTCAACAAAATAAAAATGCCATTTTTTGATTTTCATGTACGGGAAATTACATTTACTTAATAACTGCAATGAAAAAAGTGAAAAATGTGTTTTGGGGAAAATGAAAAAACAAAAGGGCTATAGTCTTATGTCCAAAGAGGACCAAAATGGTCAACAAAAATAAAAATGCCATTTTTTGATTTTCATGTACGGGAAATTACATTTACTTAATAACTGCAATGAAAAAAGTGAAAAATGTGTTTTGGGGAAAATGAAAAAACAAAAGGCTATAGTCTTATGTCCAAAGAGGACCAAAATGGTCAACAAAATAAAAATGCCATTTTTTGATTCCGATGTATAGGAAACTGTATTTACTTAATAATTGCAGTGAAATAAATGACATATAATGAGTTTTAAGACATTTATGAATGAAAAATGTATTTTGGGGAAAATGAAAAAACAAAAGGCTATAGTCTTATGTCCAAAGAGGGCCAAAATCGTCAACAAAATAAAAATGCCATTTTTTGATTTTGATGTACAGGAAATTACATTTACTTAATAACTGCAATGAAATAAGTGAAAAATAACGAATATTAAGACATTTATGATGAAAAATGTGTTTTGGGGGAAATGAAAAAACAAAAGGCTATAGTCTTATGTCCAAAGAGGGGCCAAAATGGTCAACAAAATAAAAATGGCATTTTTTGATGACGATGTACAGGAAATTACATTTACTTAATAACTGCAATGAAATAAGTGAAAAATAACGAATAGTAAGACATTTATGATGAAAAATGTGTTTTGGGGAAAATGAAAAAACAAAAGGCTATAGTCTTATGTCCAAAGAGGACCAAAATGGTCAACAAAATGAAAATGGCATTTTTTGATGACGATGTACAGGAAATTACATTTACTTAATAACTGCAATGAAATAAGTGAAAAGTAATGAGTTTTAAGACATTTATGATGAAAAATGTGTTTTGGGGAAAATGAAAAACAAAAGGCTGTCCAAAAAGGGCCAAAATGGTCAACAAAATTTAAATGCCATTTTTTGATTACAATGTATAGGAAATTATATTTACCTAATAACTGCAGTGAAACTTGTGAAAAGTAATGAGTTTTAAGACATTTATGATAAAAAAATGTGTTTTGGGGAAAATGAAAAAAACAAAAGGCTATAGTCTTATGTCCAAAGAGGGCCAAAATGGTCAACAAAATAAAAATGGCGTATTTTGATTCCGATGTATAGTAAATTATGTTTACTTAATAACTGCAATTAAATAAGTGAAAAATAACGAATTTTAAGACATTTATGATGAAAAATGTGTTTTGGGGAAAATGAAAAAACAAAAGGCTATAGTCTTATGTCCAAAGAGGACCAAAATGGTCAACCAAAATTAAAATGCCATATTTTGATTCCGATGTATAGGAAACTATGTTTACTTAATAACTGCAATGAAATAAGTGAAAAATAACGAATTTTAAGACATTTATGATGAAAAATGTCTTTTGGGGAAAATGAAAAAACAAAAGGCTATGGTCTTATGTCCAAAAAGGGCAAAAATGGTCAACAAAATAAAAATGCCATTTTTTTTTATTTCATGTACAGGAAATTACATTTACTTAATAACTGCAATGAAATAAGTGAAAAATAACGAATATTAAGACATTTATGATGAAAAATGTGTTTTGGGGAAAATGAAAAAACAAAAGGCTATAGTCTTATGTCCAAAGCGGGCCAAAATGGTCAACAAAATAAAAAATGGCGTATTTTGATTCCGATGTATAGGAAACTATGTTTATTTAATAACTGCAGTGAAATAAATGACATATAATGAGTTTTAAGACATTTATGATGAAAAATGTATTTTGGGGAAAATGAAAAAACAAAAGTCTATAGTCTTATGTCCAAAGAGGGCCAAAATGGTCAACAAAATAAAAATGGCATTTTTTGATGACGATGTACAGGAAATTACATTTACTTAATAACTGCAATGAAATAAGTTAAAAGTAATGAGCTTTAAGACATTTATGATGAAAAATGTATTTTGGGGAAAATGAAAAAACAAAAGGCTATAGTCTTATGTCCAAAAAGGGCAAAAATGGTCAACAAAATAAAAATGCCATTTTTTTGATTTTCATGTACGGGAAATTAACATTTACTTAATAACTGCAATGAAAAAAGTGAAAAATGTGTTTTGGGGAAAATGAAAAAACAAAAGGCTATAGTCTTATGTCCAAAGAGGACCAAAATGGTCAACAAAATAAAAATGCCATTTTTTGATTCCGATGTATAGGAAACTGTATTTACTTAATAATTGCAGTGAAATAAATGACATATAATGAGTTTTAAGACATTTATGATGAAAAATGTATTTTGGGGAAAATGAAAAAACAAAAGGCTATAGTCCTTATGTCCAAAGAGGGCCAAAATGGTCAACAAAATAAAAATGCCATTTTTTGATTTTGATGTACAGGAAAATTACATTTACTTAATAACTGCAATGAAATAAGTGAAAAATAACGAATATTAAGACATTTATGATGAAAAAATGTATTTTGGGGAAAAATGAAAAAACAAAAGGCTATAGTCTTATGTCCAAAGAGGGCCAAAATGGTCAACAAAATAAAAATGGCATTTTTTGATGACGATGTACAGGAAATTACATTTACTTAATAACTGCAATGAAATAAGTGAAAAATAACGAATATTAAGACATTTATGATGAAAAATGTGTTTTGGGGAAAATGAAAAACAAAAGGCTATAGTCTTATGTCCAAAAACGGCCAAAATGGTCAACAAAATAAAAATGCCATATTTTGATTCCGATGTATAGGGAACTATATTTACTTAATAACTGCAGTGAAACTTGTGAAAAGTAATGAGTTTTAAGACATGTATGATGAAAAATGTATTTTGGGGGAAAATGAAAAAACAAAAGGCTATAGTCTTATGTCCAAAGAGGGCCAAAATGGTCAACAAAATAAAAATGCCATTTTTTGATTTTGATGTACAGGAAATTACATTTACTTAATAACTGCAATGAAATAAGTGAAAAATAACGAATAGTAAGACATTTATGATGAAAAATGTGTTTTGGGGAAAATGAAAAAACTAAAGGCTATAGTCTTATTTCCAAAAATGGCAAAAATGGTCAACAAAATAAAAATGTCATATTTGTATTCCGATGTACAGGAAATTACATTTACTTAATAACTGCAATGAAATAAGTGAAAAATAACGAATTTTAAGACATTTATGATGAAAAATGTGTTTTGGGGAAAATGAAAAAACAAAAGGCTATAGTCTTATGTCCAAAAAGGGCAAAAATGGTCAACAAAATAAAAATGCCATTTTTTGATTTTGATGTACAGGAAATTACATTTACTTAATAACTGCAATGAAATAAGTGAAAAGTAATGAGTTTTAAGACATTTATGATGAAAAATGTGTTTTGGGGAAAATGAAAAAACAAAAGGCTATAGTCTTATGTCCAAAGCGGGCCAAAATGGTCAACAAAATAAAAATGGCGTATTTTGATTCCGATGTATAGGAAACTATGTTTATTTAATAACTGCAGTGAAATAAATGACATAACGACTTTTAAGACATTTATGATGAAAAATGTGTTTTGGTGAGAATGAAAAAACAAAAGGCTATAGTCTTATGTCCAAAAATGGTCAACAAAATAAAAATGCCATATTTTGATTCCGATGTATAGGGAACTATATTTACTTAATAACTGCAGTGAAACTTGTGAAAAGTAATGAGTTTTAAGACATTTATGATGAAAAATGTGTTTTGGGGAAAATGAAAAAACAAAAGGCTATAGTCTTATGTCCAAAAAGGGCAAAAATGGTCAACAAAATAAAAATGCCATTTTTTGATTTTCATGTACAGGAAATTACATTTACTTAATATCTGCAATGAAATAAGTGAAAAATATCGAATATTAAGACATTTATGATGAAAAAATGTGTTTTGGGGAAAATGAAAAAACAAAAGGCTATAGTCTTATGTCCAAAAACGGCCAAAATGGTCAACAAAATAAAAATGCCATATTTTGATTCCGATGTATAGGGAACTATATTTACTTAATAACTGCAGTGAAACTTGTGAAAAGTAATGAGTTTTAAGACATTTATGATGAAAAATGTATTTTGGGGAAAATGAAAAAACAAAAGGCTATAGTCTTATGTCCAAAGAGGGCCAAAATGGTCAACAAAATAAAAATGCCATTTTTTGATTTTGATGTACAGGAAATTACATTTACTTAATAACTGCAATGAAATAAGTGAAAAATAACGAATAGTAAGACATTTATGATGAAAAATGTGTTATGGGGAAAATGAAAAAACAAAAGGCTATAGTCTTATGTCCAAAGAGGGCCAAAATGGTCAACAAAATAAAAATGGCATTTTTTGATGACGATGTACAGGAAATTACATTTACTTAATAACTGCAATGAAATAAGTGAAAAGTAATGAGTTTTAAGACATTTATGATGAAAAATGTATTTTGGGGAAAATGAAAAAACAAAAGGCTATAGTCTTATGTCCAAAAAGGGCAAAAATGGTCAACAAAATAAAAATGCCATTTTTTGATTTTCATGTACGGGAAATTACATTTACTTAACTGCAATGAAAAAAGTGAAAAATGTGTTTTGGGGAAAATGAAAAAACAAAAGGCTATGTCCAAAGAGGACCAAAATGGTCAACAAAATAAAAATGCCATTTTTTGATTCCGATGTATAGGAAACTGTATTTACTTAATAATTGCAGTGAAATAAATGACATATAATGAGTTTTAAGACATTTATGATGAAAAATGTGTTTTGGGGAAAATGAAAAAACAAAAGGCTATAGTCTTATGTCCAAAGAGGGCCAAAATGGTCAACAAAATAAAAATGGCATTTTTTGATTTTCATGTACAGGAAATGACATGTACTTAATAACTGCAATGCAATAAGTGAAAAGTAATTAGTTTTAAGACATTTATGATGAAAAATGTGTTTTGGGGAAAATGAAAAACAAAAGGCTATAGTCTTATGTCCAAAAACGGCCAAAATGGTCAACAAAATAAAAATGCCATATTTTGATTCCGATGTATAGGAAACTATGTTTACTTAATTACTGCAGTGAAACTTGTGAAAAGTAATGAGTTTTAAGACATTTATGATGAAAAATGTATTTTGGGGAAAATGAAAAAACAAAAGGCTATAGTCTTATGTCCAAAGAGGGGCAAAATGGTCAACAAAATAAAAATGGCATTTTTTGATGACGATGTACAGGAAATTCCATTTACTTAATAACTGCAATGAAATAAGTGAAAAGTAATGAGTTTTAAGACATTTATGATGAAAAATGTATTTTGGGGAAAATGAAAAAACAAAAGGCTATAGTCTTATGTCCAAAGAGGGGCAAAATGGTCAACAAAATAAAAATGGCATTTTTTGATGACGATGTACAGGAAATTCCATTTACTTAATAACTGCAATGAAATAAGTGAAAAGTAATGAGTTTTAAGACATTTATGATGAAAAATGTATTTTGGGGAAAATGAAAAAACAAAAGGCTATAGTCTTATGTCCAAAAAGGGCAAAAATGGTCAACAAAATAAAAATGCCATTTTTTGATTTTCATGTACGGGAAATTACATTTACTTAATAACTGCAATGAAAAAAGTGAAAAATGTGTTTTGGGGAAACTGAAAAAACAAAAGGCTATAGTCTTATGTCCAAAGAGGACCAAAATGGTCAACAAAATAAAAATGCCATTTTTTGATTCCGATGTATAGGAAACTGTATTTACTTAATAATTGCAGTGAAATAAATGACATATAATGAGTTTTAAGACATTTATGATGAAAAATGTATTTTGGGGGAAATGAAAAAAACAAAAGGCTATAGTCTTATGTCCAAAGAGGGCCAAAATGGTCAACAAAATAAAAATGCCATTTTTTGATTTTGATGTACAGGAAATTACATTTACTTAATAACTGCAATGAAATAAGTGAAAAATAACGAATAGTAAGACATTTATGATGAAAAATGTGTTTTGGGGAAAATGAAAAAACAAAAGGCTATAGTCTTATGTCCAAAAAGGGCAAAAATGGTCAACAAAATAAAAATGCCATTTTTTGATGACGATGTACAGGAAATTACATTTACTTAATAACTGCAATGAAATAAGTGAAAAGTAATGAGTTTTAAGACATTTATGATGAAAAATGTGTTTTGGGGAAAATTAAAAAACAAAAGGCTGTCCAAAAAGGGCCAAAATGGTCAACAAAATTTAAATGCCATTTTTTGATTACAATGTATAGGAAATTATATTTACCTAATAACTGCAGTGAAACTTGTGAAAAGTAATGAGTTTTAAGACATTTATGATGAAAAATGTGTTTTGGGGAAAATGAAAAAACAAAAGGCTATAGTCTTATGTCCAAAGCGGGCCAAAATGGTCAACAAAATAAAAATGGCGTATTTTGATTCCGATGTATAGGAAACTATGTTTATTTAATAACTGCAGTGAAATAAATGACATAACGACTTTTAAGACATTTATGATGAAAAATGTGTTTTGGGGAGAATGAAAAAACAAAAGGCTATAGTCTTATGTCCAAAAATGGTCAACAAAATAAAAATGCCATATTTTGATTCCGATGTATAGGGAACTATATTTACTTAATAACTGCAGTGAAACTTGTGAAAAGTAATGAGTTTTAAGACATTTATGATGAAAAATGTATTTTGGGGAAAATGAAAAAACAAAAGGCTATAGTCTTATGTCCAAAGAGGGCCAAAATGGTCAACAAAATAAAAATGCCATTTTTTGATTTTCATGTACAGGAAATTACATTTACTTAATATCTGCAATGAAATAAGTGAAAAATAACGAATATTAAGACATTTATGATGAAAAATGTGTTTTGGGGAAAATGAAAAAACAAAAGGCTATAGTCTTATGTCCAAAAACGGCCAAAATGGTCAACAAAATAAAAATGCCATATTTTGATTCCGATGTATAGGGAACTATATTTACTTAATAACTGCAGTGAAACTTGTGAAAAGTAATGAGTTTTAAGACATTTATGATGAAAAATGTATTTTGGGGGAAAATGAAAAAACAAAAGGCTATAGTCTTATGTCCAAAGAGGGCCAAAATGGTCAACAAAATAAAAATGGCATTTTTTGATGACGATGTACAGGAAATTACATTTACTTAATAACTGCAATGAAATAAGTGAAAAGTAATGAGTTTTAAGACATTTATGATGAAAAAATGTATTTTGGGGAAAATGAAAAAACAAAAGGCTATAGTCTTATGTCCAAAAAGGGCAAAAATGGTCAACAAAATAAAAATGCCATTTTTTGATTTTCATGTACGGGAAATTACATTTACTTAACTGCAATGAAAAAAGTGAAAAATGTGTTTTGGGGAAAATGAAAAAAACAAAAGGCTATGTCCAAAGAGGACCAAAATGGTCAACAAAATAAAAATGCCATTTTTTGATTCCGATGTATAGGAAACTGTATTTACTTAATAATTGCAGTGAAATAAATGACATATAATGAGTTTTAAGACATTTATGATGAAAAATGTGTTTTGGGGAAAATGAAAAAACAAAAGGCTATAGTCTTATGTCCAAAGAGGGCCAAAATGGTCAACAAAATAAAAATGGCATTTTTTGATTTTCATGTACAGGAAATTACATGTACTTAATAACTGCAATGCAATAAGTGAAAAGTAATTAGTTTTAAGACATTTATGAAGAAAAATGTGTTTTGGGGAAAATGAAAAACAAAAGGCTATAGTCTTATGTCCAAAAACGGCCAAAATGGTCAACAAAATAAAAATGCCATATTTTGATTCCGATGTATAGGAAACTATGTTTACTTAATTACTGCAGTGAAACTTGTGAAAAGTAATGAGTTTTAAGACATTTATGATGAAAAATGTATTTTGGGGAAAATGAAAAAACAAAAGGCTATAGTCTTATGTCCAAAGAGGGGCAAAATGGTCAACAAAATAAAAATGGCATTTTTTGATGACGATGTACAGGAAATTCCATTTACTTAATAACTGCAATGAAATAAGTGAAAAGTAATGAGTTTTAAGACATTTATGATGAAAAATGTATTTTGGGGAAAATGAAAAAACAAAAGGCTATAGTCTTATGTCCAAAAAGGGCAAAAATGGTCAACAAAATAAAAATGCCATTTTTTGATTTTCATGTACGGGAAATTACATTTACTTAATAACTGCAATGAAAAAAGTGAAAAATGTGTTTTGGGGAAATTGAAAAAACAAAAGGCTATAGTCTTATGTCCAAAGAGGACCAAAATGGTCAACAAAATAAAAATGCCATTTTTTGATTCCGATGTATAGGAAACTGTATTTACTTAATAATTGCAGTGAAATAAATGACATATAATGAGTTTTAAGACATTTATGATGAAAAATTTATTTTGGGGGAAATGAAAAAACAAAAGGCTATAGTCTTATGTCCAAAGAGGGCCAAAATGGTCAACAAAATAAAAATGCCATTTTTTGATTTTGATGTACAGGAAATTACATTTACTTAATAACTGCAATGAAATAAGTGAAAAATAACGAATAGTAAGACATTTATGATGAAAAATGTGTTTTTGGGGAAAATGAAAAAACAAAAGGCTATAGTCTTATGTCCAAAGAGGGCCAAAATGGTCAACAAAATAAAAATGGCATTTTTTGATGACGATGTACAGGAAATTACATTTACTTAATAACTGCAATGAAATAAGTGAAAAATAACGAATAGTAAGACATTTATGATGAAAAATGTGTTTTGGGGAAAATGAAAAAACAAAAGGCTATAGTCTTATGTCCAAAGAGGGCCAAAATGGTCAACAAAATAAAAATGCCATATTTTGATTCCGATGTATAGGAAACTATGTTTACTTAATTACTGCAGTGAAACTTGTGAAAAGTAATGAGTTTTAAGACATTTATGATGAAAAAATGTATTTTGGGGAAAATGAAAAAACTAAAGGCTATATAGTCTTATTTCCAAAAATGGCAAAAATGGTCAACAAAATAAAAATGTCATATTTGTATTCCGATGTACAGGAAATTACATTTACTTAATAACTGCAATGAAATAAGTGAAAAATAACGAATTTTAAGACATTTATGATGAAAAATGTATTTTGGGGAAAATGAAAAAACTAAAGGCTATATAGTCTTATTTCCAAAAAGGGCAAAAATGGTCAACAAAATAAAAATGCCATTTTTTTGATTTTGATGTACAGGAAATTACATTTACTTAATAACTGCAATGAAATAAGTGAAAAATAATGAATATTAAGACATTTATGATGAAAAATGTGTTTTGGGGAAAATGAAAAACAAAAGGCTATAGTCTTATGTCCAAAAACGGCCAAAATGGTCAACAAAATAAAAATGCCATATTTTGATTCCGATGTATAGAAAACTATATTTACTTAATAACTGCAGTGAAACTTGTGAAAAGTAATGAGTTTTAAGACATTTATGATGAAAAATGTGTTTTGGGGAAAATTAAAAAACAAAAGGCTGTCCAAAAAGGGCCAAAATGGTCAACAAAATTTAAATGCCATTTTTTGATTACAATGTATAGGAAATTATATTTACCTAATAACTGCAGTGAAACTTGTGAAAAGTAATGAGTTTTAAGACATTTATGATAAAAAATGTGTTTTGGGGAAAATGAAAAAACAAAAGGCTATAGTCTTATGTCCAAAGAGGGCCAAAATGGTCAACAAAATAAAAATGGCATTTTTTGATGACGATGTACAGGAAATTACATTTACTTAATAACTGCAATGAAATAAGTGAAAAGTAATGAGTTTTAAGACATTTATGATGAAAAATGTGTTTTGGGGAAAATGAAAAACAAAAGGCTATAGTCTTATGTCCAAAAACGGCCAAAATGGTCAACAAAATAAAAATGCCATATTTTGATTCCGATGTATAGGGAACTATATTTACTTAATAACTGCAGTGAAACTTGTGAAAAGTAATGAGTTTTAAGACATTTATGATGAAAAATGTATTTTGGGGAAAATGAAAAAAACAAAAGGCTATAGTCTTATGTCCAAAGAGGGCCAAAATGGTCAACAAAATAAAAATGCCATTTTTTGATTTTGATGTACAGGAAATTACATTTACTTAATAACTGCAATGAAATAAGTGAAAAATAACGAATAGTAAGACATTTATGATGAAAAATGTGTTTTGGGGAAAATGAAAAAACAAAAGGCTATAGTCTTATGTCCAAAGAGGGCCAAAATGGTCAACAAAATAAAAATGGCATTTTTTGATTCCGATATATAGGAAACTATGTTTATTTAATAACTGCAGTGAAATAAATGACATAACGACTTTTAAGACATTTATGATGAAAAATGTATTTTGGGGAAAATGAAAAAACTAAAGGCTATAGTCTTATTTCCAAAAATGGCAAAAATGGTCAACAAAATAAAAATGTCATATTTGTATTCCGATGTACAGGAAATTACATTTACTTAATAACTGCAATGAAATAAGTGAAAAATAACGAATTTTAAGACATTTATGATGAAAAATGTGTTTTGGGGAAAATGAAAAAACAAAAGGCTATAGTCTTATGTCCAAAGAGGACCAAAATGGTCAACAAAATAAAAATGCCATTTTTTGATTTTGATGTACAGGAAATTACATTTACTTAATAACTGCAATGAAATAAGTGAAAAGTAATGAGTTTTAAGACATTTATGATGAAAAATGTGTTTTGGGGAAAATTAAAAAACAAAAGGCTGTCCAAAAAGGGCCAAAATGGTCAACAAAATTTAAATGCCATTTTTTGATTACAATGTATAGGAAATTATATTTACCTAATAACTGCAGTGAAACTTGTGAAAAGTAATGAGTTTTAAGACATTTATGATAAAAAATGTGTTTTGCGGAAAATGAAAAAACAAAAGGCTATAGTCTTATGTCCAAAGAGGGCCAAAATGGTCAACAAAATAAAAATGGCATATTTTGATTCCGATGTATAGTAAACTATGTTTACTTAATAACTGCAATGAAATAAGTGAAAAATAACGAATTTTAAGACATTTATGATGAAAAATGTGTTTTGGGGAAAATGAAAAAACAAAAGGCTATAGTCTTATGTCCAAAGAGGACCAAAATGGTCAACAAAATAAAAATGCCATATTTTGATTCCGATGTATAGGAAATTACATTTACTTAATAACTGCAATGAAATAAGTGAAAAATAACGAATATTAAGACATTTATGATGAAAAATGTGTTTTGGGGAAAATGAAAATACAAAAGGCTATAGTCTTATGTCCAAAGAGGGCCAAAATGCTCAACAAAATAAAAATGCCATTTTTTGATTCCGATGTATAGGAAACTGTATTTACTTAATAATTGCAGTGAAATAAATGACATATAATGAGTTTTAAGACATTTATGATGAAAAATTTATTTTGGGGGAAATGAAAAAACAAAAGGCTATAGTCTTATGTCCAAAGAGGGCCAAAATGGTCAACAAAATAAAAATGCCATTTTTTGATTTTGATGTACAGGAAATTACATTTACTTAATAACTGCAATGAAATAAGTGAAAAATAACGAATAGTAAGACATTTATGATGAAAAATGTGTTTTGGGGAAAATGAAAAAAACAAAAGGCTATAGTCTTATGTCCAAAGAGGGCCAAAATGGTCAACAAAATAAAAATGGCATTTTTTGATGACGATGTACAGGAAATTACATTTACTTAATAACTGCAATGAAATAAGTGAAAAATAACGAATAGTAAGACATTTATGATGAAAAATGTGTTTTGGGGAAAATGAAAAAACAAAAGGCTATAGTCTTATGTCCAAAGAGGGCCAAAATGGTCAACAAAATAAAAATGCCATATTTTGATTCCGATGTATAGGAAACTATGTTTACTTAATTACTGCAGTGAAACTTGTGAAAAGTAATGAGTTTTAAGACATTTATGATGAAAAATGTATTTTGGGGAAAATGAAAAAACTAAAGGCTATATAGTCTTATTTCCAAAAATGGCAAAAATGGTCAACAAAATAAAAATGTCATATTTGTATTCCGATGTACAGGAAATTACATTTACTTAATAACTGCAATGAAATAAGTGAAAAATAACGAATTTTAAGACATTTATGATGAAAAATGTGTTTTGGGGAAAATGAAAAAACAAAAGGCTATAGTCTTATGTCCAAAAAGGGCAAAAATGGTCAACAAAATAAAAATGCCATTTTTTGATTTTGATGTACAGGAAATTACATTTACTTAATAACTGCAATGAAATAAGTGAAAAATAATGAATATTAAGACATTTATGATGAAAAATGTGTTTTGGGGAAAATGAAAAACAAAAGGCTATAGTCTTATGTCCAAAAACGGCCAAAATGGTCAACAAAATAAAAATGCCATATTTTGATTCCGATGTATAGAAAAACTATATTTACTTAATAACTGCAGTGAAACTTGTGAAAAGTAATGAGTTTTAAGACATTTATGATGAAAAATGTGTTTTGGGGAAAATTAAAAAACAAAAGGCTGTCCAAAAAGGGCCAAAATGGTCAACAAAATTTAAATGCCATTTTTTGATTACAATGTATAGGAAATTATATTTACCTAATAACTGCAGTGAAACTTGTGAAAAGTAATGAGTTTTTAAGACATTTATGATAAAAAATGTGTTTTGGGGAAAATGAAAAAACAAAAGGCTATAGTCTTATGTCCAAAGAGGGCCAAAATGGTCAACAAAATAAAAATGGCATTTTTTGATGACGATGTACAGGAAATTACATTTACTTAATAACTGCAATGAAATAAGTGAAAAGTAATGAGTTTTAAGACATTTATGATGAAAAATGTGTTTTGGGGAAAATGAAAAACAAAAGGCTATAGTCTTATGTCCAAAAACGGCCAAAATGGTCAACAAAATAAAAATGCCATATTTTGATTCCGATGTATAGGGAACTATATTTACTTAATAACTGCAGTGAAACTTGTGAAAAGTAATGAGTTTTAAGACATTTATGATGAAAAATGTATTTTGGGGAAAATGAAAAAACAAAAGGCTATAGTCTTATGTCCAAAGAGGGCCAAAATGGTCAACAAAATAAAAATGCCATTTTTTTGATTTTGATGTACAGGAAATTACATTTACTTAATAACTGCAATGAAATAAGTGAAAAATAACGAATAGTAAGACATTTATGATGAAAAATGTGTTTTGGGGAAAATGAAAAAAACAAAAGGCTATAGTCTTATGTCCAAAGAGGGCCAAAATGGTCAACAAAATAAAAATGGCATTTTTTGATTCCGATATATAGGAAACTATGTTTATTTAATAACTGCAGTGAAATAAATGACATAACGACTTTTAAGACATTTATGATGAAAAAATGTATTTTGGGGAAAATGAAAAAACTAAAGGCTATAGTCTTATTTCCAAAAATGGCAAAAATGGTCAACAAAATAAAAATGTCATATTTGTATTCCGATGTACAGGAAATTACATTTACTTAATAACTGCAATGAAATAAGTGAAAAATAACGAATTTTAAGACATTTATGATGAAAAATGTGTTTTGGGGAAAATGAAAAAACAAAAGGCTATAGTCTTATGTCCAAAGAGGACCAAAATGGTCAACAAAATAAAAATGCCATTTTTTGATTTTGATGTACAGGAAATTACATTTACTTAATAACTGCAATGAAATAAGTGAAAAGTAATGAGTTTTAAGTTTAAGACATTTATGATGAAAAATGTGTTTTGGGGAAAATTAAAAAACAAAAGGCTGTCCAAAAAGGGCCAAAATGGTCAACAAAATTTAAATGCCATTTTTTGATTACAATGTATAGGAAATTATATTTACCTAATAACTGCAGTGAAACTTGTGAAAAGTAATGAGTTTTAAGACATTTATGATAAAAAATGTGTTTTGCGGAAAATGAAAAAACAAAAGGCTATAGTCTTATGTCCAAAGAGGGCCAAAATGGTCAACAAAATAAAAATGGCATATTTTGATTCCGATGTATAGTAAACTATGTTTACTTAATAACTGCAATGAAATAAGTGAAAAATAACGAATTTTAAGACATTTATGATGAAAAATGTGTTTTGGGGAAAATGAAAAAACAAAAGGCTATAGTCTTATGTCCAAAGAGGACCAAAATGGTCAACAAAATAAAAATGCCATATTTTGATTCCGATGTATAGGAAATTACATTTACTTAATAACTGCAATGAAATAAGTGAAAAATAACGAATATTAAGACATTTATGATGAAAAATGTGTTTTGGGGGAAAATGAAAAAACAAAAGGCTATAGTCTTATGTCCAAAGCGGGCCAAAATGGTCAACAAAATAAAAATGGCGTATTTTGATTCCGATGTATAGGAAACTATGTTTATTTAATAACTGCAGTGAAATAAATTACATAGCGACTTTTAAGACATTTATGATGAAAAATGTGTTTTGGGGAGAATGAAAAAACAAAAGGCTATAGTCTTATGTCCAAAAACGGCCAAAATGGGTCAACAAAATAAAAATGCCATATTTTGATTCCGATGTATAGGGAACTATATTTACTTAATAACTGCAGTGAAACTTGTGAAAAGTAATGAGTTTTAAGACATTTATGATGAAAAATGTATTTTGGGGAAAATGAAAAAACAAAAGGCTATAGTCTTATGTCCAGAGGGCCAAAATGGGCAACAAAATAAAAATGCCATTTTTTTGATTTTGATGTACAGGAAATTACATTTACTTAATAACTGCAATGAAATAAGTGAAAAATAACGAATAGTAAGACATTTATGATGAAAAATGTGTTTTGGGGAAAATAAAAAAACAAAAGGCTATAGTCTTATGTCCAAAGAGGGCCAAAATGGTCAACAAAATAAAAATGGCATTTTTTGATGACGATGTACAGGAAATTACATTTACTTAATAACTGCAATGAAATAAGTGAAAACTAACGAATTTTAAGACATTTATGATGAAAAATGTGTTTTGGGGAAAATGAAAAAACAAAAGGCTATAGTCTTATGTCCAAAGAGGACCAAAATGGTCAACAAAATAAAAATGCCATATTTTGATTCCGATGTACAGGAAATTACATTTACTTAATAACTGCAATGAAATAAGTGAAAAATAACGAATTTTAAGACATTTATGATGAAAAATGTGTTTTGGGGAAAATGAAAAAACAAAAGGCTATAGTCTTATGTCCAAAGAGGGCCAAAATGGTCAACAAAATAAAAATGCCATTTTTTGATTCCGATATATAGGAAACTATGTTTATTTAATAACTGCAGTGAAATAAATGACATAACGACTTTTAAGACATTTATGATGAAAAATGTATTTTGGGGAAAATGAAAAAACTAAAGGCTATAGTCTTATTTCCAAAAATGGCAAAAATGGTCAACAAAATAAAAATGTCATATTTGTATTCCGATGTACAGGAAATTACATTTACTTAATAACTGCAATGAAATAAGTGAAAAATAACGAATTTTAAGACATTTATGATGAAAAATGTGTTTTGGGGAAAATGAAAAAACAAAAGGCTATAGTCTTATGTCCAAAGAGGACCAAAATGGTCAACAAAATAAAAATGCCATTTTTTGATTTTGATGTACAGGAAATTACATTTACTTAATAACTGCAATGAAATAAGTGAAAAGTAATGAGTTTTAAGACATTTATGATGAAAAATGTGTTTTGGGGAAAATTAAAAAACAAAAGGCTGTCCAAAAAGGGCCAAAATGGTCAACAAAATTTAAATGCCATTTTTTGATTACAATGTATAGGAAATTATATTTACCTAATAACTGCAGTGAAACTTGTGAAAAGTAATGAGTTTTAAGACATTTATGATAAAAAATGTGTTTTGCGGAAAATGAAAAAACAAAAGGCTATAGTCTTATGTCCAAAGAGGGCCAAAATGGTCAACAAAATAAAAATGGCATATTTTGATTCCGATGTATAGTAAACTATGTTTACTTAATAACTGCAATGAAATAAGTGAAAAATAACGAATTTTAAGACATTTATGATGAAAAATGTGTTTTGGGGAAAATGAAAAAACAAAAGGCTATAGTCTTATGTCCAAAGAGGACCAAAATGGTCAACAAAATAAAAATGCCATATTTTGATTCCGATGTATAGGAAATTACATTTACTTAATAACTGCAATGAAATAAGTGAAAAATAACGAATATTAAGACATTTATGATGAAAAATGTGTTTTGGGGGAAAATGAAAAAACAAAAGGCTATAGTCTTATGTCCAAAGCGGGCCAAAATGGTCAACAAAATAAAAATGGCGTATTTTGATTCCGATGTATAGGAAACTATGTTTATTTAATAACTGCAGTGAAATAAATTACATAGCGACTTTTAAGACATTTATGATGAAAAATGTGTTTTGGGGAGAATGAAAAAACAAAAGGCTATAGTCTTATGTCCAAAAACGGCCAAAATGGTCAACAAAATAAAAATGCCATATTTTGATTCCGATGTATAGGGAACTATATTTACTTAATAACTGCAGTGAAACTTGTGAAAAGTAATGAGTTTTAAGACATTTATGATGAAAAATGTATTTTGGGGAAAATGAAAAAACAAAAGGCTATAGTCTTATGTCCAGAGGGCCAAAATGGGCAACAAAATAAAAATGCCATTTTTTGATTTTGATGTACAGGAAATTACATTTACTTAATAACTGCAATGAAATAAGTGAAAAATAACGAATAGTAAGACATTTATGATGAAAAATGTGTTTTGGGGAAAATAAAAAAACAAAAGGCTATAGTCTTATGTCCAAAGAGGGCCAAAATGGTCAACAAAATAAAAATGGCATTTTTTGATGACGATGTACAGGAAATTACATTTACTTAATAACTGCAATGAAATAAGTGAAAACTAATGAGGTTTAAGACATTTATGATGAAAAATGTGTTTTGGGGAAAATGAAAAACAAAAGGCTATAGTCTTATGTCCAAAAACGGCCAAAATGGTCAACAAAATAAAAATGCCATATTTTGATTCCGATGTATAGGGAACTATATTTACTTAATAACTGCAGTGAAACTTGTGAAAAGTAATGAGTTTTAAGACATTTATGATGAAAAATGTATTTTGGGGAAAATGAAAAAACAAAAGGCTATAGTCTTATGTCCAAAGAGGGCCAAAATGGTCAACAAAATAAAAATGGCATTTTTTGATTCCGATATATAGGAAACTATGTTTATTTAATAACTGCAGTGAAATAAATGACATAACGACTTTTAAGACATGTATGATGAAAAATGTGTTTTTGGGGAGAATGAAAAAACAAAAGGCTATAGTCTTATGTCCAAAAAGGGCAAAAATGGTCAACAAAATAAAAATGCCATTTTTTGATTTTCATGTACAGGAAATTACATTTACTTAATAACTGCAATGCAATAAGTGAAAAGTAATTAGTTTTAACAGATTTATGATGAAAAATGTGTTTTGGGGAAAATGAAAAACAAAAGGCTATAATAGTCTTATGTCCAAAAACGGCCAAAATGGTCAACAAAATAAAAATGCCATATTTTGATTCCGATGTATAGGAAACTATGTTTACTTAATTACTGCAGTGAAACTTGTGAAAAGTAATGAGTTTTAAGACATTTATGATGAAAAATGTATTTTGGGGAAAATGAAAAAACTAAAGGCTATAGTCTTATTTCCAAAAATGGCAAAAATGGTCAACAAAATAAAAATGTCATATTTGTATTCCGATGTACAGGAAATTACATTTACTTAATAACTGCAATGAAATAAGTGAAAAATAACGAATTTTAAGACATTTATGATGAAAAATGTGTTTTGGGGAAAATGAAAAAACAAAAGGCTATAGTCTTATGTCCAAAGAGGGCCAAAATGGTCAACAAAATAAAAATGGCATATTTTGATTACAATGTATAGTAAACTATGTTTACTTAATAACTGCAATGAAATAAGTGAAAAATAACGAATTTTAAGACATTTATGATGAAAAATGTGTTTTGGGGGAAAATGAAAAAACAAAAGGCTATAGTCTTATGTCCAAAAAGGGCAAAAATGGTCAACAAAATAAAAATGCCATTTTTTGATTTTCATGTACAGGAAATTACATTTACTTAATAACTGCAATGAAATAAGTGAAAAATAACGAATATTAAGACATTTATGATGAAAAATGTCTTTTGGGGAAAATGAAAAAACAAAAGGCTATAGTCTTATGTCCAAAGAGGACCAAAATGGTCAACAAAATAAAAATGCCATATTTTGATTCCGATGTATAGGAAACTATGTTTACTTAATAACTGCAATGAAATAAGTGAAAAATAACGAATTTTAAGACATTTATGATGAAAAATGTGTTTTGGGGAAAATGAAAAAACAAAAGGCTATATATAGTCTTATGTCCAAAAAGGGCCAAAATGGTCAACAAAATTTAAATGCCATTTTTTGATTCCGATGTATAGGGAACTATATTTACTTAATAACTGCAGTGAAACTTGTGAAAAGTAATGAGTTTTAAGACATTTATGATGAAAAATGTATTTTGGGGAAAATGAAAAAACAAAAGGCTGTAGTCTTATGTCCAAAGCGGGCCAAAATGGTCAACAAAATAAAAATGGCGTATTTTGATTCCGATGTATAGGAAACTATGTTTATTTAATAACTGCAGTGAAATAAATTACATAGCGACTTTTAAGACATTTATGATGAAAAATGTATTTTGGGGAAAATGAAAAAACAAAAGGCTATAGTCTTATGTCCAGAGGGCCAAAATGGGCAACAAAATAAAAATGCCATTTTTTGATTTTGATGTACAGGAAATTACATTTACTTAATAACTGCAATGAAATAAGTGAAAAATAACGAATAGTAAGACATTTATGATGAAAAATGTGTTTTGGGGAAAATGAAAAAACAAAAGGCTGTAGTCTTATGTCCAAAGCGGGCCAAAATGGTCAACAAAATAAAAATGGCGTATTTTGATTCCGATGTATAGGAAACTATGTTTATTTAATAACTGCAGTGAAATAAATTACATAGCGACTTTTAAGACATTTATGATGAAAAATGTGTTTTGGGGGAGAATGAAAAAACAAAAGGCTATAGTCTTATGTCCAAAAACGGCCAAAATGGTCAACAAAATAAAAATGCCATATTTTGATTCCGATGTATAGGGAACTATATTTACTTAATAACTGCAGTGAAACTTGTGAAAAGTAATGAGTTTTAAGACATTTATGATGAAAAAATGTATTTTGGGGAAAATGAAAAAACAAAAGGCTATAGTCTTATGTCCAGAGGGCCAAAATGGGCAACAAAATAAAAATGCCATTTTTTGATTTTGATGTACAGGAAATTACATTTACTTAATAACTGCAATGAAATAAGTGAAAAATAACGAATAGTAAGACATTTATGATGAAAAATGTGTTTTGGGGAAAATAAAAAAACAAAAGGCTATAGTCTTATGTCCAAAGAGGGCCAAAATGGTCAACAAAATAAAAATGGCATTTTTTGATGACGATGTACAGGAAATTACATTTACTTAATAACTGCAATGAAATAAGTGAAAACTAATGAGGTTTAAGACATTTATGATGAAAAATGTGTTTTGGGGAAAATGAAAAACAAAAGGCTATAGTCTTATGTCCAAAAACGGCCAAAATGGTCAACAAAATAAAAATGCCATATTTTGATTCCGATGTATAGGGAACTATATTTACTTAATAACTGCAGTGAAACTTGTGAAAAGTAATGAGTTTTAAGACATTTATGATGAAAAATGTATTTTGGGGAAAATGAAAAAACAAAAGGCTATAGTCTTATGTCCAAAGAGGGCCAAAATGGTCAACAAAATAAAAATGGCATTTTTTGATTCCGATATATAGGAAACTATGTTTATTTAATAACTGCAGTGAAATAAATGACATAACGACTTTTAAGACATGTATGATGAAAAATGTGTTTTGGGGAGAATGAAAAAACAAAAGGCTATAGTCTTATGTCCAAAAAGGGCAAAAATGGTCAACAAAATAAAAATGCCATTTTTTGATTTTCATGTACAGGAAATTACATTTACTTAATAACTGCAATGCAATAAGTGAAAAGTAATTAGTTTTAACAGATTTATGATGAAAAATGTGTTTTGGGGAAAATGAAAAACAAAAGGCTATAATAGTCTTATGTCCAAAAACGGCCAAAATGGTCAACAAAATAAAAATGCCATATTTTGATTCCGATGTATAGGAAACTATGTTTACTTAATTACTGCAGTGAAACTTGTGAAAAGTAATGAGTTTTAAGACATTTATGATGAAAAATGTATTTTGGGGAAAATGAAAAAACTAAAGGCTATAGTCTTATTTCCAAAAATGGCAAAAATGGTCAACAAAATAAAAATGTCATATTTGTATTCCGATGTACAGGAAATTACATTTACTTAATAACTGCAATGAAATAAGTGAAAAATAACGAATTTTAAGACATTTATGATGAAAAATGTGTTTTGGGGAAAATGAAAAAACAAAAGGCTATAGTCTTATGTCCAAAGAGGGCCAAAATGGTCAACAAAATAAAAATGGCATATTTTGATTACAATGTATAGTAAACTATGTTTACTTAATAACTGCAATGAAATAAGTGAAAAATAACGAATTTTAAGACATTTATGATGAAAAATGTGTTTTGGGGAAAATGAAAAAACAAAAGGCTATAGTCTTATGTCCAAAAAGGGCAAAAATGGTCAACAAAATAAAAATGCCATTTTTTGATTTTCATGTACAGGAAATTACATTTACTTAATAACTGCAATGAAATAAGTGAAAAATAACGAATATTAAGACATTTATGATGAAAAATGTCTTTTGGGGAAAATGAAAAAACAAAAGGCTATAGTCTTATGTCCAAAGAGGACCAAAATGGTCAACAAAATAAAAATGCCATATTTTGATTCCGATGTATAGGAAACTATGTTTACTTAATAACTGCAATGAAATAAGTGAAAAATAACGAATTTTAAGACATTTATGATGAAAAATGTGTTTTGGGGAAAATGAAAAAACAAAAGGCTATATATAGTCTTATGTCCAAAAAGGGCCAAAATGGTCAACAAAATTTAAATGCCATTTTTTGATTACAATGTATAGGAAATTATATTTACCTAATAACTGCAGTGAAACTTGTGAAAAGTAATGAGGTTTAAGACATTTATGATGAAAAATGTGTTTTGGGGAAAATGAAAAAACAAAAGGCTATAGTCTTATGTCCAAAGAGGGCCAAAATGGTCAACAAAATAAAAATGGCATTTTTTGATGACGATATATAGGAAACTATGTTTATTTAATAACTGCAGTGAAATAAATGACATAACGACTTTTAAGACATTTATGATGAAAAATGTGTTTTGGGGAGAATGAAAAAACAAAAGGCTATAGTCTTATGTCCAAAAAGGGCAAAAATGGTCAACAAAATAAAAATGTCATATTTGTATTCCGATGTACAGGAAATTACATTTACTTAATAACTGCAATGAAATAAGTGAAAAATAACGAATTTTAAGACATTTATGATGAAAAATGTGTTTTGGGGAAAATGAAAAAACAAAAGGCTATAGTCTTATGTCCAAAACGGGCAAAAATGGTCAACAAAATAAAAATGCCATTTTTTGATTTTGATGTACAGGAAATTACATTTACTTAATAACTGCAATGAAATAAGTGAAAAATAATGAATATTAAGACATTTATGATGAAAAATGTGTTTTGGGGAAAATGAAAAACAAAAGGCTATAGTCTTATGTCCAAAAACGGCCAAAATGGTCAACAAAATAAAAATGCCATATTTTGATTCCGATGTATAGAAAACTATATTTACTTAATAACTGCAGTGAAACTTGTGAAAAGTAATGAGTTTTAAGACATTTATGATGAAAAATGTGTTTTGGGGAAAATTAAAAAACAAAAGGCTGTCCAAAAAGGGCCAAAATGGTCAACAAAATTTAAATGCCATTTTTTGATTACAATGTATAGGAAATTATATTTACCTAATAACTGCAGTGAAACTTGTGAAAAGTAATGAGTTTTAAGACATTTATGATAAAAAATGTGTTTTGGGGAAAATGAAAAAACAAAAGGCTATAGTCTTATGTCCAAAGAGGGCCAAAATGGTCAACAAAATAAAAATGGCATTTTTTGATGACGATGTACAGGAAATTACATTTACTTAATAACTGCAATGAAATAAGTGAAAAGTAATGAGTTTTAAGACATTTATGATGAAAAATGTGTTTTGGGGAAAATGAAAAACAAAAGGCTATAGTCTTATGTCCAAAAACGGCCAAAATGGTCAACAAAATAAAAATGCCATATTTTGATTCCGATGTATAGGGAACTATATTTACTTAATAACTGCAGTGAAACTTGTGAAAAGTAATGAGTTTTAAGACATTTATGATGAAAAATGTATTTTGGGGAAAATTAAAAAACAAAAGGCTATAGTCTTATGTCCAAAGAGGGCCAAAATGGTCAACAAAATAAAAATGCCATTTTTTGATTTTGATGTACAGGAAATTACATTTACTTAATAACTGCAATGAAATAAGTGAAAAATAACGAATAGTAAGACATTTATGATGAAAAATGTGTTTTGGGGAAAATGAAAAAACAAAAGGCTATAGTCTTATGTCCAAAGAGGGCCAAAATGGTCAACAAAATAAAAATGGCATTTTTTGATGACGATGTACAGGAAATTACATTTACTTAATAACTGCAATGAAATAAGTGAAAAGTAATGAGTTTTAAGACATTTATGATGAAAAATGTGTTTTGGGGAAAATGAAAAAACAAAAGGCTGTCCAAAAAGGGCCAAAATGGTCAACAAAATTTAAATGCCATTTTTTGATTACAATGTATAGGAAATTATATTTACCTAATAACTGCAGTGAAACTTGTGAAAAGTAATGAGTTTTAAGACATTTATGATAAAACATGTGTTTTGGGGAAAATGAAAAAACAAAAGGCTATAGTCTTATGTCCAAAGAGGGCCAAAATGGTCAACAAAATAAAAATGGCGTATTTTGATTCCGATGTATAGTAAATTATGTTTACTTAATAACTGCAATTAAATAAGTGAAAAATAACGAATTTTAAGACATTTATGATGAAAAATGTGTTTTGGGGAAAATGAAAAAACAAAAGGCTATAGTCTTATGTCCAAAGAGGACCAAAATGGTCAACAAAATTAAAATGCCATATTTTGATTCCGATCTATAGGAAACTATGTTTACTTAATAACTGCAATGAAATAAGTGAAAAATAACGAATTTTAAGACATTTATGATGAAAAATGTCTTTTGGGGAAAATGAAAAAACAAAAGGCTATGGTCTTATGTCCAAAAAGGGCAAAAATGGTCAACAAAATAAAAATGCCATTTTTTTAATTTCATGTACAGGAAATTACATTTACTTAATAACTGCAATGAAATAAGTGAAAAATAACGAATATTAAGACATTTATGATGAAAAATGTGTTTTGGGGAAAATGAAAAAACAAAAGGCTATAGTCTTATGTCCAAAGCGGGCCAAAATGGTCAACAAAATAAAAATGGCGTATTTTGATTCCGATGTATAGGAAACTATGTTTATTTAATAACTGCAGTGAAATAAATGACATATAATGAGTTTTAAGACATTTATGATGAAAAATGTATTTTGGGGAAAATGAAAAAACAAAAGTCTATAGTCTTATGTCCAAAGAGGGCCAAAATGGTCAACAAAATAAAAATGCCATTTTTTGATGACGATGTACAGGAAATTACATTTACTTAATAACTGCAATGAAATAAGTTAAAAGTAATGAGTTTTAAGACATTTATGATGAAAAATGTATTTTGGGGAAAATGAAAAAACAAAAGGCTATAGTCTTATGTCCAAAAAGGGCAAAAATGGTCAACAAAATAAAAATGCCATTTTTTGATTTTCATGTACGGGAAATTACATTTACTTAATAACTGCAATGAAAAAAGTGAAAAATGTGTTTTGGGGAAAATGAAAAAACAAAAGGCTATAGTCTTATGTCCAAAGAGGACCAAAATGGTCAACAAAATAAAAATGCCATTTTTTGATTCCGATGTATAGGAAACTGTATTTACTTAATAATTGCAGTGAAATAAATGACATATAATGAGTTTTAAGACATTTATGATGAAAAATGTATTTTGGGGAAAATGAAAAAACAAAAGGCTATAGTCTTATGTCCAAAGAGGGCCAAAATGGTCAACAAAATAAAAATGCCATTTTTTGATTTTGATGTACAGGAAATTACATTTACTTAATAACTGCAATGAAATAAGTGAAAAATAACGAATAGTAAGACATTTATGATGAAAAATGTGTTTTGGGGAAAATGAAAAAACAAAAGGCTATAGTCTTATGTCCAAAGAGGGCCAAAATGGTCAACAAAATAAAAATGGCATTTTTTGATGACGATGTACAGGAAATTACATTTACTTAATAACTGCAATGAAATAAGTGAAAAGTAATGAGTTTTAAGACATTTATGATGAAAAATGTGTTTTGGGGAAAATGAAAAACAAAAGGCTGTCCAAAAAGGGCCAAAATGGTCAACAAAATTTAAATGCCATTTTTTGATTACAATGTATAGGAAATTATATTTACCTAATAACTGCAGTGAAACTTGTGAAAAGTAATGAGTTTTAAGACATTTATGATAAAAAAATTTTTTTTGGGGAAAATGAAAAAACAAAAGGCTATAGTCTTATGTCCAAAGAGGGCCAAAATGGTCAACAAAATAAAAATGGCGTATTTTGATTCCGATGTATAGTAAATTATGTTTACTTAATAACTGCAATTAAATAAGTGAAAAATAACGAATTTTAAGACATTTATGATGAAAAATGTGTTTTGGGGAAAATGAAAAAACAAAAGGCTATAGTCTTATGTCCAAAGAGGACCAAAATGGTCAACAAAATTAAAATGCCATATTTTGATTCCGATGTATAGGAAACTATGTTTACTTAATAACTGCAATGAAATAAGTGAAAAATAACGAATTTTAAGACATTTATGATGAAAAATGTCTTTTGGGGAAAATGAAAAAACAAAAGGCTATGGTCTTATGTCCAAAAAGGGCAAAAATGGTCAACAAAATAAAAATGGCGTATTTTGATTCCGATGTATAGGAAACTATGTTTATTTAATAACTGCAGTGAAATAAATGACATATAATGAGTTTTAAGACATTTATGATGAAAAATGTATTTTGGGGAAAATGAAAAAACAAAAGTCTATAGTCTTATGTCCAAAGAGGGCCAAAATGGTCAACAAAATAAAAATGGCATTTTTTGATGACGATGTACAGGAAATTACATTTACTTAATAACTGCAATGAAATAAGTTAAAAGTAATGAGTTTTAAGACATTTATGATGAAAAATGTATTTTGGGGAAAATGAAAAAACAAAAGGCTATAGTCTTATGTCCAAAAAGGGCAAAAATGGTCAACAAAATAAAAATGCCATTTTTTGATTTTCATGTACGGGAAATTACATTTACTTAATAACTGCAATGAAAAAAGTGAAAAATGTGTTTTGGGGAAAATGAAAAAACAAAAGGCTATAGTCTTATGTCCAAAGAGGACCAAAATGGTCAAAAAAATAAAAATGCCATTTTTTGATTCCGATGTATAGGAAACTGTATTTACTTAATAATTGCAGTGAAATAAATTACATATAATGAGTTTTAAGACATTTATGATGAAAAATGTATTTTGGGGAAAATGAAAAAACAAAAGGCTATAGTCTTATGTCCAAAGAGGGCCAAAATGGTCAACAAAATAAAAATGCCATTTTTTGATTCCGATGTATAGGGAACTATATTTACTTAATAACTGCAGTGAAACTTGTGAAAAGTAATGAGTTTTAAGACATTTATGATGAAAAATGTATTTTGGGGAAAATTAAAAAACAAAAGGCTATAGTCTTATGTCCAAAGAGGGCCAAAATGGTCAACAAAATAAAAATGCCATTTTTTGATTTTGATGTACAGGAAATTACATTTACTTAATAACTGCAATGAAATAAGTGAAAAATAACGAATATTAAGACATTTATGATGAAAAATGTGTTTTGGGGAAAATGAAAAAACAAAAGGCTATAGTCTTATGTCCAAAAACGGCCAAAATGGTCAACAAAATAAAAATGCCATATTTTGATTCCGATGTATAGGGAACTATATTTACTTAATAACTGCAGTGAAACTTGTGAAAAGTAATGAGTTTTAAGACATTTATGATGAAAAATGTGTTTTGGGGAAAATGAAAAAACAAAAGGCTATAGTCTTATGTCCAAAAAGGGCAAAAATGGTCAACAAAATAAAAATGCCATTTTTTGATTTTCATGTACAGGAAATTACATTTACTTAATATCTGCAATGAAATAAGTGAAAAATAACGAATATTAAGACATTTATGATGAAAAATGTGTTTTGGGGAAAATGAAAAAACAAAAGGCTATAGTCTTATGTCCAAAAACGGCCAAAATGGTCAACAAAATAAAAATGCCATATTTTGATTCCGATGTATAGGGAACTATATTTACTTAATAACTGCAGTGAAACTTGTGAAAAGTAATGAGTTTTAAGACATTTATGATGAAAAATGTATTTTGGGGAAAATGAAAAAACAAAAGGCTATAGTCTTATGTCCAAAGAGGGCCAAAATGGTCAACAAAATAAAAATGCCATTTTTTGATTTTGATGTACAGGAAATTACATTTACTTAATAACTGCAATGAAATAAGTGAAAAATAACGAATAGTAAGACATTTATGATGAAAAATGTGTTATGGGGAAAATGAAAAAACAAAAGGCTATAGTCTTATGTCCAAAGAGGGCCAAAATGGTCAACAAAATAAAAATGGCATTTTTTGATGACGATGTACAGGAAATTACATTTACTTAATAACTGCAATGAAATAAGTGAAAAGTAATGAGTTTTAAGACATTTATGATGAAAAATGTATTTTGGGGAAAATGAAAAAACAAAAGGCTATAGTCTTATGTCCAAAAAGGGCAAAAATGGTCAACAAAATAAAAATGCCATTTTTTGATTTTCATGTACGGGAAATTACATTTACTTAACTGCAATGAAAAAAGTGAAAAATGTGTTTTGGGGAAAATGAAAAAACAAAAGGCTATGTCCAAAGAGGACCAAAATGGTCAACAAAATAAAAATGCCATTTTTTGATTCCGATGTATAGGAAAATGTATTTACTTAATAATTGCAGTGAAATAAATGACATATAATGAGTTTTAAGACATTTATGATGAAAAATGTGTTTTGGGGAAAATGAAAAAACAAAAGGCTATAGTCTTATGTCCAAAGAGGGCCAAAATGGTCAACAAAATAAAAATGCCATTTTTTGATTTTCATGTACAGGAAATTACATGTACTTAATAACTGCAATGCAATAAGTGAAAAGTAATTAGTTTTAAGACATTTATGATGAAAAATGTGTTTTGGGGAAAATGAAAAACAAAAGGCTATAGTCTTATGTCCAAAAACGGCCAAAATGGTCAACAAAATAAAAATGCCATATTTTGATTCCGATGTATAGGAAACTATGTTTACTTAATTACTGCAGTGAAACTTGTGAAAAGTAATGAGTTTTAAGACATTTATGATGAAAAATGTATTTTGGGGAAAATGAAAAAACTAAAGGCTATAGTCTTATTTCCAAAAATGGCAAAAATGGTCAACAAAATAAAAATGTCATATTTGTATTCCGATGTACAGGAAATTACATTTACTTAATAACTGCAATGAAATAAGTGAAAAATAACGAATTTTAAGACATTTATGATGAAAAATGTGTTTTGGGGAAAATGAAAAACAAAAGGCTATAGTCTTATGTCCAAAAACGGCCAAAATGGTCAACAAAATAAAAATGCCATATTTTGATTCCGATGTATAGAAAACTATATTTACTTAATAACTGCAGTGAAACTTGTGAAAAGTAATGAGTTTTAAGACATTTATGATGAAAAATGTGTTTTGGGGAAAATTAAAAAACAAAAGCCTGTCCAAAAAGGGCCAAAATGGTCAACAAAATTTAAATGCCATTTTTTGATTACAATGTAAAGGAAATTATATTTACCTAATAACTGCAGTGAAACTTGTGAAAAGTAATGAGTTTTAAGACATTTATGATAAAAAATGTGTTTTGGGGAAAATGAAAAAACAAAAGGCTATAGTCTTATGTCCAAAGAGGGCCAAAATGGTCAACAAAATAAAAATGGCATTTTTTGATGACGATGTACAGGAAATTACATTTACTTAATAACTGCAATGAAATAAGTGAAAAGTAATGAGTTTTAAGACATTTATGATGAAAAATGTGTTTTGGGGAAAATGAAAAACAAAACGCTATAGTCTTATGTCCAAAAACGGCCAAAATGGTCAACAAAATAAAAATGCCATATTTTGATTCCGATGTATAGGGAACTATATTTACTTAATAACTGCAGTGAAACTTGTGAAAAGTAATGAGTTTTAAGACATTTATGATGAAAAATGTATTTTGGGGAAAATGAAAAAACAAAAGGCTATAGTCTTATGTCCAAAGAGGGCCAAAATGGTCAACAAAATAAAAATGCCATTTTTTGATTTTGATGTACAGGAAATTACATTTACTTAATAACTGCAATGAAATAAGTGAAAAATAACGAATAGTAAGACATTTATGATGAAAAATGTGTTTTGGGGAAAATGAAAAAACAAAAGGCTATAGTCTTATGTCCAAAGAGGGCCAAAATGGTCAACAAAATAAAAATGGCATTTTTTGATTCCGATATATCGGAAACTATGTTTATTTAATAACTGCAGTGAAATAAATGACATAACGACTTTTAAGACATTTATGATGAAAAATGTATTTTGGGGAAAATGAAAAAACTAAAGGCTATAGTCTTATTTCCAAAAATGGCAAAAATGGTCAACAAAATAAAAATGTCATATTTGTATTCCGATGTACAGGAAATTACATTTACTTAATAACTGCAATGAAATAAGTGAAAAAATAACGAATTTTAAGACATTTATGATGAAAA
Source organism: Synaphobranchus kaupii (assembly GCA_029718625.1). Lineage (NCBI taxonomy): Eukaryota > Metazoa > Chordata > Actinopteri > Anguilliformes > Synaphobranchidae > Synaphobranchus > Synaphobranchus kaupii. The sequence goes on from CM056389.1 coordinate 17,349,740, forward strand.
ATGTGTTTTGGGGAAAATGAAAAACAAAAGGCTATAGTCTTATGTCCAAAGAGGACCAAAATGGTCAACAAAATAAAAATGCCATTTTTTGATTTTGATGTACAGGAAATTACATTTACTTAATAACTGCAATGAAATAAGTGAAAAATAACGAATAGTAAGACATTTATGATGAAAAATGTGTTTTGGGGAAAATAAAAAAACAAAAGGCTATAGTCTTATGTCCAAAGAGGGCCAAAATGGTCAACAAAATAAAAATGGCATTTTTTGATGACGATGTACAGGAAATTACATTTACTTAATAACTGCAATGAAATAAGTGAAAACTAATGAGGTTTAAGACATTTATGATGAAAAATGTGTTTTGGGGAGAATGAAAAAACAAAAGGCTATAGTCTTATGTCCAAAAACGGCCAAAATGGTCAACAAAATAAAAATGCCATATTTTGATTCCGATGTATAGGGAACTATATTTACTTAATAACTGCAGTGAAACTTGTGAAAAGTAATGAGTTTTAAGACATTTATGATGAAAAATGTATTTTGGGGAAAATGAAAAAACAAAAGGCTATAGTCTTATGTCCAAAGAGGGCCAAAATGGTCAACAAAATAAAAATGGCATTTTTTGATTCCGATATATAGGAAACTATGTTTATTTAATAACTGCAGTGAAATAAATGACATAACGACTTTTAAGACATTTATGATGAAAAATGTATTTTGGCGAAAATGAAAAAACTAAAGGCTATAGTCTTATTTCCAAAAATGGCAAAAATGGTCAACAAAATAAAAATGTCATATTTGTATTCCGATGTACAGGAAATTACATTTACTTAATAACTGCAATGAAATAAGTGAAAAATAACGAATTTTAAGACATTTATGATGAAAAATGTGTTTTGGGGAAAATGAAAAAACAAAAGGCTATAGTCTTATGTCCAAAGAGGACCAAAATGGTCAACAAAATAAAAATGCCATATTTTGATTCCGATGTATAGGAAACTATGTTTACTTAATAACTGCAATGAAATAAGTGAGAAATAACGAATTTTAAGACATTTATGATGAAAAATGTGTTTTGGGGAAAATGAAAAAACAAAAGGCTATATATAGTCTTATGTCCAAAGAGGGCCAAAATGGTCAACAAAATAAAAATGGCATTTTTTGATGACGATATATAGGAAACTATGTTTATTTAATAACTGCAGTGAAATAAATGACATAACGACTTTTAAGACATTTATGATGAAAAATGTGTTTTGGGGAGAATGAAAAAACAAAAGGCTATAGTCTTATGTCCAAAAAGGGCAAAAATGGTCAACAAAATAAAAATGTCATATTTGTATTCCGATGTACAGGAAATTACATTTACTTAATAACTGCAATGAAATAAGTGAAAAATAACGAATTTTAAGACATTTATGATGAAAAATGTGTTTTGGGGAAAATGAAAAAACAAAAAGGCTATAGTCTTATGTCCAAAAAGGGCAAAAATGGTCAACAAAATAAAAATGCCATTTTTTGATTTTGATGTACAGGAAATTACATTTACTTAATAACTGCAATGAAATAAGTGAAAAATAATGAATATTAAGACATTTATGATGAAAAATGTGTTTTGGGGAAAATGAAAAACAAAAGGCTATAGTCTTATGTCCAAAAATGGCCAAAATGGTCAACAAAATAAAAATGCCATTTTTTGATTTTGATGTACAGGAAATTACATTTACTTAATAACTGCAGTGAAACTTGTGAAAAGTAATGAGTTTTAAGACATTTATGATGAAAAATGTGTTTTGGGGAAAATTAAAAAACAAAAGGCTGTCCAAAAAGGGCCAAAATGGTCAACAAAATTTAAATGCCATTTTTTGATTACAATGTATAGGAAATTACATTTACTTAATAACTGCAATGAAATAAGTGAAAAATAACGAATTTTAAGACATTTATGATGAAAAATGTGTTTTGGGGAAAATTAAAAAACAAAAGGCTGTCCAAAAAGGGCCAAAATGGTCAACAAAATTTAAATGGCATTTTTTGATGACGATGTACAGGAAATTACATTTACTTAATAACTGCAATGAAATAAGTGAAAAATAACGAATTTTAAGACATTTATGATGAAAAATGTGTTTTGGGGAAAATGAAAAACAAAAGGCTATAGTCTTATGTCCAAAGAGGACCAAAATGGTCAACAAAATAAAAATGCCATTTTTTGATTTTGATGTACAGGAAATTACATTTACTTAATAACTGCAATGAAATAAGTGAAAAGTAATGAGTTTTAAGACATTTATGATGAAAAATGTGTTTTGGGGAAAATTAAAAAACAAAAGGCTGTCCAAAAAGGGCCAAAATGGTCAACAAAATTTAAATGCCATTTTTTGATTACAATGTATAGGAAATTATATTTACCTAATAACTGCAGTGAAACTTGTGAAAAGTAATGAGTTTTAAGACATTTATGATAAAAAATGTGTTTTGCGGAAAATGAAAAAACAAAAGGCTATAGTCTTATGTCCAAAGAGGGCCAAAATGGTCAACAAAATAAAAATGGCATATTTTGATTCCGATGTATAGTAAACTATGTTTACTTAATAACTGCAATGAAATAAGTGAAAAATAACGAATTTTAAGACATTTATGATGAAAAATGTGTTTTGGGGAAAATGAAAAAACAAAAGGCTATAGTCTTATGTCCAAAGAGGACCAAAATGGTCAACAAAATAAAAATGCCATATTTTGATTCCGATGTATAGGAAATTACATTTACTTAATAACTGCAATGAAATAAGTGAAAAATAACGAATATTAAGACATTTATGATGAAAAATGTGTTTTGGGGAAAATGAAAAAACAAAAGGCTATAGTCTTATGTCCAAAGCGGGCCAAAATGGTCAACAAAATAAAAATGGCGTATTTTGATTCCGATGTATAGGAAACTATGTTTATTTAATAACTGCAGTGAAATAAATTACATAGCGACTTTTAAGACATTTATGATGAAAAATGTGTTTTGGGGAGAATGAAAAAACAAAAGGCTATAGTCTTATGTCCAAAAACGGCCAAAATGGTCAACAAAATAAAAATGCCATATTTTGATTCCGATGTATAGGGAACTATATTTACATAATAACTGCAGTGAAACTTGTGAAAAGTAATGAGTTTTAAGACATTTATGATGAAAAATGTATTTTGGGGAAAATGAAAAAACAAAAGGCTATAGTCTTATGTCCAAAGAGGGCCAAAATGGTCAACAAAATAAAAATGGCATTTTTTGATGACGATGTACAGGAAATTACATTTACTTAATAACTGCAATGAAATAAGTGAAAACTAATGAGGTTTAAGACATTTATGATGAAAAATGTGTTTTGGGGAAAATGAAAAACAAAAGGCTATAGTCTTATGTCCAAAAACGGCCAAAATGGTCAACAAAATAAAAATGCCATATTTTGATTCCGATGTATAGGGAACTATATTTACTTAATAACTGCAGTGAAACTTGTGAAAAGTAATGAGTTTTAAGACATTTATGATGAAAAATGTATTTTGGGGAAAATGAAAAAACAAAAGGCTATAGTCTTATGTCCAAAGAGGGCCAAAATGGTCAACAAAATAAAAATGGCATTTTTTGATTCCGATATATAGGAAACTATGTTTATTTAATAACTGCAGTGAAATAAATGACATAACGACTTTTAAGACATGTATGATGAAAAATGTGTTTTGGGGAGAATGAAAAAACAAAAGGCTATAGTCTTATGTCCAAAAAGGGCAAAAATGGTCAACAAAATAAAAATGCCATTTTTTGATTTTCATGTACAGGAAATTACATTTACTTAATAACTGCAATGCAATAAGTGAAAAGTAATTAGTTTTAACAGATTTATGATGAAAAATGTGTTTTGGGGAAAATGAAAAACAAAAGGCTATAGTCTTATGTCCAAAAACGGCCAAAATGGTCAACAAAATAAAAATGCCATATTTTGATTCCGATGTATAGGAAACTATGTTTACTTAATTACTGCAGTGAAACTTGTGAAAAGTAATGAGTTTTAAGACATTTATGATGAAAAATGTATTTTGGGGAAAATGAAAAAACTAAAGGCTATAGTCTTATTTCCAAAAATGGCAAAAATGGTCAACAAAATAAAAATGTCATATTTGTATTCCGATGTACAGGAAATTACATTTACTTAATAACTGCAATGAAATAAGTGAAAAATAACGAATTTTAAGACATTTATGATGAAAAATGTGTTTTGGGGAAAATGAAAAAACAAAAGGCTATAGTCTTATGTCCAAAGAGGGCCAAAATGGTCAACAAAATAAAAATGGCATTTTTTGATTCCGATATATAGGAAACTATGTTTATTTAATAACTGCAGTGAAATAAATGACATAACGACTTTTAAGACATGTATGATGAAAAATGTGTTTTGGGGAGAATGAAAAAACTAAAGGCTATAGTCTTATGTCCAAAAAGGGCAAAAATGGTCAACAAAATAAAAATGCCATTTTTTGATTTTCATGTACAGGAAATTACATTTACTTAATAACTGCAATGCAATAAGTGAAAAGTAATTAGTTTTAACAGATTTATGATGAAAAATGTGTTTTGGGGAAAATGAAAAACAAAAGGCTATAGTCTTATGTCCAAAAACGGCCAAAATGGTCAACAAAATAAAAATGCCATATTTTAATTCCGATGTATAGGAAACTATGTTTACTTAATTACTGCAGTGAAACTTGTGAAAAGTAATGAGTTTTAAGACATTTATGATGAAAAATGTATTTTGGCGAAAATGAAAAAACTAAAGGCTATAGTCTTATTTCCAAAAATGGCAAAAATGGTCAACAAAATAAAAATGTCATATTTGTATTCCGATGTACAGGAAATTACATTTACTTAATAACTGCAATGAAATAAGTGAAAAATAACGAATTTTAAGACATTTATGATGAAAAATGTGTTTTGGGGAAAATGAAAAAACAAAAGGCTATAGTCTTATGTCCAAAGAGGGCCAAAATGGTCAACAAAATAAAAATGGCATATTTTGATTCCGATGTATAGTAAACTATGTTTACTTAATAACTGCAATGAAATAAGTGAAAAATAACGAATTTTAAGACATTTATGATGAAAAATGTGTTTTGGGGAAAATGAAAAAACAAAAGGCTATAGTCTTATGTCCAAAAAGGGCAAAAATGGTCAACAAAATAAAAATGCCATTTTTTGATTTTCATGTACAGGAAATTACATTTACTTAATAACTGCAATGAAATAAGTGAAAAATAACGAATATTAAGACATTTATGATGAAAAATGTCTTTTGGGGAAAATGAAAAAACAAAAGGCTATAGTCTTATGTCCAAAGAGGACCAAAATGGTCAACAAAATAAAAATGCCATATTTTGATTCCGATGTATAGGAAACTATGTTTACTTAATAACTGCAATGAAATAAGTGAAAAATAACGAATTTTAAGACATTTATGATGAAAAATGTGTTTTGGGGAAAATGAAAAAACAAAAGGCTATATATAGTCTTATGTCCAAAGAGGGCCAAAATGGTCAACAAAATAAAAATGGCATTTTTTGATGACGATATATAGGAAACTATGTTTATTTAATAACTGCAGTGAAATAAATGACATAACGACTTTTAAGACATTTATGATGAAAAATGTGTTTTGGGGAGAATGAAAAAACAAAAGGCTATAGTCTTATGTCCAAAAAGGGCAAAAATGGTCAACAAAATAAAAATGTCATATTTGTATTCCGATGTACAGGAAATTACATTTACTTAATAACTGCAATGAAATAAGTGAAAAATAACGAATTTTAAGACATTTATGATGAAAAATGTGTTTTGGGGAAAATGAAAAAACAAAAAGGCTATAGTCTTATGTCCAAAAAGGGCAAAAATGGTCAACAAAATAAAAATGCCATATTTTGATTCCGATGTATAGAAAACTATATTTACTTAATAACTGCAGTGAAACTTGTGAAAAGTAATGAGTTTTAAGACATTTATGATGAAAAATGTGTTTTGGGGAAAATTAAAAAACAAAAGGCTGTCCAAAAAGGGCCAAAATGGTCAACAAAATTTAAATGCCATTTTTTGATTACAATGTATAGGAAATTATATTTACCTAATAACTGCAGTGAAACTTGTGAAAAGTAATGAGTTTTAAGACATTTATGATAAAAAATGTGTTTTGGGGAAAATGAAAAAACAAAAGGCTATAGTCTTATGTCCAAAGAGGGCCAAAATGGTCAACAAAATAAAAATGGCATTTTTTGATGACGATGTACAGGAAATTACATTTACTTAATAACTGCAATGAAATAAGTGAAAAATAACGAATTTTAAGACATTTATGATGAAAAATGTGTTTTGGGGAAAATGAAAAAACAAAAGGCTATAGTCTTATGTCCAAAGAGGACCAAAATGGTCAACAAAATAAAAATGCCATTTTTTGATTTTGATGTACAGGAAATTACATTTACTTAATAACTGCAATGAAATAAGTGAAAAGTAATGAGTTTTAAGACATTTATGATGAAAAATGTGTTTTGGGGAAAATTAAAAAACAAAAGGCTGTCCAAAAAGGGCCAAAATGGTCAACAAAATTTAAATGCCATTTTTTGATTACAATGTATAGGAAATTATATTTACCTAATAACTGCAGTGAAACTTGTGAAAAGTAATGAGTTTTAAGACATTTATGATAAAAAATGTGTTTTGCGGAAAATGAAAAAACAAAAGGCTATAGTCTTATGTCCAAAGAGGGCCAAAATGGTCAACAAAATAAAAATGGCATATTTTGATTCCGATGTATAGTAAACTATGTTTACTTAATAACTGCAATGAAATAAGTGAAAAATAACGAATTTTAAGACATTTATGATGAAAAATGTGTTTTGGGGAAAATGAAAAAACAAAAGGCTATAGTCTTATGTCCAAAGAGGACCAAAATGGTCAACAAAATAAAAATGCCATATTTTGATTCCGATGTATAGGAAATTACATTTACTTAATAACTGCAATGAAATAAGTGAAAAATAACGAATATTAAGACATTTATGATGAAAAATGTGTTTTGGGGAAAATGAAAAAACAAAAGGCTATAGTCTTATGTCCAAAGCGGGCCAAAATGGTCAACAAAATAAAAATGGCGTATTTTGATTCCGATGTATAGGAAACTATGTTTATTTAATAACTGCAGTGAAATAAATTACATAGCGACTTTTAAGACATTTATGATGAAAAATGTGTTTTGGGGAGAATGAAAAAACAAAAGGCTATAGTCTTATGTCCAAAAACGGCCAAAATGGTCAACAAAATAAAAATGCCATATTTTGATTCCGATGT
>CM056389.1:17357620-17554557 GCA_029718625.1 Synaphobranchus kaupii
TGTGAAAAGTAATGAGTTTTAAGACATTTATGATGAAAAATGTATTTTGGGGAAAATGAAAAAACTAAAGGCTATAGTCTTATTTCCAAAAATGGCAAAAATGGTCAACAAATAAAAATGTCATATTTGTATTCCGATGTACAGGAAATTACATTTACTTAATAACTGCAATGAAATAAGTTAAAAATAACGAATTTTAAGACATTTATGATGAAAAATGTGTTTTGGGGAAAATGAAAAAACAAAAGGCTATAGTCTTATGTCCAAAGAGGGCCAAAATGGTCAACAAAATAAAAATGGCATATTTTGATTCGATGTATAGCAAACTATGTTTACTTAATAACTGCAATGAAATAAGTGAAAAATAACGAATTTTAAGACATTTATGATGAAAAATGTGTTTTGGGGAAAATGAAAAAAACAAAAGGCTATGGTCTTATGTCCAAAAAGGGCAAAAATGGTCAACAAAATAAAAATGCCATTTTTTGATTTTCATGTACAGGAAATTACATTTACTTAATAACTGCAATGAAATAAGTGAAAAATAACGAATATTAAGACATTTATGATGAAAAATGTGTTTTGGGGAAAATGAAAAAACAAAAGGCTATAGTCTTATGTCCAAAGAGGACCAAAATGGTCAACAAAATAAAAATGCATATTTTGATTCCGATGTATAGGAAACTATGTTTACTTAATAACTGCAATGAAATAAGTGAAAAATAACGAATTTTTAAGACATTTATGATGAAAAAATGTGTTTTGGGGAAAATGAAAAAACAAAAGGCTATATATATAGTCTTATGTCCAAAAAGGGCCAAAATGGGTCAACAAAATTTAAATGCCATTTTTTGATTACAATGTATAGGAAAATTATATTTACCTAATAACTGCAGTGAAACTTGTGAAAAGTAATGAGGTTTAAGAAATTTATGATGAAAAATGTGGTTTTTGGGGAAAATGAAAAAACAAAAGGCTATAGTCTTATGTCCAAAGAGGGCCAAAATGGTCAACAAAATAAAAATGGCATTTTTTGATGACGATATATAGGAAACTATGTTTATTTAATAACTGCAGTGAAATAAATGACATAACGACTTTTAAGACATTTATGATGAAAAATGTGTTTTGGGGAGAATGAAAAAACAAAAGGCTATAGTCTTATGTCCAAAAAGGGCAAAAATGGTGGTGGGTGGGGGGGTCAACAAAATAAAATGCCATTTTTTGATTTTCATGTACAGGAAATTACATTTACTTAATAACTGCAATGCAATAAGTGAAAAATAACGAATATTAGACATTTATGATGAAAAATGTGTTTTGGGGAAAATTAAAAAACAAAAGGCTATAGTCTTATGTCCAAAGAGGACCAAAATGGTCAACAAAATAAAAATGCCATATTTTGATTCCGATGTATAGGAAACTATGTTTACTTAATAACTGCAATGCAATAAGTGAAAAGTAATGAGGTTTAAGACATTTATGATGAAAAATGTGTTTTGGGGAAAATGAAAAAACAAAAGGCTATAGTCTTATGTCCAAAGAGGGCCAAAATGGTCAACAAAATAAAAATGCCATTTTTTGATTCCGATGTATAGGAAACTATATTTACTTAATAACTGCAATGAAATAAGTGAAACATAATGAATTTTAAGACATTTATGATGAAAAATGTGTTTTGGGGAAAATGAAAAAACAAAAGGCTATAGTCTTATGTCCAAAGAGGGCCAAAATGGTCAACAAAATAAAAATGCCATTTTTTGATTAAAATTTATAGGAAATTGTATTTACCTAATAACTGCAGTGAAACTTGTGAAAAGTAATGAGTTTTAAGACATTTATGATGAAAAAATGTATTTTGGGGAAAATGAAAAAACTAAAGGGCCAAAATGGTCAACAAAATAAAAATGTCATATTTGTATTCCGATGTACAGGAAATTACATTTACTTAATAACTGCAATGAAATAAGTGAAAAATATCGAATTTTAAGACATTTATGATGAAAAATGTATTTTGGGGAAAATGAAAAAACAAAAGGCTATAGTCTTATGTCCAAAGAGGGCCAAAATGGTCAACAAAATAAAATGGCATTTTTTGATGACGATATATAGGAAACAATGTTTATTTAATAACTGCAGTGAAATAAATGACATAACGACTTTTAAGACATTTATGATGAAAAATGTGTTTTGGGGAGAATGAAAAAACAAAAGGCTATAGTCTTATGTCCAAAAAGGGCAAAAAATGGTCAACAAAATAAAAATGCATTTTTTGATTTTCATGTACAGGAAATTACATTTACTTAATAACTGCAATGCAATAAGTGAAAATTAATTAGTTTTAAGAGATTTATGATGAAAAAAGTGTTTTGGGGAAAATGAAAAACAAAAGGCTATAGTCTTATGTCCAAAAACGGCCAAAATGGTCAACAAAATAAAAATGCCATATTTTGATTCGATGTATAGGAAACTATGTTTACTTAATTACTGCAGTGAAACTTGTGAAAAGTAATGAGTTTTAAGACATTTATGATGAAAAATGTATTTTGGGGAGAAAATGAAAAAACTAAAGGCTATAGTTCTTATTTCCAAAAATGGCAAAAATGGTCAACAAAATAAAAATGTCATATTTGTATTCCGATGTACAGGAAATTACATTTACTTAATAACTGCAATGAAATAAGTGAAAAATAACGAATTTTAAGACATTTATGATGAAAAATGTGTTTTGGGGAAAATGAAAAAACAAAAGGCTATAGTCTTATGTCCAAAAAGGGCAAAAATGGTCAACAAAATAAAAATGCCATTTTTTGATTTTCATGTACAGGAAATTACATTTACTTAATAACTGCAATGAAATAAGTGAAAAATAACGAATATTAAGACATTTATGATGAAAAATGTGTTTTGGGGAAAATTAAAAAACAAAAGGCTATAGTCTTATGTCCAAAAAGGGCAAAAATGGTCAACAAAATAAAAATGCCATTTTTTGATTAAAATTTATAGGAAATTGTATTTACCTAATAACTGCAGTGAAACTTGTGAAAAGTAATGAGTTTTAAGACATTTATGATGAAAAATGTATTTTGGGGAGAAAATGAAAAAACTAAAGGGCCAAAATGCTCAACAAAATAAAAATGGCATATTTTGATTCGATGTATAGGAAACTATGTTTACTTAATAACTGAAGTGAAATAAATGACATATAACGACTTTTAAGACATTTATGATGAAAAATGTGTTTTGGGGAAAATTAAAAAACAAAAGGCTATAGTCTTATGTCCAAAAACGGCCAAAATGGTCAACAAAATAAAAATGCCATATTTTGATTCCGATGTATAGGAAACTATGTTTACTTAATAACTGAAGTGAAATAAATGACATATAACGACTTTTAAGACATTTATGATGAAAAATGTGTTTTGGGGAAAATTAAAAAACAAAAGGCTATAGAATTTTGTCCAAAAAGGGCCAAAATGGTCAACAAAATAAAAATGGCATATTTTGATTCCGATGTATAGGAAACTATGTTTACTTAATAACTGCAGTGAAACTTGTGAAAAGTAATGAGTTTTAAGACATTTATGATGAAAAATGTGTTTTGAGGAAAATGAAAAAACAAAAGGCTATAGTCTTATGTCCAAAAAGGGCCAAAATGGTCAACAAAATTAAAAATGCCATTTTTTGATTAAAATGTATAGCAAATTATATTTACCTAATAACTGCAGTGAAACTTGTGAAAAGTAATGAGTTTTAAGACATTTATGATGAAAAATGTGTTTTGGGGGAAAATTAAAAAACAAAAGGCTATAGACTTTTGTCCAAAAAGGGCCAAAATGGTTAACAAAATAAAAATGTCATATTTTGATTCTGATGTATAGGAAACTATATTTACTTAATAACTGCAATGAAATAAGTGAAAAATAACGAATTTTAAGACATTTATGATGAAAAATGTGTTTTGGGGAAAATGAAAAAACAAAAGGCTATAGTCTTATGTCCAAAAAGGGCAAAAAATGGTCAACAAAATAAAAATGCCATTTTTTGATTCCGATGTATAGGAAACTATATTTACTTAATAACTGCAATGAAATAAGTGAAAAATAACGAATTTTAAGACATTTATGATGAAAAATGTATTTTGGGAAAAATAAAAAAAACAAAAGGCTATAGTCTTTTGTCCAAAAACGGCCAAAATGGTCAACAAAATTAAAATGCCATTTTTTGATTAAAATTTATAGGAAATTATATTTACCTAATAACTGCAGTGAAACTTGTGAAAAGTAATGAGTTTTAAGACATTTATGATGAAAAATGTGTTTTTGGGGTAAATGAAAAAACAAAAGGCTTATGTCCAAAAAGGGCCAAAATGGTCAACAAAATAAAAATGTCATATTTGTATTCCGATGTACAGGAAATTACATTTACTTAATAACTGCAATGAAATAAGTGAAAAAATAACGAATTTTAAGACATTTATGATGAAAAATGTGTTTTTGGGGAAAATGAAAATACAAAAGGCTATAGTCTTATGTCCAAAGAGGGCCAAAATGGTCAACAAAATAAAAATGGCATATTTTGATTCCGATGTATAGTAAACTATGTTTACTTAATAACTGCAGTGAAACTTGTGAAAAGTAATGAGTTTTAAGACATTTATGATGAAAAATGTGTTTTTGGGTAAATGAAAAAACAAAAGGCTATAGACTTTTGTCCAAAAAGGGCCAAAATGGTTAACAAAATAAAAATGTCATATTTGTATTCCGATGTACAGGAAATTACATTTACTTAATAACTGCAATGAAATAAGTGAAAAATAACGAATTTTAAGACATTTATGATGAAAAATGTGTTTTGGGGAAATGAAAGTACAAAAGGCTATAGACTTTTGTCCAAAAAGGGCCAAAATGGTCAACAAAATAAAAATGCCATTTTTTGATTCCGATGTATAGGAAACTATGTTTACTTAATAACTGCAGTGAAACTTGTGAAAAGTAATGAGTTTTAAGACACATTTTATGATGAAAAATGTGTTTTGAGGAAAATGAAAAAACAAAAGGCTATAGTCTTATGTCCAAAAAGGGCAAAAATGGTCAACAAAATAAAAATGCCATATTTTGATTCCGATGTATAGGAAACTACATTTACTTAATAACTGCAGTGAAACTTGTGAAAAGTAATGAGTTTTTAAGACATTTATGATGAAAAATGTGTTTTGGGGAAAATGAAAAAAACGAAAGGGCCAAAATGGTCAACAAAATAAAAATGTCATATTTGTATCCGATGTACAGGAAATTACATTTACTTAATAACTGCAATGAAATAAGTGAAAAATAACGAATTTATGACATTTATGATGAAAAATGTGTTTTGGGGAAAATTAAAAAACAAAGGCTATAGACTTTTGTCCAAAAAGGGCCAAAATGGTTAACAAAATAAAAATGTCATATTTTGATTCCGATGTATAGGAAACTATATTTACTTAATAACTGCAATGAAATAAGTGAAAAATAACGAATTTTAAGACATTTATGATGAAAAATGTGTTTTGGGGAAAATGAAAAAACAAAAGGCTATAGACTTTTGTCCAAAAAGGGCCAAAATGGTCAACAAAATAAAAATGGCATATTTTGATTCCGATGTATAGGAAACTATGTTTACTTAATTACTGCAGTGAAATAAATGACATATAACGACTTTTAAGACATTTATGATGAAAAATGTGTTTTGGGGAAAATTAAAAAACAAAAGGCTATATATAGTCTTATGTCCAAAAACGGCCAAAATGGTCAACAAAATAAAAATGCCATATTTTGATTCCGATGTATAGGAAACTATGTTTACTTAATAACTGCAGTGAAATAAATGACATATAACGACTTTTAAGACATTTATGATGAAAAATGTATTTTGGGAAAAATGAAAAAAACTATAGTCTTTTGTCCAAAAACGGCCAAAATGGTCAACAAAATTAAAATGCCATTTTTTGATTAAAATTTATAGGAAATTGTATTTACCTAATAACTGCAGTGAAACTTGTGAAAAGTAATGAGTTTTAAGACATTTATGATGAAAATGTGTTTTGGGGAAAATGAAAAAACAAAAGGGCCAAAATGGTCAACAAAATAAAATGTCATATTTGTATTCCGATGTACAGGAAATTACATTTACTTAATAACTGCAATGAAATAAGTGAAAAATAACGAATTTTAAGACATTTATGATGAAAAATGTGTTTTGGGGAAAATGAAAATACAAAAGGCTAGTCTTATGTCCAAAGAGGGCCAAAATGCTCAACAAAATAAAAATGGCATATTTTGATTCCGATGTATAGGAAAACTATGTTTACTTAATAACTGAAGTGAAATACATGACATATAACGACTTTTAAGACGTTTTACTTAATAACTGCAGTGAAATAAATGACATCATAACGACTTTTAAGACATTTATGATGAAAAATGTGCTTTGGGGAAAATGAAAAAAAAAAAGGCTATAGTCTTATGTCCAAAAAGGGCAAATATGGTCAACAAAATAAAAATGCCATTTTTTGATTCCGATGTATAGGAAACTATATTTACTTAATAACTGCAATGAATAAGTGAAAAATAACGAATTTTAAGACATTTATGATGAAAAATGTGTTTTGGGAAAAATGAAAAAACAAAGGCTATAGTCTTATTTCCAAAAAGGGCTAAAATGGTCAACAAATTAAAAATGGCATATTTTGATTCCGATGTATAGTAAACTATGTTTACTTAATAACTGCAGTGAAACTTGTGAAAAGTAATGAGTTTTTAAGACATTTATGATGAAAAATGTATTTTGGGGGAAAATGAAAAAACAAAAGGCTATAGTCTTATGTCCAAAAACGGCCAAAATGGTCAACAAAATAAAAATGCCATATTTTGATTCCGATGTATAGGAAAACTACATTTACTTAATAACTGCAGTGAAACTTGTGAAAAGTAATGAGTTTTAAGACATTTATGATGAAAGATGTATTTTGGGGGAAATGAAAAAACAAAAGGCTAGTCTTATGTCCAAAAAGGGCCAAAATGGTCAACAAAATAAAAATGCCATTTTTTTGATTCCGATGTATAGGAAACTATATTTACTTAATAACTGCAATGAAATAAGTGAAAAATAACGAATTTTAAGACATTTATGATGAAAAATGTGTTTTGGGAAAAATGAAAAAACAAAAGGCTATAGTATTATGTCCAAAAAGGGCAAAAATGGTCAACAAAATAAAAATGGCATATTTTGATTCCGATGTATAGTAAACTATGTTTACTTAATAACTGCAGTGAAACTTGTGAAAAGTAATGAGTTTTAAGACATTTATGATGAAAAATGTGTTTTGGGGGTAAATGAAAAAACAAAAGGCAATAGACTTTTGTCCAAAAAGGGCCAAAATGGTCAACAAAATAAAAGTCATATTTGTATTCCGATGTACAGGAAATTACATTTACTTAATAACTGCAATGAAATAAGTGAAAAATAACGAATTTTAAGACATTTATGATGAAAAATGTGTTTTGGGGGAAAATGAAAATACAAAAGGCTATAGTCTTTTGTCCAAAAACGGCCAAAATGGTCAACAAAATTAAAATGCCATTTTTGATTAAAATGTATAGCAAATTATATTTACCTAATAACTGCAGTGAAACTTGTGAAAAGTAATGAGTTTTAAGACATTTATGATGAAAAATGTGTTTTGGGGAAAATGAAAAAAACAAAAGGCTACAGTCTTTTGTCCAAAAAGGGCCAAAATGGTCAACAAAATAAAAATGTCATATTTGTATTCCGATGATACAGGAAATTACATTTATTTAATAACTGCAATGAAATAAGTGAAAAATAACGAATTTTAAGACATTTATGATGAAAAATGTGTTTTGGGGAAAATGAAAGTACAAAAGGCTATAGTCTTATGTCCAAAGAGGGCCAAAATGGTCAACAAAATAAAAATGGCATATTTTGATTCCGATGTATAGGAAACTATGTTTACTTAATAACTGCAGTGAAACTTGTGAAAAGTAATGAGTTTTAAGACATTTATGATGAAAAATGTGTTTTGGGGAAAATTAAAAAAACAAAAGGCTATAGTCTTATGTCCAAAAACGGCCAAAATGGTCAACAAAATTAAAATGCCATTTTTTGATTAAAATTTATAGGAAATTGTATTGACCTAATAACTGCAGTGAAACTTGTGAAAAGTAATGAGTTTTAAGACATTTATGATGAAAAATGTATTTTGGGAAAAATGAAAAAACTATAGTCTTTTGTCCAAAAACGGCCAAAATGGTCAACAAAATTAAAATGCCATTTTTTGATTAAAATTTATAGGAAATTGTATTGACCTAATAACTGCAGTGAAACTTGTGAAAAGTAATGAGTTTTAAGACATTTATGATGAAAAATGTGTTTTGGGGAAAATGAAAAAACAAAAAGGGCCAAAATGGTCAACAAAATAAAAATGTCATATTTTGTATTCCCGATGTACAGGAAATACATTTACTTAATAACTGCAATGAAATAAGTGAAAAATAACGAATTTTAAGACATTTATGATGAAAAATGTGTTTTGGGGAAAATGAAAATACAAAAGGCTATAGTCTTATGTCCAAAGAGGGCCAAATGCTCAACAAAATAAAAATGGCATATTTTGATTCCGATGTATAGGAAACTATGTTTACTTAATAACTGAAGTGAAATAAATGACATATAACGACTTTTAAGACGTTTACTTAATAACTGCAGTGAAATAAATGACATATAACGACTTTTAAGAGATTTATGATGAAAAATGTATTTTGGAGGAAAATGAAAAAACAAAAGGCTATAGTCTTATGTCCAAAAAGGGCAAAAATGGTCAACAAAATAAAAATGCCATTTTTTGATTCCGATGTATAGGAAACTATATTTACCTAATAACTGCAGTGAAACTTGTGAAAAGTAATGAGTTTTAAGACATTTATGATGAAAAATGTATTTGGGAAAAATGAAAAAACAAAAGGCTATAGTATTATGTCCAAAAAGGGCAAAAAATGGTCAACAAAATAAAAATGCCATTTTTTGATTCCGATGTATAGGAAACTATATTTACTTAATAACTGCAATGAAATAAGTGAAAAATAACGAATTTTAAGACATGTATGATGAAAAATGTATTTTGGGAAAAATGAAAAAACAAAAGGCTATAGTCTTTTGTCCAAAAACGGCCAAAATGGTCAACAAAATAAAAATGCCATATTTTGATTCCGATGTATAGTAAACTATGTTTACTTAATAACTGCAGTGAAACTTGTGAAAAGTAATGAGTTTTAAGACATTTATGATGAAAAATGTATTTTGGGGAAAATTAAAAAACAAAAGGCTATAGTCTTATGTCCAAAAACGGCCAAAATGGTCAACAAAATAAAAATGCCATATTTTGATTCCGATGTATAGGAAACTACATTACTTAATAACTGCAGTGAAACTTGTGAAAAGTAATGAGTTTTAAGACATTTATGATGAAAAATGTATTTTGGGGAAAATTAAAAAACAAAAGGCTATAGTCTTATGTCCAAAAACGGCCCAAAATGGTCAACAAAATAAAAATGCCATATTTTGATTCCGATGTATAGGAAACTACATTTACTTAATATTTACTTAATAACTGCAGTGAAACTTGTGAAAAGTAATGAGTTTTAAGACATTTATGATGAAAAATGTATTTTGGGGAAAATTAAAAAACAAAAGGCTATGGTCTTATGTCCAAAAAGGGCAAAAATGGTCAACAAAATAAAAATGCCATTTTTTGATTCCGATGTATAGGAAACTATATTTACTTAATAACTGCAATGAAATAAGTGAAAAATAACGAATTTTAAGACATTTATGATGAAAAATGTATTTTGGGAAAAATGAAAAAACAAAAGGCTATAGTCTTTTGTCCAAAAATGGTCAACAAAATAAAAATGCCATTTTTTGATTCCGATGTATAGGAAACTATATTTACTTAATAACTGCAATGAAATAAGTGAAAAATAACGAATTTTAAGACATTTATGATGAAAAATGTGTTTTGGGGAAAATGAAAAAACAAAAGGCTATAGTATTATGTCCAAAAAGGGCAAAAATGGTCAACAAAATAAAAATGGCATATTTTGATTCCGATGTATAGTAAACTATGTTTACTTAATAACTGCAGTGAAACTTGTGAAAAGTAATGAGTTTTAAGACATTTATGATGAAAAATGTGTTTTGGGGTAAATGAAAAAACAAAAGGCTATAGACTTTTGTCCAAAAAGGGCCAAAATGGTCAACAAAATAAAAATGTCATATTTGTATTCCGATGTACAGGAAATTACATTTATTTAATAACTGCAATGAAATAAGTGAAAAATAACGAATTTTAAGACATTTATGATGAAAAATGTGTTTTGGGGAAAATGAAAGTACAAAAGGCTATAGTCTTATGTCCAAAGAGGGCCAAAATGGTCAACAAAATAAAAATGGCATATTTTGATTCCGATGTATAGGAAACTATGTTTACTTAATAACTGCAGTGAAATAAATGACATATAACGACTTTTAAGACATTTATGATGAAAAATGTATTTTGGGGAAAATGAAAAAACAAAAGGCTATAGTCTTATGTCCAAAGAGGGCCAAAATGGTCAACAAAATAAAAATGCCATTTTTTGATTCCGATGTATAGTAAACTATGTTTACTTAATAACTGCAGTGAAACTTGTGAAAAGTAATGAGTTTTAAGACATTTATGATGAAAAATGTGTTTTGGGGAAAATTAAAAAAACAAAAGGCTATAGTCTTATGTCCAAAAACGGCCAAAATGGTCAACAAAATAAAAATGCCATATTTTGATTCCGATGTATAGGAAACTACATTTACTTAATAACTGCAGTGAAACTTGTGAAAAGTAATGAGTTTTAAGACATTTATGATGAAAAATGTATTTTGGGAAAAATGAAAAAACTATAGTCTTTTGTCCAAAAACGGCCAAAATGGTCAACAAAATTAAAATGCCATTTTTTGATTAAAATTTATAGGAAATTGTATTTACCTAATAACTGCAGTGAAACTTGTGAAAAGTAATGAGTTTTAAGACATTTATGATGAAAATGTGTTTTGGGGAAAATGAAAAAACAAAAGGGCCAAAATGGTCAACAAAATAAAAATGTCATATTTGTATTCCGATGTACAGGAAATTACATTTACTTAATAACTGCAATGAAATAAGTGAAAAATAACGAATTTTAAGACATTTATGATGAAAAATGTGTTTTGGGGAAAATGAAAATACAAAAGGCTATAGTCTTATGTCCAAAGAGGGCCAAAATGCTCAACAAAATAAAAATGGCATATTTTGATTCCGATGTATAGGAAACTATGTTTACTTAATAACTGAAGTGAAATAAATGACATATAACGACTTTTAAGACGTTTACTTAATAACTGCAGTGAAATAAATGACATATAACGACTTTTAAGAGATTTATGATGAAAAATGTATTTTGGGGAAAATGAAAAAACAAAAGGCTATAGTCTTATGTCCAAAAAGGGCAAAAATGGTCAACAAAATAAAAATGCCATTTTTTGATTCCGATGTATAGGAAACTATATTTACTTAATAACTGCAATGAAATAAGTGAAAAATAACGAATTTTAAGACATGTATGATGAAAAATGTATTTTGGGAAAAATGAAAAAACAAAAGGCTATAGTCTTTTGTCCAAAAACGGCCAAAATGGTCAACAAAATAAAAATGCCATATTTTGATTCCGATGTATAGTAAACTATGTTTACTTAATAACTGCAGTGAAACTTGTGAAAAGTAATGAGTTTTAAGACATTTATGATGAAAAATGTATTTTGGGGAAAATGAAAAAACAAAAGGCTATAGTCTTATGTCCAAAAACGGCCAAAATGGTCAACAAAATAAAAATGCCATATTTTGATTCCGATGTATAGGAAACTACATTTACTTAATAACTGCAGTGAAACTTGTGAAAAGTAATGAGTTTTAAGACATTTATGATGAAAAATGTATTTTGGGGAAAATTAAAAAACAAAAGGCTATAGTCTTATGTCCAAAAACGGCCAAAATGGTCAACAAAATAAAAATGCCATATTTTGATTCCGATGTATAGGAAACTACATTTACTTAATAACTGCAGTGAAACTTGTGAAAAGTAATGAGTTTTAAGACATTTATGATGAAAAATGTATTTTGGGGAAAATTAAAAAACAAAAGGCTATAGTCTTATGTCCAAAAAGGGCAAAAATGGTCAACAAAATAAAAATGCCATTTTTTGATTCCGATGTATAGGAAACTATATTTACTTAATAACTGCAATGAAATAAGTGAAAAATAACGAATTTTAAGACATTTATGATGAAAAATGTGTTTTGGGGAAAATGAAAAAACAAAAGGCTATAGTATTATGTCCAAAAAGGGCAAAAATGGTCAACAAAATAAAAATGGCATATTTTGATTCCGATGTATAGTAAACTATGTTTACTTAATAACTGCAGTGAAACTTGTGAAAAGTAATGAGTTTTAAGACATTTATGATGAAAAATGTGTTTTGGGGTAAATGAAAAAACAAAAGGCTATAGACTTTTGTCCAAAAAGGGCCAAAATGGTCAACAAAATTAAAATGCCATTTTTTGATTAAAATGTATAGCAAATTATATTTACCTAATAACTGCAGTGAAACTTGTGAAAAGTAATGAGTTTTAAGACATTTATGATGAAAAATGTGTTTTGGGGAAAATGAAAAAACAAAAGGCTAGTCTTATGTCCAAAGAGGGCCAAAATGGTCAACAAAATAAAAATGCCATTTTTTGATTCCGATGTATAGTAAACTATGTTTACTTAATAACTGCAGTGAAACTTGTGAAAAGTAATGAGTTTTAAGACATTTATGATGAAAAATGTGTTTTGGGGAAAATTAAAAAAACAAAAGGCTATAGTCTTATGTCCAAAAACGGCCAAAATGGTCAACAAAATAAA
Organism: Synaphobranchus kaupii; assembly: GCA_029718625.1. NCBI lineage: Eukaryota > Metazoa > Chordata > Actinopteri > Anguilliformes > Synaphobranchidae > Synaphobranchus > Synaphobranchus kaupii. The sequence continues at coordinate 17,370,651 of CM056389.1, forward strand.
AATGCCATATTTTGATTCCGATGTATAGGAAACTACATTTACTTAATAACTGCAGTGAAACTTGTGAAAAGTAATGAGTTTTAAGACATTTATGATGAAAAATGTATTTTGGGAAAAATGAAAAAACTATAGTCTTTTGTCCAAAAACGGCCAAAATGGTCAACAAAATTAAAATGCCATTTTTTGATTAAAATTTATAGGAAATTGTATTTACCTAATAACTGCAGTGAAACTTGTGAAAAGTAATGAGTTTTAAGACATTTATGATGAAAATGTGTTTTGGGGAAAATGAAAAAACAAAAGGGCCAAAATGGTCAACAAAATAAAAATGTCATATTTGTATTCCGATGTACAGGAAATTACATTTACTTAATAACTGCAATGAAATAAGTGAAAAATAACGAATTTTAAGACATTTATGATGAAAAATGTGTTTTGGGGAAAATGAAAATACAAAAGGCTATAGTCTTATGTCCAAAGAGGGCCAAAATGCTCAACAAAATAAAAATGGCATATTTTGATTCCGATGTATAGGAAACTATGTTTACTTAATAACTGAAGTGAAATAAATGACATATAACGACTTTTAAGACGTTTACTTAATAACTGCAGTGAAATAAATGACATATAACGACTTTTAAGAGATTTATGATGAAAAATGTCTTTTGGGGAAAATGAAAAAACAAAAGGCTATAGTCTTATGTCCAAAAAGGGCAAAAATGGTCAACAAAATAAAAATGCCATTTTTTGATTCCGATGTATAGGAAACTATATTTACCTAATAACTGCAGTGAAACTTGTGAAAAGTAATGAGTTTTAAGACATTTATGATGAAAAATGTATTTTGGGAAAAATGAAAAAACAAAAGGCTATAGTATTATGTCCAAAAAGGGCAAAAATGGTCAACAAAATAAAAATGCCATTTTTTGATTCCGATGTATAGGAAACTATATTTACTTAATAACTGCAATGAAATAAGTGAAAAATAACGAATTTTAAGACATGTATGATGAAAAATGTATTTTGGGAAAAATGAAAAAACAAAAGGCTATAGTCCAAAAACGGCCAAAATGGTCAACAAAATAAAAATGCCATATTTTGATTCCGATGTATAGTAAACTATGTTTACTTAATAACTGCAGTGAAACTTGTGAAAAGTAATGAGTTTTAAGACATTTATGATGAAAAATGTATTTTGGGGAAAATGAAAAAACAAAAGGCTATAGTCTTATGTCCAAAAACGGCCAAAATGGTCAACAAAATAAAAATGCCATATTTTGATTCCGATGTATAGGAAACTACATTTACTTAATAACTGCAGTGAAACTTGTGAAAAGTAATGTGTTTTAAGACATTTATGATGAAAAATGTATTTTGGGGAAAATTAAAAAACAAAAGGCTATAGTCTTATGTCCAAAAACGGCCAAAATGGTCAACAAAATAAAAATGCCATATTTTGATTCCGATGTATAGGAAACTACATTTACTTAATAACTGCAGTGAAACTTGTGAAAAGTAATGAGTTTTAAGACATTTATGATGAAAAATGTATTTTGGGGAAAATTAAAAAACAAAAGGCTATAGTCTTATGTCCAAAAAGGGCAAAAATGGTCAACAAAATAAAAATGCCATTTTTTGATTCCGATGTATAGGAAACTATATTTACTTAATAACTGCAATGAAATAAGTGAAAAATAACGAATTTTAAGACATTTATGATGAAAAATGTATTTTGGGAAAAATGAAAAAACAAAAGGCTATAGTCTTTTGTCCAAAAATGGTCAACAAAATAAAAATGCCATTTTTTGATTCCGATGTATAGGAAACTATATTTACTTAATAACTGCAATGAAATAAGTGAAAAATAACGAATTTTAAGACATTTATGATGAAAAATGTGTTTTGGGGAAAATGAAAAAACAAAAGGCTATAGTATTATGTCCAAAAAGGGCAAAAATGGTCAACAAAATAAAAATGGCATATTTTGATTCCGATGTATAGTAAACTATGTTTACTTAATAACTGCAGTGAAACTTGTGAAAAGTAATGAGTTTTAAGACATTTATGATGAAAAATGTGTTTTGGGGTAAATGAAAAAACAAAAGGCTATAGACTTTTGTCCAAAAAGGGCCAAAATGGTCAACAAAATAAAAGTCATATTTGTATTCCGATGTACAGGAAATTACATTTACTTAATAACTGCAATGAAATAAGTGAAAAATAACGAATTTTAAGACATTTATGATGAAAAATGTATTTTGGGGAAAATGAAAGTACAAAAGGCTATATATAGTCTTATGTCCAAAGAGGGCCAAAATGGTCAACAAAATAAAAATGGCATATTTTGATTCCGATGTATAGGAAACTATGTTTACTTAATAACTGCAGTGAAATAAATGACATATAACGAATTTTAAGACATTTATGATGAAAAATGTATTTTGGGAAAAATGAAAAAATATAGTCTTTTGTCCAAAAACGGCCAAAATGGTCAACAAAATTAAAATGCCATTTTTTGATTAAAATTTATAGGAAATTGTATTTACCTAATAACTGCAGTGAAACTTGTGAAAAGTAATGAGTTTTAAGACATTTATGATGAAAATGTGTTTTGGGGAAAATGAAAAAACAAAAGGGCCAAAATGGTCAACAAAATAAAAATGTCATATTTGTATTCCGATGTACAGGAAATTACATTTACTTAATAACTGCAATGAAATAAGTGAAAAATAACGAATTTTAAGACATTTATGATGAAAAATGTGTTTTGGGGAAAATTAAAAAAACAAAAGGCTATAGTCTTATGTCCAAAAACGGCCAAAATGGTCAACAAAATAAAAATGCCATATTTTGATTCCGATGTATAGGAAACTACATTTACTTAATAACTGCAGTGAAACTTGTGAAAAGTAATGAGTTTTAAGACATTTATGATGAAAAATGTATTTTGGGGAAAATGAAAAAACAAAAGGCTATATAGTCTTATGTCCAAAAACGGCCAAAATGGTCAACAAAATAAAAATGCCATATTTTGATTCCGATGTATAGGAAACTACATTTACTTAATAACTGCAGTGAAACTTGTGAAAAGTAATGAGTTTTAAGACATTTATGATGAAAAATGTATTTTGGGGAAAATGAAAAAACAAAATGTCCAAAAAGGGCTAAAAAGGTCAACAAAATAAAAATGGCATATTTTGATTCCGATGTATAGTAAACTATATTTACCTAATAACCGCAGTGAAACTTGTGAAAAGTAATGAGTTTTAAGACATTTATGATGAAAAATGTGTTTTGTGGTAAAAGAAAAAACAAAAGGCTATAGACTTTTGTCCAAAAAGGGCCAAAATGGTCAACAAAATAAAAATGCCATTTTTTGATTCCGATGTATAGGAAACTATATTTACTTAATAACTGCAATGAAATAAGTGAAAAATAACGAATTTTAAGACATTTATGATGAAAAATGTGTTTTGGGGAAAATGAAAATAGTCTTATGTCCAAAGAGGGCCAAAATGGTCAAAAAAATAAAAATGGCATTTTTTGCTTCCGATGTATAGGAAACTATATTTACTTAATAACTGCCGTGAAACTTGTGAAAAGTAATGAGTTTTAAGACATTTATGATGAAAAATGTGTTTTGGGGAAAATGAAAAAACAAAAGGCTATAGACTTTTGTCCAAAAAGGGCCAAAATGGTCAACAAAATAAAAATGTCATATTTGTATTCCGATGTACAGGAAATTACATTTACTTAATAACTGCAATGAAAAAAGTGAAAAATAACGAATTTTAAGACATTTATGATGAAAAATGTGTTTTGGGGAAAATGAAAATACAAAAGGCCAAAATGGTCAACAAAATTAAAATGCCATTTTTTGATTAAAATGTATAGCAAATTATATTTACCTAATAACTGCAGTGAAACTTGTGAAAAGTAATGAGTTTTAAGACATTTATGATGAAAAATGTGTTTTAGGGAAAATGAAAAAACAAAAGGGCCTTTTGTCCAAAAAGGGCCAAAATGGTCAACAAAATAAAAATGTCATATTTGTATTCCGATGTACAGGAAATTACATTTATTTAATAACTGCAATGAAATAAGTGAAAATAACGAATTTTAAGACATTTATGATGAAAAATGTGTTTTGGGGAAAATGAAAGTACAAAAGGCTATAGTCTTATGTCCAAAGAGGGCCAAAATGGTCAACAAAATAAAAATGGCATTTTTTGATTAAAATGTATAGGAAACTATGTTTACTTAATAACTGCAGTGAAATAAATGACATATAACGACTTTTAAGACATTTATGATGAAAAATGTGTTTTGGGGAAAATTAAAAAACAAAAGGCTATAGTCTTTTGTCCAAAAAGGGCCAAAATGGTCAACAAAATTAAAATGCCATTTTTGATTAAAATGTATAGGAAATTATATTTACCTAATAACTGCAGTAAAACTTGTGAAAAGTAATGAGTTTTAAGACATTTATGATGAAAAATGTGTTTTGGGGAAAATGAAAAAACAAAAGGCTATAGTCTTATGTCCAAAGAGGGCCAAAATGGTCAACAAAATAAAAATGGCATATTTTGATTCCGATGTATAGTAAACTATGTTTACTTAATAACTGCAGTGAAACTTGTGAAAAGTAATGAGTTTTAAGACATTTATGATGAAAAATGTATTTTGGGGAAAATGAAAAAACAAAAGGCCATAGTCTTTTGTCCAAAAAGGGCCGAAATGGTCAACAAAATAAAAATGGCATTTTATTTTGTGTATTATAAAATGCATTGGTATTTTATCAGCAGCCATACCACCATGCTGTCTGCTCCTGCTGCATGGCTGAAGCTAAGCAGATGTGGGCTTGGTCAGCATTAGGATGGGAGACCTCTTGGGAAAGTTAAGTTGCTGCTGGAAGTGGTATTGGTGGGCCAGGAAGGGGCAATCTTCCCTTTGGTGAAATAAACCCCTGTGCAGTGATAGGGACACTGTGCTGTCAGAGATGAACAATGGATTCCATTAAATATTCTGAAATAGACATCTTCCAAAGGCAGTCTTTAAAGATAATTTTATCAACTATCACACAACTGTGAACATGTATGCATTGTGACTAATTGACTGAGTACCCATAATGCATTTCATCTACTATCACACATCTGTGAATGTGTAAATTTACATCATACACAAAACTGCACAAAACCATTGGAATGTGTATGTGTGTGTGTGTGTGTGTGTGTGTGTGTGTGTGTGTGTGTGTGTGTGTATGCGTCTATGGTTCTGTCCTTGTATTAAATGGACATGTTATTGGCTGTGCTCCTTTGATAGGAGTCCTGTACATTTGTAAATGGTGACAAAAAAATTTCAACACAACCAGTTTGCAATTAAGGCTATTTTTATTTTCCTACTCTGAAGAATTTGAAACTATAATCTCAATCATTTACGTACAGGTGACGTCTAACTAGCTGAAATCATGTTAAAATTTCTTTCTTTGGATCAGACTCCAATGGAGAGCAGTGGTTTTCCAGTCCTGCAGAATTTTTAAATGGTGACATCAAAATTTCAACATAAACATAGTAGTCTAGTAGTGTCACAGTGTAATATGAGTCAGGAATTCAATTCCTCAAGGTTGCAGGTTTGATTCTCAGGTAGGAAACTGCTGTTGTACCCTTGAGTAAGGCACTTAACCTGAAGTGCTTCAGTATTGAGAGAGTTGTACAAATGGATATTATGTTAAAAACCAATTTAAGGTGCAGCGGGCTAAGGCGCAGACTTTGTCTGTGCGGTTGCGCCCCGAGGATCGGGGGTTCGATCCCTGGTCCTGTCAGATCCGAGCATGGCCGGTGCCCTGTGGGAGTGGCAATTGGCAGCCTCTCCCGGGTGGGGGGAGGGGCTCGGAGAGAATCGCTGCGCACAGAATGGCCCTGGTCAAGTTGGAATCACAGTCAGGAGCACGAGGAGTCGTGCCCTGAAGAGGACGTGGCACCCTCCTTCCTACTACCGGCTGACAGGGTTATGTGTAGCGGCGATTCTCTAGCGGTTGCTACAGGGGGGGGAATTGAATTAGAATAGGGGTTCAACTAGCTACCAAATTGGGAGAAAAATGGGAAAAAATCAGAAACAAAAAAAAACAACTTAACTTAAATTGTTTGTTTTTTTAAGTTGTTCTTGATAAGAACGTCTGGTAAATGGAAATAATAATGTTAAAAATTTCATACCCTGGAGAAGTATTAACTATCATCTTTTGTGTTTAACATAGAGGTGACCTACCAGTCCATATTGTGCTAATACTTCTCTCACTGCATCAGGTTATAAATGGAAGTGCTTTTCTATGCTTCAATGGTGATTAATTGCACTTGTACTATAATACCATTGTATGCCAGCAGAGGTAGTGTCGCTGTAGTGTCCCAATGGTTCCACCCATCAACTCCAAATTAAATCATCCAAGGCTGTTATTTGATTTGAAAACGGCAAATATCAAGGATGAAATATCTAAAAGCCAGTGGGTAAGGTCTGACTCGTTATAGGGCACTAGTGACTAGATTTGGCTCCCTGGTGGACATAAAACACCTCTGCAACAAAATAATATCTAAAAACTAGGCTGCAAGGGCTGAACTGAAGCGCTTTCCATATACAGTTCGTAAGTTAGCCAGGGGGATTTCAGGATTGCAGTTTCTACATTAAATAACTTCAAAACAATAATTGTGAAACCCATCCTTTTTAAATTGTGCCACACAAACAGACCAAATGCACCTGGATAACTATGCATTCAACTCCCATGGATATTTTCCATTTACCCAATTCCCAATCTATACATTTGCATGTGGAACGCAATTTGCATGAGAGAGAGATGAGTTATGTTTGCAACACAATTTGCAGCCGTTATCATCAGCGTGTACATCAGCGCTCCTCACAAAACAACACCGCAGCAGTTTTGTTTCCAGGGTTTTCTTTTTTAATTATTAGAATTTCCACATAAAACTAAAGGACAGGAGTCGCTGAAATCAAGTGTCCTTTATTGGTTTTTAAAGTTCATTTATCCAATAAAAACATTTTCTTTAGTTACAATGATCGACATCACTTCATTTCTTTTCACATTTTAAAAACATATTTTATCGGGGGGGATTTTTCCCGTCCCTTTTTAATTTTTAAAATTAACATGCAACATTCAAGACATGACAGTGAATTGCATCACATACAAAAAAAAATTACAATACAAAAAGGAAATCACGAGACATTGAAATGAAGGAGAAAAAAAAACATGCGTTCCCGGGTTGTTGGGTGGGCAAATGTTCAAGTTTTTAGTTCTCTCTCTTCCTTGGGATGGAGGGGGGTGGACTAGATGATCAGTTATTTCCAATGGTCCACCCCCCATTTCTCTCTCGCCAGACACTTGTCCTTCGCAAAGTCTTGGAGGAGGTTTTGCGCCCTCCTCCTGAGAGTGACCAGGTCTACAGTTGTTTTTTGGTAGACCTTGATGTTCCTCGCCTCCCACAGGACCTGCTTCACAGTGTTTACGATCCTCCACTGACGCTGGAGCACCAGTGTTTTACATCCTCCACGGGGGCCGTAGAGGACACTCTCAGCAGTCAGGGAGGACCTCGGCAGCAACCTGTTACGGGAGACAGAGGAAACAACAAGGCCCCAGCCCGTCTGGCCACGGAGCACTCCCAGAACAGATGGTAGATGTGTTCTGAGTCAGTGCATCCGTGGGGGCAGCGCTCGGTCAGGGCCAAGTGCCGCTTAAACATAAATGACCTGGTGGGGAGACACATGTGGCAGACATCCAGGCAATGTCCTTTTGCTTATTACTTAAACATTTATTTAGGACATTTGCCCAGATTATAGACGGGTCCAGGGTTGTGCTGCCCCTCGGGAGTGTCATGGTCTCCTTTGATCTTAAATGGGCCATGATTATTTTATAACTCCACGAGGTCAGCCCGGCCCTGGGCAATCCTGCCCCAAAGGCAAAGTCCCTCAGGGCTCGATATACATATGGGAGGTCCCAGCTATACGGTATGGTGAGGTCTAGCGCACACAGGCCCATCGTCCTCAGGAAGGGAGTGGCATAGTACCTAGCAAAGGCACCAGAGGCCTTCTCAACCTTCCGAGTATTCTGGACCAGTGTGGCCAGACCCTGCACCAAAATGATGTTTACTATATATGGGACCCCCCTGCCCCCATTCTTCTCTTCCTTGGGGAGGGTAGCTCTTTTTAATTTTTCCATGGTGCTCCCCCAGACAAAGCGAAAGGCCATTCTAGTAATGATTTTACTAGTGGCCTTGTCTGGGGGAAACACCCTCCCCAAGTAGAGAAAAATGGGAAGGACTATTGCCTTCAGGACCAGGATCTTACCCGTCAGAGGCCGCACACTCCAGCTCCGGAGTTTAGCCTGGACGTGGCGGAGGGTTCCCTCCCAGCTCAGCCTTCCTTCACCATCTGACTGGAAGGTCACCCCCAGGAGCTTGATATTATCTCTGCGCACAGGGAAAGAAACGGTTAGTGGCTCACTCCAATGCCGAGACAGAAACAGTTCACTCTTGTCCCTATTGACTAGGGACAGCCAGTGGCTGCACAGAAGTCATCCAGCACCTTGTTGGCAACGGTGATGGAATGACTATCTGTGCCAACGATGGTGATGTCGTCCATGTACGCCATCACCCTAAGCCGTTCCCCCTGGGCCCCGGGCAGTGGATAACCAACAATGCCCGGGTTGCCCCTGATGGCCTGAAGGAACGGCTCAAGGTAGATGATGTACAGGAGGGATGCTAGGGGGCATCCCTGCCTGACGCCAGACCTAATGTCAAAGGGGGCGGATGGTTGCTTGTTCACAACCACCCTCCCCGAGATGTCAGTTAAACACATTTTGGTCCAGCGCAGGAGGGAGCTAGGAAAATTAAACCTCTCTAGCACCCTCTCCAAGCACACATGACTTACCCTGTCAAAGGCCTTCTCCTGGTCTAGGCTGAGAAGGCCCAAGGGGGACCTGCGCTCCCCGGAGTGGATTATGACATCCCTCACGAGGAGCAAGTTGTCGTTTATGGACCTCCCTGGAATACTGCACGTTTGGTCGGGGCCGACCACCGATGTTATCAGGTGTTGGAACCTCCTCATCAGCGCCTTCGCCATGATCTTATAATCGGCTGAGAGGAGGTTAATCGGCCGCCAGTGCCGGAGGTCCTTCAGGTCCCCCTTCTTAGGGACAAGAGCAACCGCACTCTGCCTCAGTGAGGCCCCCAACCTCCCCTCCCTGTATGCCACCCTGAAAACTTCCGCCACGTCCTCCTTCAGGAGATCCCAAAAGGCCTGATAAAATTCGGCCGGGATCCCGTCAGGACCAGGAGCTTTGTGCTGATTGAGGGAGCGCACGGCCCGGGTGAGCTCCTCGGCGCTCAACTCAGGTTCCATGCTCTCGTCCCCCAGGCGTCTGTCCAGGCAGCCCAGGAAGGTGTCCATGAGAGCCCCATCTGCGGGCCTTATACTGTACAGGCCCGCATAGAACTCCCTGGCCACCTCCCGGACCTCCGCCTCTTCAGACACCACCACCCCTCTGCTGTTATAGAGGGAAGAGATGTTATTTGTTTTTGACCGTGCCCTGCGGAAGAAGTACCTAGTGCACTTCTCATCCTCCTCAAGGCCCTGGAGTTTGGAGCGGAAGGTGTATTTTTTCTGCTCCTCCCGATAGAGGGCGGAGAGGCTCTGTTTAGCGAGTGCGATCTCGCTGCTTACCTCCAGGCCTCAGGACTGGAGGAGGCTCAGTCTCTGGAGGGCAGCATTAGCATGTTCAAACGCCGCCCTCCTTTCCTTTGCCTTCCTCCGCCCGACTGCCCGGAAGTAGCCCTGCACCCGCTCCTTCACCATCTCCCACCACTCTATCGGGGAGTCAAAAAGATGTTTTAGACTCACCCACTCCAGGTACCGCCTCGAGAAGGAGAGACGCACTTTGGGGTCCTGGAGATGGCTGGTATTCATTCTCCAGAGACCCCTACCAACGGTTATGGACTTCTCCTAGACCAGGGACATGGTCACCATGTGGTGGTCCGAGTAGTGCACTGCCCGGATGGAAAAGGCGTGCACTCTCAGGCCTGGGGAGAGCAGGAACATGTCAATATGGGATGAGGAGACACCAGAGGAGCTCACCCATGTGTGTTGTGGGAGAGAGGCACCCCCGGCGTCGTGGAGAGAGAAGTCCTCTATGATAGACCGCAGCTCGTCGCTCGACCGATCTTTCCTTGGTCTGCTGCGGTCTTCATCCCTGAGGGCACAGTTGAAATCCCCCCCCACGACAACCGGCATATTGCAATGTATAATGGTTCTTAGTTTTGTGAATAGGGAGACCCTCTCGGCTACGCTGGTTGGGCCGTACACATTGACCACTCTAAGTGGGGAACCCCCGACACAAATGTCTGTGACGAGGATTCGCCCACTTTCCACGATGTTATTACCCGTAATTTTTACAAAGGGATTTTTGGTCAATGTGCCGACCCCATCGGCTCGAGCGACGTTCGAGCCGGACCAGAGAGAGTCCCCCATTCTCCACTCCTCCCTCAGAGTGTCATCCATAGTGCGGAAAGGGATTCCGCACTCTTGGAGAAGGATGACATCCGAGGGGGTTTGCTGCAGAGTGGAGAAAACTGAGTGACGTTTATTTGGTTCCTTAATACTGCGAGTGTTTGATATAGTAATTGTGAATGTCATGGTACTGTTTATTGTTTTTCTGTGTCATATGACCCGGGTTTATTGTTTGCTATATCTCTGCATATCTTGTTTAGTCGTTCCCTGACAATGTCCTGGTTATTGAGGCGCCTACTCACCCCCTGACTCGGTCCGCCCCCAGGTCTCCCCTCCATACTGCCTGGTGGGTTCCGTCCCGGAGAGGTGGGACGTGATGGTTTTACCCCAGGGTCCCCCTTTGCTTCGGAGGGCCCTTGAGAGGACGGCTGCTGGGTGGTCTTATTGGGTGTGGAGTCGGGGCCAGGAAGTGGCCGGTCATTAGTGGGCCTGTTTTGGAATGTGATGGGTCGTGAGAGGGTTTCTCTTTGATGGAGAAGTGGTGGTGGAGATGTCTTACTAGGGCGAGGTGGAGGTTCTGGCCTGACTGTGGGTGGGCTAATGTTCCGAGTGTTAGTATTTTTCTGTTGTATCTTGTGGATTGGTTGTTTTGGGTGGCAAACTATTGCTGGGTTTGGGGGCTGACCGGGTGGTTCTGTTCTGTTAGTTTTGTTATGTTTTCCCTTCCGTTTTCTATTTGCCACTTGCCAGTTTGTGGTTGTGTCAAAATCTGTGTCTGCGCTAGAGTCTGACTCCTCCACCGTGATAGGGGTGTCAGAATCAGGCTCCTCTTTAACTGTAGTGACTATAGGTAGTGGAGCTTCAGAGGGGTCTGTGCATAGGGGAAAGCCAGTGTCAATTGTGCTTGAGGGGCCTTGTGCGGTGTTTTGTGGAGGAGTGGTTGTTTCAGGCTGTGGGGGGGGTGGGGGGGTTGTGGTATATGGGGATATCTGGGGATATGGCATACCCCCCCACTACAAATGGGTCGGGTTTTAGTTGGACCAGCCACTTCCTGGCCCCGGTCCACACTCCATCCTCATCAAGGACCCTCCTGGCGTCAGATTTAACATCGCCATACCTGCCCAACCACGTCGAAACATCGTGGTCCTGCACAGTCTTGTTATAGAACTGTACAGTGACCACTTTGTTCTCCGTGAAGGACAGGGGCTCGACCGCAAAGTTGTTGAGGGGACTTCCCCTCTCTATAGAGGTTCCAGAACCTCTCCAGGACATTGGGGTTCTTGAAGCTTACCTCAAAGATTTCCCCTTGACCCGGAACCTTTACCAGGCACTTGAGGTCAGCTGGCACAAAGCCCATGCCCCTTTGTAGCACTGCCCTGCTAAACTCCAGACGGGTCAAACCTGTCACTCTCGCCTCGGGTCGAGTTGGATTTGGGCCGGCAGCACGACCTGCCCCCCCTGCGGTTGCTGGCCCCGGAGCGCCCTCTGTGGCTGCGCCCTCGGCCCCCCTGACCCACCGGGGGTCTCACACTGGTGCTGCCGCCTCCCTCCTCGACCCCCTGGATCCATGTCAGGCGAACGGCGTTATGGCGTCGCGTCCCTGGAACAGGTCTGGCTGCCATCCCCCTTCCTCTCGGTAAAGCCGGACTCCGCACTGTTGGAAAGCACAGAGACAGCACTCAGGAGATGGTGTTCCTTCCGGGCGGACCAGAAAACAGCAACGCAGTGCAGGCAGAAAAGGGACCAACCGAGGGCTGGCCCCCCACACCGCTGCGTGAGGACCTCCCTGTCTGGTGCAGGCGGCAAGTGTTGATCCTCAGATGGTGTTGAGGTCTTGGTCGCCGCCGTCCGTCTCAGGGGGGTCCGCTGCTCTGGTCCTCCCAACTGCCTGCTCCTCAGCTTCGTCCTCCGGGTCTGGCCTGCTGGTTCCGCTGCGGGCCTAGGAGACAAAGAGGGAGAGGTGGATAACCAGGGCGAAGGCCCAACTGGTAGCTGGTGAGGCCCGGAGAGAAAAGGCAGCCCTTCCGGGCCGGCAAGATCCGCACTCCCCTCGGGCCTCCTGGCGTCAAGCATCCGCAGCAGTAGTGTCGATCCCGGAGTGCTGGAGTCTTACAGCAGGGGTCCTCCTGGTGCTGTCCCGGCTTCGGCGCTGGGGTTTAGCAGGCCGCGGTCAAACCACTGGTACCTGCCTCGCCCCAGACGCTGGTGACGGTCCGGCCTTGTCCGCCGGTCTGGTTTCGAACCACAGCCGCGGTCAAGCCACTGGTACTGTGATTCTCCACCAGACCTTCAGGGAAACAGAAGGGGGCAGTAGAGAGAGAGAAAGAAGGAAGAGAGAGATAGACACACCCACCCAAAGTTACACACCAGCCGAAAAAACCCTTCATCTCACACTCACGGGTAGTGCGAGGCGAAAGATTTGTTCGTGCTGAAGAGAAACCCAGGTACGCTGTAGTGTCCCAATGGTTCCACCCATCAAAAGTTAATTCCTTCTACCCACCACTAGGGGGGAGTATCCCATCTGCCCGAATCTTTCCAACACAACAGCTGCAGCACATCAGTGGGCTGTGTTAGGTAGATAAATAGAGGTAATGGAGATGGCGAGCCGCACATGCGGGGTGTAGCCGTGTCTGGAAGTGGCCCCCCCCCCCCAGGGCGTCGCTCAGTCTGTGAGGCCCAGCTTCTTCAGCGACTCCGGCATCTCGGGGGGAGGGGGGCGGGGCAGCCAGAAGTACACCTACACAGAGTCATAGATGATACGAGCGACCAGACCCTTCCAAACACCTGGGGGGGGCGAGAGAGGCAGAGAGAGAGAGAGAGGAGAGAGAGGGGATTAAAGAGATTAAAGGAGAAGGAGAGGACGTGTGAGAGAGAGAAATCAATATTATATTATACTGTAGTGAAATAAGATGTGATGAGAAGATAAATTGTTCCACTATGAGGGAAAAGGGTGTTTGGGGGATGAGTGGGGGTATTTGCGGGTGCGCGCGGGCGTTTGGAGGTATTTGGGGGTGAGCGTGGGTGTTTGTGGGTATTTTTGCTGTGAACTCAGGTGGAAATGACAATAGGAGGTTAAGCAGGTGCATTGCCAGGTGCCTTAGCAGCTGTGCAGCAGCTCTCGGGCGCCTTCAACAACATCGCTGCACCTTCAAGCAAACCAACGACAACATTGGTTAGAGAGTGAGGAGAGAGAGGTGTTTTGTCATGACACACGTGGATCATTTCACAATATCGCGGCGTATTGATAAACTACTCAAAAAAAAAAAATCTAAATGAAATTTTCCCTCCCTAATAGTGTTCAAACGGGTTCAAACACAGGTAGCCTATAAGAGTTATTTATTAAAGCTTACAATGTAACAGCACTATTTTCTCTCTTTCGGTTCTCTTTTCTAATTTCACAATTTATATATATATATATATATATATATATATACATATATTGTTCTTCAATTAATGTGAGTTTGTTCTGTAAGGTGAGGTTCTAGTATAAACCCAACCTCTCTAGCACATTTATGCAAATAGAGTTCAATAGGGAAATGAGTCAGGAGAAACAACCCTTAAAGTAATCCATCCATATCTACTGCATATCTGGCAGCAGAGTGGTGGTTTGAGGCTCGTTTGATACCTCAGACCCTTGATGTCTTACAGCCATTTAGCCAACCATGTGTTCCATACTATTCCCATGTAATTTACAGTTTCATCTGGTCCCACCCCCCAATTCCCATAGAGATCAATTCAAATGCAGAGAGGTTGTAGTATCGCTTGTAAGAGTACCTGGAAATAAGATATCAAGAGTCTTGTGATGTTGTTGGGTCATAGACATCATCAAGTTATTGCATGCAAAGGATATGCAACCAAATATTAATATAATGACTTTATTTAAATTTATGTTAACTACTTTTGGTGCCCTAAAATGGTGGGACTGTGTAAAAAGGGCTACAATTGCTTAAAGTAAAAATAGAATGAAATAGAAATATTTGTTTATAACATTATCAATGTCTGGACTGTATTTTAGATCAATTTAATGCTATCTTGGTGAATACAATACAATATCAATTTCTTTCAAAAACAAGGACATTTCTAAGTGACCCCAAACTTTTGAATGGTAGTGTGTGTGTGAAAATATATGTGAGAAAAAATATATGCATGTGAGAGGTCCAAAATGAATTATGGCCTAAACAGCCCCTCATATGCATATGCAGCGTTTCTCTCACAAAGAAAAAAAATAATAATATATCAGTTTTTTTTAAAGTTTTTTTTAATAATCTCATTGTTAATATTATATTCTATATAGGCCTACCCAGTCGCCGTATGCGTGTGATATGGTTTCTGAGCTGCGCTTCCTACAGTTTAGTCCATGACTAAGTCCACAAACCTATTGAGTATCATCTTTACATATGACAGGCCCGGAGAATATATACACTACTCACAAAAAGTTAGGGATATTTGGCTTTCGGGTGAAATTTATGGAAAATGTAAGTTCACGCTACAGTGATATTATACGTATCATGAAAGTAGGGCATTTAAGTAGAAGCATGCAATGGTGATTTCCTCATCTCAAACAATTTATTGAAACAAAAGCCAACAACAGTGGTGGGTATACCACAACAAAAATGTCAATGTCTCAATAACTTGTCATGTGCCCTTGAGCATCAATTACAGCTTGACAACGACGTCTCATGCTGTTCACAAGTCGACTTATTGTCTGCTGAGGCATGGCATCCCACTCTTCTTGAAGGGCGGCCCTCAGGTCATTGAGGTTCTGGGGTACAGAGTTACGAGCCTCTACACGGTGAGTCAGCTGATCCCATAGGTTTTCTATGGGATTCAGGTCTGGAGAAAGTGCAGGCCACTCCATTTGAGGTACCCCAGTCTCCAGCAGCCTTTCCCTAATGATGCGACCTCGATGAGCTGGAGCATTGTCGTCCATGAAGATGAAATTAGGCCTGTGTTGTTCATGCATGGGCACAATGACTGGATTAATGATGTTATTCAGGTAGTATGGGCTTGTCACTGTACCATTCACAAAGTGTAGGGCAGTTCTGTATTGACTAGACACACCTGCCCACACTGTAACACCGCCACCACCAAAGGGTCGTCTGGTGACAACAGTGGCTGATGCATAGCGCTCTCCTTGACGTCTCCAACATCGTTGGCGGCCATCATTTCTGCTCAACGTGAATCGACTTTCATCAGAGAACAGCACTGAGGCCCACTGGTCCCTCGTCCAGCGTAAATGCTCCCTGGCCCATGCAAGACGATGACGCCTGTGCCTGGTGGTGTGGTCAGGTACCCTTGCAGGTCGTCTAGCACGCAGACCACGCTGATGTAAACGGTTTCGAATGGTCTGACGTGACACTTGGGTGCCTCTCACCTCCCTTAAATGTGCCTGGAGTTGAGTGGCATTCATCATCCGGTTCCGCAGGGCACTGTTCACAATGAAGCGGTCATCAGTGTGGGATGTGGCCAAAGGACGTCCACTTCTATGCCTTTCTGTGACTCTTCCAGTCTCTCTGTATCTCTGTTGCAACCTGCTGATGACACTCTGTGACACTCTAAGCTCAGTGGCCACTTCCCTCTGAGAACATCCTGTTTGAAGCCTCGCAATGGCGAGGTACTGTTGATCAATTGTTAGGTGTCGTCTTGGTCTCATGATGTCAAAATGTGAACAGCATGATGAAGAGGACTGTTTAAATACCAATTCTAATTGAACCAGGAAATTTATTGGTCGATTCATGGATCAAACACCTGTTGTGAATTTTGCCGTTCCTTGTTAGAGAACAGCAAGTTGTGCAAAAAGTACTGAAACATTGAATAGTTGGACATGTGCATTCAAAAGTTTAGAGAAGGTCAAATTAATTTCACCTGTAAAGGTTATAGTGCATTTTAGGTTCATCCTGAAATTTCACCCGAAAGCCGAATATCCCTAACTTTTTGTGAGTAGTGTATATATATATATATATATATATATATATGGGCCATTCTACAGAAGTCGTGCAAATTGAGGGTTGGAGAAAAGTGTAAATTTGTATTCTTTTTGCAAAATTCTTTTATAATATATGCGTTACACTTTATCTGAGATACATAAATATACTAGATGTACAGTGCAATCACATGTAATTTCTTCAGAATAAGGATGAATTTACTGACTGCTCCTAAATATGTCACAACCGAAACATGGTGTAAACCCTGCTTTTGAAATAAAATTACATACCCAATTGATAAGTTTAATTCACCCCTTTGAAAATGACATTTTTGAAAAAACATCTTGACAGCTGTTGAATTTGAATCAATTACCCTGAATTTTTTTATCAAATAAAACATTGGATTAATTAAATTTAGTGAAAACTCCGTACAAATGTTCTCTATAAAATGGATAGATTTGATCACATGAATTTGATAGATTCTTATTCATGAGATTATATATACCCTCACCAGCACAATATCTTGGATATTTGATTGATTATTCATATTATTCAAAATTTTAACAAAACAGCAGGTGTTTCGGTTGTGACCACATTGTTGCGGTTGTGACATCTCTTACTGAAACCTGAATTCCAAAGTTGGGACAGTACGTAAAATGCATATAAAAGCAGAAAGCAATGATTTGTAAATTCTCTTGTCTATATATTTAAATGAAAACGATATTTAAAAGATATTTAATGGTTTACCTTAGCAACTTCATTGATTTTTGTAAATATACGCTAAGTTTAAGAACAACGTTTCTCAACACACGATTGCAAGGAATTTAGGGATTTCATCATCTACAGTCCATAATATTAGTAAAAGATACAGAGAATCTGGAGAAAACGGGCAAGGCCGTAAACCAATATTGAATGCCTGTGACCTTCGATCCTTCAGACAGCACTACATTAAAAATGGCATGCTTCTGTAATGAATATAACCACATGGGCTCAGGAATACTTCAGAAAACCATTGTCAGTAAATACAATTTGTCGCTGCATCTACAAATGCAAGTTAAGACTCTACTACCCAAAGCATAAGCCATATATCAACAACATCCAGAAACGCCGCCGACTTCTCTGGGCTCATCTGAGATGGACTGACGCAAAGTGGAAACGTGTGCTGTGTCTGACGAGTCCACCTTTCAAATTGTTTTTGGAAATAATGGACGTTGTGTTCTCCCGGCCAAAGAGGAAAAGGACCCTCTCGATTGTTACCAACACAAGGTTCAAAAGCCAGCGTCTGTCATGCTATGGGGGTGTGTTAGTGCCATTAACGCTGAAGGGTACATATGCATTTTGGAGCAACATTTGCTGCGATCTAGACAATCTCTTTTTCAGGGACATCCCTGCTTATTTCAGCAAGACAATGCCAAGCCACATTCTGCACGTGTTACAACAGCATGGCTTCGTCGTCAGAGAGTGGGAGTGCTAAAATAGCATAGGAGTGGGCCTGCCTGCAGTCCAGACCTGTCTCCCATTGAAAACGTGTGGCGCATTATGAAGCCCAAAATATGACAATGGAGACCCCGGACTGGTGAGCAGCTGAAGTCTCATATTAAGCAAGAATGGGAAATTCTGCTTTCAAAACTACAACAATTAGTGTTGTAGTTCACAAAAGATTACTGAGTGTTGTTAAAAGGACAGGTGATGTAACACAAAGGTAAACATGCCCCTGTCACAAATTTTTTGGGAGGTCTTGCAGGCATCAAATGTAGAATGAGCTGAATAAAGAATGAAATGTAGAAGAAAGTTGATTAGTTAAAACATGAAATATCTTGTCTTTGTACCGTTTTCAATTGAATACAAAAAGGAATTGCAAATCATTGCTTTCTGTTTTTATTTACATTTTATACACTGTCCCAACTTTTTTGGAATTGAGGTTTGTACATGTGCATTGATTGTCTCACTATTTATTGTCTTTAATAAGAATTTACGGACAAGTGTCACCAACCGAAACAGGCCTGTCAAAACAATACCATTTGTTTTGGTAGTGACTGTTTCGGTTGTGACAATTTTGGCTCATTTCGGCCACAAAAAAGATTTAGCAAGCACATGGTTAGCAACCACTTCTCTGTGCAGATGCACCTTCCTTTTAATCAAATCTACAGTTATGAAATCAACTTTTTTTCTCTAATATGAAAACTTGGGTGTGACGTCTCTTAAAACCACAGACTAATTTTCATACTTTTATATCAAAACGCTAAAACCTAGCTACTCACCGTGTGGCCTTGATTCATATGAAGGCTATCTAATTTCCTGGTTAAAAAAAGGGGTGTGTGGCTACAAGCAGGTTCACTGCACAGACTCAAACAGTGTGTGTTTCGGTTGTGACGTAAAAATTGGGGACAGCATTTTTTCAATTATAAAATTTATTACAAAATAGATTGCATTATTTTAACTTCTATTTGATAAAAATTCACATGCTTTATTGAATGAGACAAGTCAAATAATTGGCAAAAATATTTTGGGTATTATTTTTTAATACACCAGTTTAAGGGTTGATAGTGGGGACAGCCATCTCCCAATAGGAATTTATACTCCCAAGAGTATAAGTGTTGATTTTGGATAAATATAACTATTATTACTGCAATTTATATCTTGGATTATATTAAAACATAACATGATCTAATGAATTATATAGCATTGAAAGATTTTATTGGTCAATTTCTTACTTTTATCAGAGAGGGACAGCAATTTGCATGACGTTTGTAGAATGGCCCATATATATATATATATATATATATATATATATATATATATATATATATATATATATATATATATATCAAGCAGGGGTCTCCCTGCTTGACCCCATATAAATTGCAGTAATAATAGTTATATATATATATATATATATATATATATATATATATATATATATATACAGTATATGGGCCATTCTACAAAAGTCATGCAAATTGCTGTCCCTCTCTGATAAAAGTAAGAAATTGACCAATTAAATATTTCAATGCTATATAATTCATTAGATCATGTTATGTTTTAATATAATCCAAGATATAAATTGCAGTAATAATAGTTACATTTATCCAAAATCAACACTTATACACTTGGAAGTATAAATTCCTATTGGGAGATGGCTGTCCCCACTATCAACCCTTAAACTGGTGTATTAAAAAATAATACCCAAAATATATTTATATATATATATATATATGATTGCTGCTTCTTGGCAGAAGATAGCCATCTCCTTAATGATTATTATTTTTATTAGATGCTCTCTCGTGATCATGAGCACGTAAGTGACTCAGGAGCCCAGCCTTTGATTTGCAAGTTTTTTGGCAAATGTGACATTTCCTAGCAGGATTATGCACTAGTTCTGGAGGGGAATCTTTGTGGACCTTCATGTGTCTCTTCAGCCCACCAACCGACTTGCAAACCTTACCACATACTGGACAAGCGCTATGATATAATTCAGAAAGCAGAAGGTCATTGTATGCAGCTTGATCCTGCCTATACTCATGTGCTCTTGTATGGCTTGCTAAGCCTGCTTTTGAGAGAAAGATGCGACTGCAGACATTACAAGCAAAACTAGGCTGAAGGTTCTCAGGAAAGGCATTTTGAACTTGTTTGCGGATTGCCCTTTTGAGCTTAGCATGTTCGACTCTGTCATTTTCAAAGATATCACAACCTTTCCTAATGGCTTCACGCCATGAGTTTCTGTCAGAGGCTACAGATTCCCAGTTCAACAAATCAACATTAATTGACTTTAGGTTGGATTTTATGACATCCTTATACCTCTTCTTTGGCTTGTATTGGGGGCGCTTATTTTTGGTTAGCTCACCATACAAAAGTTGCTTTGGCAACCTATAGTCATCCATTCTAAGCACATGACCTGACCAGCGCATTTGGCAGATGATAATGCGCTTTTCCAACCTGGTCTCACAGCCCATTCGTATCTATTCTACGAAATTCCAGTCCCGAAAATTCGTACTTATTTTACGAATCAGAGATTACACACCACGTGACTTTACGCTTTTCTCCGATGAATTACGAGACAAAACGGAGATCCACCATTTTTATTTCACGGTCAAATAAAGCGAATGGGTAAGCTGCCGGTATTGTACTTATAGTTTATACTTATCGTTATAGTACATTCATAGAATACCTTTCTTATTTCGTAATTGTATTTTAATGCAGTATGATGTATAATTCTCGAGCTTCTTCGTCTCTGCTTTATCTGTGTGGGTTGCTATTTATAGGCTAGTCTTGTAGGCTATTACTTGCATTATTCAAGCTGAAGTTAGCTAGGTCTGTTCAGATCAGTGCATACTGCATAGGCTGCAATATGATTATTAATCGATTTAGCTTGTGAGCTAGCCATCAGAGCGTGTCGTTTTCGGTTCTTTTGAGACGTATAATATGAGAAAACCGAGCATATCTGTAATGGAAACAACCGCGTCTCCCCGTTAACTTCTGTAATAAACTGCGATTCCCGTGATTCTGTGCGCTGTCTGTGTGTATTGCCCATAGACTGCAGAGACGTGACGGGTTGGCCACTGAATCGGCTTTGTGCCCCAATGAGCAGCTCCCATAGGAATCCATGGAACCGGTAAGCGGAAGCTGCCTCCAGTTCTTTTTTTAAAATCTCGATGGTTGAACTTCATTCATAAAACCAACAAAAGAAAGTCTGCCAGTCTGCAAATAACAGAATTCCTAAATGCTATATGCAAAAGGTCTGTAAAAATCTTATAAAAACACATATGCCATATACAAAACTTAAATAAAATAAATATGTGGTAGAGAGCTAGCATATACATTTCATGCTAAAATTAAATAGTTCCCTAATACATGGTATTCCTTATAAAAAAAACATTGAGAGATTGTATAAGAATTGTATAGAAATATATAATATAATAGGCTACTAATCAACATGCTTTTTTATAAAAACTTTGCAAGTATGATCATATATGATTTTTACAGACCTTTTGCATATGGGATTACCTTTGTAAGCATTTAGGAATCCTGATATTTGCAGACTGGCAGACTTTTTTTTGTTGTTAGTTTAAGCCAACACAATCTCTCAAGCATGGTACACAGCAGATATAGAATGTACAAAATACGCACTGTTGTTATTTATAATAATAATAATGCAATTTTATTTAAAGCTTTTTTTTACAGCAAAATCCTATTACACAGTTAAAGTAAAATATATAAAAACAATGGATAAATAAAACAAAAGACTTATTAAAATGAACATGAAAAAAATTCTCAAATCCAGAAGCTTGAGAAGCAATGCAATAATAATGGTATATAATATAAGGAAGACTTAAAATTCAGTAATTAGACTATCAGTTTCCTTTTCAATTTAGAATTAAACTAATTTTGTAGGCTGATAACAACAACGATAATTTTCCATGCCAAATAAGCGTTCACGCGCGGCTCTCAAGCCTAC
Organism: Synaphobranchus kaupii; assembly: GCA_029718625.1. Taxonomy (NCBI): domain Eukaryota; kingdom Metazoa; phylum Chordata; class Actinopteri; order Anguilliformes; family Synaphobranchidae; genus Synaphobranchus; species Synaphobranchus kaupii. The sequence goes on from CM056389.1 coordinate 17,392,536, forward strand.
AATACTTCGGCATAACCACCAGGTAATGTGCGTATGTCAAGTGAAGACCTGACGTGGAGCTACGACCATTTCCACGGTCAAATGGAGTCATGTTGAAATTTTATAAATCTACTTTGTCGTGATTTTTTACGTAAGCCACACGTAAGATCAAATTTGATCGAAAGTCCTTTTTTTAAATGAGGCCCCTGGTCTTGGCCCTTCTGCCCTTCTGACCATCTTCTGGCGTAGACTCAAGACTCGCCTGTTTAGATTGCATCTTTGCTCCCTGAATTAATTGTTAGCATGCAAGTCTTGCTTTTTGAAATAGCATTTTAGGGGTATGTTAACAGTGATTTATACATCAACACTTGCCATGTTACTGACATTTTGGTTAATGTATTATTTAGACTTGTACTGTTTTTTTTCAGTATACCATTGTTTTTTTATTGGACATTTCTCTTATATAGCACTATTTCTCATTCCCCCTCTACCTAACAGGTTAAGGAGAGGATATCAGCCTGCCTGGCTGACATTTCTATGTGGATGGCTACTCATCACCTGAAGCTCAACCTTCACAATACGGAACTGCGCTTCATACCTCACAGGACCTCCCCACTGCAAGCCCTCTCCATCACCGTCGACGGTACTATGGTGGCTGCCTCCCGCTCTGCAAGGAACCTGGGGGTGGTCCTGGATGACCAGCTGGACTTCATGGAGCACATCAGGGCAACAGCACGGTCTTGCAGGTTCCTCCTGTACAACATCAGGAGGATTCGACCATACCTGACCACCTACTCGACCCAGCTTCTCGTCCAGACCATGGTTATCTCACGCCTGGATTACTCCTCTCAAAGTTTTCACACATCACCCCCCTGCTGAGGTCAATCCACTGGCTGCCGGTCGCCGCCAGGATCAGGTTCAAAGTTCTGACCCTGGCCTACGCTGCAGCCAAAAGGACAAGCCCTTCCTACCTGCAAGACATAATACAACACTAAACTCCAGCTCGACCACTTCGCTCGGACTGCGGAGCTTCTCCACCCTAGCTCCCCAGTGGTGGAATGAACTGTTCACTCCTCTACGTTCTGATCAAACACTGCCTGCACACCTCTTCAGACTCCACCTTGACTGTTTTTCGCTTGTTTCCTGTTCCTTAATTCTTTGTTGATTTTATAGTTTATAATGTCTTGTTGTCTTAGCCATAGCTTGCTGTGTACTATACTCAATGTTCATGACTATGGATAGCTGCTATGTTATGATAAGAAATTAGCTCTATCTGAACTGATGTCATTGACCTTCGGTATGCACTTATTGTGCGTCGCTTTGGATAAAAGCATCTGCCAAATGAATGTAATGTAAATAAAGTTTATTATTATTATTTTATGCAAACTTATGCACTTTTTGCCTTGTAAGTCGCTCTGTATAAGCGCGTCTGCCAAATGAATAAATGTCTGTATTGATACACTTCTGTAATGTGATGGACCCTTTCTAGATTAAATAAGCTAAATGTCCAGCTAATAAAAGCTTGAAGACGCTGAAGTTCAATACGTCTCTGAGTGAATTAATACAAAATGTATTTTACAGTGCATTGTGTACGCTATATATTGATGTATTGTAAATTATCTCTTCTCTTTCAAAACCTGATGGCCAATATACAGCATATAGTAATAATGTTTATCATTTTAGTCATATAAAGGTTAGAAATTGTTTATACCACATCTCATATTGATTACAATGAAAACACACCAATTTAAAATGGGTAGAAAATTATTTTTATATAATTACCAATAAAATCTCAGATCATGGGATAGACTACATTAACATTTTTTTTTTTAATTTTTTTTTTTTTTACATACAGCTGACACCCTTGTCATTATGTATTTAAAGGGAATGCTTTCATTCCGACAAAGCTTTCACACTAGGCTACTGCATGCTGTTCACTACTGTCTGCTTATTAATTATCAACCTGCTGGATTTGGAAGGCATTATAAATATCTAGAAGTATCTAAGATAAGTATCTAAGTATTAAAAGTTGGGTTCATGTGAGTAGCGTGATCCCATTTGCAATAAACGGAGGGCAACTTCATGTGTGTTTACGGTTGTATCAAGCGGAACTACATTTCGGCGCCATTTTATTGCTTCGCGCTATGGAAAGTATTGCAGGGAATTGTAGTTTTTTTGTGCAAATTTATTTCCTATATATGTAATTATCTAGGAATTGCTAATGTATTATCTAGCTGGCAAGCCAGTTATGCTAGCTACGTTCAACCAGATCTAGGTACCTAGGTAGCTACGCATGCTTTAGCTGTTGGTAGACAGTCTATTAATTATATATATTTCAATATTAATAGCTATTGATAGTCCAAAGTAGATGGCAGTTCTCTATCCGTAATGTCATTAAACTGCAATTTTCTGGCATGTTGACCACCCTGACATGGATTAATTAGAATATAAATATACTCAAATTGGAAACTATGAAATTAAATACAAGAGCTATGGAAGGGTCAAAGGTCACAACAGTAGGATTAGGGTTATGGGTTCCTTAAAATCTAGAGGCTTGATATTCGGAAGTATGAATATATCCATGGCCTACATTGCATAAGCAAAAGAACAGACCCCTAGCACACATAGAAGCTCTATAGCACCACCTACAAATCTCAATTTTTTTAAAACTTTGACTCCTCCTACCTGAGGCACAAAGGCAGCCAAGGCTCCCAAATTTAGTATACAAGGACATCTCAGCACCCCCTATGACATATACATTTGCATGTAAGCATAAATTAAACTTGTCCTAATTAATTTGACTAATGATGAAAAATAGGTCTATGAAGGCTGTAAGAATGTTCATAGGTCATTTTGGATTACTGCTGAACACTGCACTCAGCTTCCCAAAATCGTAGAAGCATGAAATTTTGCTAACTGAGTCTCATCAGGGCCTCTAGCATGCACACCAAAAACCAGACCCCTAGCATGCACACAGACCCTGTAGCGCCCCCTTGAAAATGTGATTTTTTAACATTTTGGGCACTCGCCATTTGTACACCGAATGATGTATCATGCTGAAATGTCGAAATCTAGACCACCTCTAGACATACTACAAATAATATCAGAACCAGATCTCTAGCTAAAAAAAAAAAGTGCAGTATATGCTTTCGACAGGGGGCGCCACTTAAATATCTGAATTAATGTACAACACTTTCCGAGGTGATTCTTAGGATCAAGCAGAGTCAGAAAACATCAGTCATAAGAACATTTCAGTAAAAATGACAATATAGGACTGCCATCTACTTTTGACTATTAATATTAATATTAAGCTATTAATATTGAAAATTTATATCCTGTCTATTTATAACTGTCTACCAGCAGCTAAAACACACGTAGCTAGCTAGGTACCTAGATCTGGTTGAACGTAGCTAGCATAACTGGCTTGCTAGGTAGATAATACATTAGCAATTCCTAGATAATTACGTATACAGGGAATATATTTGCAAAAAAAAACTACAATTCCCAGTAATACATTCCTTAGCGTAAAGCAATAAAATGGCGCCGAAATGTAGTTCCGCTTGATACAACCGTAAACACACACGAAGATGCCCTCCGTTTATTGCGAATGGGATCACGCTACTCACATGAACCCAACTTTTATTACTTAGATAATTATCTTAGATACTTCTAGACATTTATAATGCTTTCCAAATCCAGCAGGTTGATAATTAATAAGCAGACAGTAGTGAACAGCATGCAGTAGCCTAGTGTGAAAGCTTTGTAGGAATTAAAGCATTCCCTTTAAATACATAAAAATGACAAGGGTGTCAGCTGTATGTAAAAAAAATATATATTTAAAAAAGAAAATTGTTAATGTAGTCTATCCAATGATCTGAGATTTTATTGGTAATTATATTTAAAAAAATTTCTACCCATTTTAAATTGGTGTTTTCATTGTAATAAATATCAGATGTTGTGGTATATACAATTTCTAACTTTTATATGACTAAAATGATAAACATTATTATTACTATATGCTGTATATTGGCCATCAGGTTTTTAAAGAGAAGAGATAATTTACAATACATCAATATATAGTGTACATAATGCACTGTAAAATAAATTTTGTATTAATTCACTCAGAGACGTATTGAACTTCAGCGTCTTCAAGCTTTTATTAGCTGGACATTTAGCTTATTTAATCTAGAAAGGGTCCATCACATTACAGAAGTGTATCAATACAGACATTTATTCATTTGGCAGATGCGCTTATACAGAGCGACTTACAAGGCAAAAAGTGCATAAGTTTGCATAAAATAATAATAATAAACTTTATTTACATTACATTCATTTGGCAGATGCTTTTATTCAAGGCGACGCACAATAAGTGCATACCGAAGGTCAATGACATCAGTTCAGATAGAGCTAATTTCTTATCATAACATAGCAGCTATCCATAGTCATGAACATTGAGTATAGTACACAGCAAGCTATGGCTAAGACAACAAGACATTATAAACTATAAAATCAACAAAGAATTAAGGAACAGGAAACAAGCGAAAAACAGTCAAGGTGGAGTCTGAAGAGGTGTGCAGGCAGTGTTTGATCAGAACGTAGAGGAGTGAACAGTTCATTCCACCACTGGGGAGCTAGGGTGGAGAAGCTCCGCAGTCCGGACAAGCAGAGCGAAGTGGTCGAGCTGGAGTTTAGTGTTGTATTATGTCTTGCAGGTAGGAAGGGCTTGTCCTTTTGGCTGCAGCGTAGGCAGGGTCAGACCTTTGAACCTGAACCTGACGGCGACCAGCAGCCAGTGGACTGACCTCAGCAGGGGGGTGATGTGTGAAAACTTTGGGAGGAGTAATCCAGGCGTGAGATAACCATGGTCTGGACGAGAAGCTGGGTCGAGTAGGTGGTCAGGTATGGTCAAATCCTCCTGATGTTGTACAGGAGGAACCTGCAGGACCGTGCTGTTGCCCTGATCTGCTCCATGAAGTCCAGCTGGTCATCCAGGACCATCCCCAAGTTCCTTGCAGAGCGGGAGGCAGCCACCGTAGTACCGTTGACGGTGATGGAGAGTGCTTGCAGTGGGGAGGTCCTGTGAGGTATGAAGCGCAGTTCCGTATTGTGAAGGTTGAGCTTCAGGTGATGAGTAGCCATCCACATAGAAATGTCAGCCAGGCAGGCTGATATCCTCTCCTTAACCTGTTAGGTAGAGGGGGAATGAGAAATAGTGCTATATAAGAGAAATGTCCAATAAAAAAACAATGGTATACTGAAAAAAAAAACAGTACAAGTCTAAATAATACATTAACCAAAATGTCAGTAACATGGCAAGTGTTGATGTATAAATCAGTGTTAACATACCCCTGAAATGCTATTTCAAAAAGCAAGACTTGCACGCTAACAATTAATTCAGGGAGCAAAGATGCAATCTAAACAGGCGAGTCTTGAGTCTACGCCAGAAGATGGTCAGAAGGGCAGAAGGGCCAAGACCAGGGGCCTCATTTATAAAAAGTACTTTCGATCAAATTTGATCTTACGTGTGGCGTACATAAAAAATCACGACAAAGTAGTGATTTATAAAATTTCAACGTGACTCCATTTGACCGTGGAAATGGTCGTAGCTCCACGTCAGGTCTTCACTTGACATACGCACATTACCTGGTGGTTATGCCGAAGTATTGTAGGCTTGAGAGCCGCGCGTGAATGCTTATTTGGCATGGAAAATTACCGTTGTTGTTATCAGCCTACAAAATTAGTTTAATTCTAAATTGAAAAGGAAACTGATAGTCTAATTACTTAGTGGTATAATAATATACCATGAATGGTATAATAATATACCATTATTATTGCATTGCTTCTCAAGCTTCTGGATTTGAGAATTTTTTTCCTGTTCATTTCAAGTCTTTTGTTTTATTTATCCATTGTTTTTATATATTTAACTTTAACATTCTGCAAATATCAGGATTCCTAAATGCTTACGAAGGTAATCCCATACGCAAAAGGTCTGTAAAAATCATATATGATCATACTTGCAAAGTTTTTATAAAAAAGCATGTTGATTAGTAGCCTATTATATTATATATTTCTATACAATTCTTATACAATCTCTCAATGTTTTTTTTATAAGGAGTACCATGTATTAGGGAACTATTTAATTTTAGTATGAAATGTATATGCTAGCTCTCTACCACATATTTATTTTATTTAAGTTTTGTATATGGCATATGTGTTTTTATAAGATTTTTACAGACCTTTTGCATATAGCATTTAGGAATCCTGTTATTTGCAGACTGGCAGACTTTCTTTTGTTGGTTTTATGAATGAAGTTCAACCATCGAGATTTTAAAAAAAGAACTGGAGGCAGCTTCCGCTTACCGGTTCCATGGATTCCTATGGGAGCTGCTCATTGGGGCACAAAGCCGATTCAGTGGCCAACCCGTCACGTCTCTGCAGTCTATGGGCAATACACACAGACAGCGCACAGAATCACGGGAATCGCAGTTTATTACAGAAGTTAACGGGGAGACGCGGTTGTTTCCATTACAGATATGCTCGGTTTTCTCATATTATACGTCTCAAAAGAACCGAAAACGACACGCTCTGATGGCTAGCTCACAAGCTAAATCGATTAATAATCATATTGCAGCCTATGCAGTATGCACTGATCTGAACAGACCTAGCTAACTTCAGCTTGAATAATGCAAGTAATAGCCTACAAGACTAGCCTATAAATAGCAACCCACACAGATAAAGCAGAGACGAAGAAGCTCGAGAATTATACATCATATTGCATTAAAATACAATTACGAAATAAGAAAGGTATTCTATGAATGTACTATAACGATAAGTATAAACTATAAGTACAATACCGGCAGCTTACCCATTCGCTTTATTTGACCGTGAAATAAAAATGGTGGATCTCCGTTTTGTCTCGTAATTCATCGGAGAAAAGCGTAAAGTCACGTGGTGTGTAATCTCTGATTCGTAAAATAAGTACGAATTTTCGGGACTGGAATTTCGTAGAATAGATACGAATGGGCTGTGAGACCAGGTTGGCTTTTCAATACTGGAAATTCCAGCTCTTTCAAGAATAGTAGTGTCAGGAGTAAGCGATTCCCATTTGATACCAAGGATTCATCTAAGGCAGTTCTGATGGAATCTCTCCAATGCCTGTAAATGACGACGATATGTCGTCCAGGTTTCAGCTGAGTAGAGAAGGGTGGTAAGGATACAAGTTTCATAAACACTTAGCTTAGTTTTCAAAGTAATCCCGCAATCCGACCAAACCCTTTCCGCTAGTCTACCAAAAACAGAGGTAGCCTTTCCAATTCTTTGATGAATTTCTGCATCAAGAGAACCATCTCTGGATATCATTGATCCAAGATAAACAAAAGTGTCTACCGCTTCCAGATTGGTTTAATTCACAGTGATGTTAGGTTTGGTAAAAGGTTGGCCTGGAGCTGGGGTAAACATAACCTTTGTCTTTTTAAGGCTGATTGTGAGTCCAAAGGCAGAGCATGCACTTGAAATCTTGTCCATCAGCAACTGCATATCCTCCTCGGAATGAGCAACAAGATCTACATCATCTGCGTAACGAAATTCACGCACAAGACATTCACATACTTTGGATTTAGAGTCAAAGCGACGCAGATTGAAGAGCTTTCCTGAGGTCCTAAATCGTAAGTACACACCCATGTCACAATCCTGAAAGGCATAAGCAACAGCAAAGTATAATGAAAACAGGGTTGGAGCTAGAATGTCTCCCTGCTTGACCCCATTGTTGATACAAATAGATTCAGAAAGTGACCCATTAAAGTTAACTTGAGCTTTCATGCCATCATGCACTTGCTTAAGCATGTCTACAAAATCAGAGGGACATCCAAGTTTCTCCAAGATCACCCACAGAGCACAACGATTGATGGTATTGAATGCCTTTGTAAGGTCAACAAACACTTGAAACAAGGGAAGCTTATGCTCAGTACATTTCTCTTGCAATTGTCTGGCTGAAAAGATCATATCCATGGTACCACGACCTGCTCTAAAACCCGATTGGCTTTCAGATATAATAGAGGGAGAAATCCATGTGGTGAGACGATTGAGCAAGAGTTTGGCAAAGACTTTACCAACTGACTCAAGCAGGGCTTATACCTCAATAATCACCACATACTGATTTAAGGCCTTTTCCTTTGTACAGGGACACTAAAATAGCATCAACCCAATCCTTTGGCACAGGGTTCCCTGACCATACGTCCAAAATCAAGGCATGTAATTCAGTAACAAGTTTCTCACCCCCATAACACAAAAGCTCAACAGGAATACCATCAAGACCAGGAGCCTTGCCTGTGTTTACTTCCTTAATGGTTGAAATGATCTCATCAAGGGATGGTGGAATCATCATAGCTTCGATTTTCACTTGTTGAGGAAGACCATTGATAACCGATTCATCAATAGTTGACCGATTATGAAATAAATCAGCAAAATGTTCAGTCCATCGAGACATAATACCCTCAACATCCTTGATCAATACAGATCCATCTTTTGACTTTAATGGGGTAACAGATGATGCTTGAGGCCCAAATACCTGTTTAATAAGACTATAAAGAGCTTTAGTATCCTTGCGATCATAGGCGTTTTGAACGTCCACAGAAATGTCAGACCACCATTTATTCTTCATACGCCTTAGCTCACGTTGCAGCAAGGATTTATTTTCTTTAAACGCTTTCTCAGCTGCTTTCAAATCTACACCGCTAGCATTGAGGAGTTTTAAATGGAGTGATCTTCTAATATCAAGAAGGTTACTAATAACGACATCTCATCAAACCAATCCCTGTGCTTTTTATCCCTCAGTCCAAGTACCTCAACCCCAATTTTCTAAGTTGTATCCTTGAACTGTTCCCAGGTTCCATCGAACTCGGCACTGTCAAAGGCATCAGACAAGCTCTTTACAATATCTGGATTCTTCAACTTTCCAACATTTATCCGCTTTGGCACCTTAATGCCATTAGGGCGAGCCTTCCTCCTTATGCGAAATTTCATCTTCACCCGCAGTAACTTATGGTCAGTACTGCATTCTGCACCACGCATGACCCTTACAGAACATAGATCTTGAATATCACGCATGCGTGTAATGGCATGGTCTAGAATATGACCATGTTTTGATCTTGGATGAATCCAAGTCACTTTATGAATATCTTTCTGCTGGAAGAGGGTATTGCTGATCATCAAGCCAAATTCAGAACAGAGCTGCAAGAGAAGTTAATTTTGCCTAATCCATATTTGCCGAGTGGACCCCATACTTGATGGTCACTACCAACACGTGCGTTAAAGTCACCAAAAATTAGTAACTTATCTTCCTTTGAAACTATTGAGATAGCTATTCTGAGATCTATATATATATAATATATATATATATAATAATATGCATTACATAGTCTACACACATAAACGCAAGGTTTGCACTGATTGGGTAGCCTACTTGTTTTCACTCAATTTCAGAACATCTGAATTGTCGATAGATGGAGCTTTAACCAGCCCCGTGCGTTTATTGTCTTATAGAGCAAGTCATTCATGTTTTTCGGTAACTCAAATTTACACACAAGGAATAAATTATGGAATATTACCACTAGATGGCGAAAAGAACCTTAAAACCGTACCCTTCGGTGGTTTCAAAATCGCAGTAGACTACTTCACACAGATTAATACGGCTGCACAGTAAATATGAGTCACAGATGCTGGATATAGCCTACTTATTTGAAGGGACTCGCTCCTTTAAATACATGTAAGCACGTGCTTTGTCAATCAATTGTGACAAATTATGTTCGTGTCTTCGTGGGATTGCATATGAACCGGATAGATGTAGGCCAGTGTTTATTTACTTAACCTATATTGGACTCGTACGTGCCTGTCAATCATCATTTTGACAGTGTACTATAATGGTTAAGGAAGTAGCCTTGTAACTGAAAGGTTGCAGGTTCGATTCCCAGGTAGGACACTGCCGTTGTACCCTTGAGCAAGGTACTTAACCTGAATTGCTTCAGTATATATCCAGCTGTATAATTGGATAATATATGTAAAAAGAAATGTTAAAAAGTTGTAAGTCGCTCTGGATAAGAGCGTCTGCTAAATGCCTGTAATGTAATGTAATTTCCATCTTGAAAAAAATTAAATTAAACAGGAAAGTGTTGCCCTTTCAAGTGTGACGTCCTTCGGAAATTGTTCCTTTCATAACATAAAAATATGTTTTACTTATTTTACAGAAAGTTATATCTATCCATCTTTATATCTTTCCAACTGACTGCACATTTAACCGTATTGCTGCTGAATTTATGTGTGTTTCTGTTAGGAATATGATAGCTCCATATAGCCAATTCGTCACGCAGTGTCGACCGCCTTACATAAAATACTGAAAAATGAATACGACCCAGCTGTCCATACCACTCCAGTTGTGGTTTTGGAAGCAAATTCGCGGCTTTCCTATGTCTGCACTCAATGGCACTTCTGAATTGTGAGCCATAACTAGCTAATGCAGCCCTCTAGATAACTGGGATATAATGGACAAGCTCCAGAAAAGCTTTCCAGAAAGAGAACGATAGTACCGCTATTCGTTTGACACGCACTCGAGTGCGTTTGTAACCCCAAGCAAGGTTCTTTCCTTTTTCCCTCGATTAATTCACTTAAATGGAATTCATTTTATTTGCATAAGGCTTTTTTTACAAAGACATTGTCACAAAGACGTTTTACAGAAACTGAAAATAGCAACACTAAAAAAAAAAAAGACCAAGCTTGATAATGAAACCGGGCTTAAAATACTTTCAATTAATAAATGGGCCATTTCGTTCGGAATTGACCACCCAGACGTTTTATTGCCAGGTTAGATTTTTGGCACAAGCTTTACTGCCTGCCAGTCCAACCAATCCCCGAGCAAGGAGATGACGTCAAGGCATCTGCAGCTCATTGAGATGAAAGGCAGGGAACCCTTGGAGTTGGGCACGGCTTCAAACCACTGACTAGCACCAAACAGCGAGCTCTGATCAAGCCAACAACAGACGTGGGATCGCTCAGGAGGTGGCGGTACTGAAAACTGGAGGCTTTTTTTGTTCGCATTTTGAAGGGAAATAAAGGACGATAGCGTACGTCTGCTTGCACAATCTTTATTTTAGTATTATTATTATTATTGCTGGCTTTATTTCAGATGGGCTTGTAAAGCAGTTGAAAAAGTTAACTTACGCTAGTGTAGGCTAATCATCATTAAGCCTATATCTGCTTGTGTCAGTTGCTGCCAGCTCTTCGTTAACCTTTTGAAGTGGTGCACTGAATACAGATCAGATTACAAGGCTGTCAGCGCAGCCGTCCCCTGCCTTTGATCAACGTCCTGGTTTGTGCGCGATTTACTCGCCTGTCTGGAGCGGCGCAGGGGATCACATCAGAAATTGATCATGGTTGTGAATTCGAGACAGAAGTTACTGGACAGAAACGCCGAGTGAAACTGCGCAGAACAGATACGACCAAACATTCGGGCGAAGACCAACTAAATAGTTCTATTTGTTTTCTGGTAAGAGACATGATGTGCCTACAGATAACTGCTAAATGTTTTATAATTTAGGCTACTTGCAACGTGCCACTAAGGAATGTTTTGACTGTTAATAAAAATGACTAAAGGTTCTATAAATTGAATTAATTTGGTTATGCATGAATGATTGAGTTTTGTGAATGGGCCTACAACACGGGTATAGGCTACTGTTTGTTAAATGAGTCTGGATAAAACTAAAAATGGAAATGTAGTTTGCAGTACGGAGCCTATTATTTAGTCTATATTATAGACGAAAATAAGATCAAAATTACTTTTTAAAAACAATTCGCTTTAAATATGGCCATTGTATTGTCGAGTTGTTGTTTCTAGCCGTTGATTTAGTATAGGCTACGCATAGGTCTCTAATTATTTGGTATATCAAAGCGCGGGGATGCCAGGCTATAAAAGGGCTTGCGTTTCTGAAAGAAAATAGTGGTATTTGTTAATACTTGTATCGACTGGACATTTTCTTTGATAAGTGGGGTGTCTATAAATAGCCTAAATTAAATTGACTAATTAAAATTATACTAGTTTAGTCCTCATTCTGAACAGAGCGTTTGAAACTCATCTGTGCTTGTCTGTAGACTACACGTTTTTGGGTCAAATACTGCCACGACCTCTTAACTGTGGCCAGAATTCATAATTGTGTAGGCCTAGGCTATAATGCTTAAATGTTGTGTAAAATCTTTCACATTCGCAATTAAAAGTAATAGTTGCTTCAGAATCACATTTCCTCATTCGAGACACATCTGGTCTTTGCCTAAATTCAATCGGCAATACTGTTGAATAGCCTACTGCAGAATTTTACAGAAGAAATGTGTCTGATCGTAAAAAGATGCAAACCAAGATCGGGGACGTTCCCCTACATGTGCAGGCCTAAATTCGTGATTTTTCCATAGGAAAATGGGTCAGTGGCACTTTGAAGTGAATTGGCGAATGCTTTGTGGATGACAGGGAAAATGCAGCCGAGGAGCTTACACGGGACTTTTTGAACATCTCGACAATAGATGGTATCTTCAGAAGCAATAATTCAAAATAGGCATACCAAGTTACAGATTTAGATTTTAAATGGCGTTAATGCGAGCAGTGATATGAAAACAGCAATGTTTTATTATTAGGCTATAAACAAATAGATTTCAGAGCTTACTTTTAATTTAAAAAAGAGTGTAGAGATGCACTTGAAGCAAACCACCCAATCAAAGGCACCTGCAATGTCAGCGGCAATGTGGAATTACTGGAAATTAAGAGGACTTGCTTGAATGGCAAGGATTAATGTTAGACTACACATATTGGTCCTACACTCTCAGAACAAAGCGTTACAAAAGGCTCCTCTGTCTCCATAGGAACCCTATTTTGTTTGAGGGTTCTTTGTCGGGGCAAAATGGGAGCTTTCAAATTTTTCACATCTACCATAAAGAACTAAATTGGGTTCCCCTATGGAGACAAGCCAAACAACCTTCTTTTTCTTAGTTATATAGTGTGGGCACTGAGTTCCCTAGTGTACTTGACAACTCTTACGTTCCTTTTACAGTTACGTGAGGGGACCCCTAAAAAACCAAAATGGGCTGGACCTTTAAACTGAAGAGAGTTTGCCTGCTGACACTGATTACCATGGGGGTCCTTTCTGGTGAGTATCACTCAGATAAGCAGAAAAAAAATAATACATAGACACACACTCACTCACACACACTCGCATGCACGCACACACACACACACACACACACACACACACACACACACACACACACACACACACACCTACACAAACACACTCACACGCCCAGAGGAAACAGTACTGTATAATTAACGCCCTGTACCTTTTGCATAAGTGACCAGAATGCTCACCTGTGTGAATGGTGTAAGTCAGGGGGAATCACCTGATCTGACTCATTCAGAGAGCACTAGACTGGTGGTAGAGATGGGGGGGGGGGGGGGGGGTTTCTGTGAACAGAAGGGCAGGATTTGGTCCGGAAGAACACCCAACACCTTTTTTAGTTCTATATTTGTATCATTTTACCCTCCTTAGTTTTTTTCTTCTTCACAATGTTTAATGGCAGTCATATTTGTAGTTCTGTCCTATAGTGGTAATATCTGTTCTTCATGGATCGCGGGACTGTGTCCCTTCTCTCATTCTGCAGTCACCAGCTAAGCAGAGCAGTAGCCTTTACAGTAATTACATATATTGTAAATATCTGGATATTTTAAAAATTATATATATTTCACACCAATATATTTTAAAATATACTGTGTTGCAGTAGCAGAAAATTGGGTATTAGCCCATATGCTGTGAGGTGTTGCAATATCCTCATTGATATATTTAATTGAAGTAAATTAGAGTGTATTGGAGTATATCTCATTTCTGTAAGGGAATGGCGGTGGAGGGCTGTACTTTTGACTGTACACTCTATACTGTACAGAGAGTGGATGCAGGCAGGCTATAGGGGTACTGGTTGACCAGAGTAGTTGCTATTCCATGAATCAGGTAGGGAACACCATCCTGAGCTCCACCTCTAAGCCAGACTCTTCCTCAGACTTCCTCCCACCAGAGGAACCGCTATTTGTGTGTTTTGAAATTCCCACTTTCCCCATTTTATCTCACTTGTTTTTTGGGGGTTGAGGCCAAAATAATTCATAGCTTCCCAATATTCCTGTTTACGATTTTCCCATTGAGTATCTTGGTGTTAAAGGTACTGTTGAATTTAATTGATTTAAATTCAATTTCATCGAGTTATCACTACATGTTAAGCAATTGCTTTCAGCTGTGGAATCTGCGTGGGAAACAGGATGTGACATCACCGGCTAAAAGGCTGGCTGAACGGTGAGAGGTGTGAATTTTTATTTTCTCAGGTTCTCGGATTAGCAGAGGACCCAAGAGAGTGCAGAGAGCAGGAGTTCAAGGATACATCGGGGAACTGTGTCGCCTGCAAGCTGTGCGATGCCGGACAAGAGCTGTCCGAGGTTTGTAGGAACCCGTTTTCTGCCCTATAGGTCCTCTGCAGGTCTGTTCTTTAGTTATCTGTTAAACTCAGTGTTGAATATAACCCTACCATCAGGGTATTAATGGAGGCACTAGGAATTGCATTTCCGTACAACTCTTTAAATTTGTGTATACGTTTACATTGTCTTTGATTTTTGCTGAGTGGATCCTTTTTTGTTTATTGCTTTTATTTTATTTGCTTTATTAATTTAAAGGAAATGTTGTGAATCGCACGACATTGCTCAGTTTAAATGATTACAGTCCCTACTTAACATGCAACTGTAACTTTTGCGTAACTGAAGGTTTTACAACTGCAGAAACCATTCGAAGCCCAGGCACCTGTTGCTGTTGCACTCCAGTGTCATTGAATAAAGACTTTACAGACATATTATTACATTTTAAGCCTTTATCAGATTCAGTTACACAGCTTATTTTCTACACATACAGTCCCTTTATACAGGAAGATTTTCACCAAAGCAAATTAGGTTAAGTATCTTCCTCGAGGGTACAAAGGCAGCACCCTAGCTGGTAAATCAAACCTACAGCCTCAGAGCTGCAAGCCCAGCTCCCTAACCATTATGCTAGACTGAGCCTGTTCGCTTTAGCCTCTAACTCGGCGGTTGTACGGTCACAACGGGGTGGGCGGCTCTACAGACCCCGTGCACTGCTGCCAAATGCTAACAGGCTAACGGGCAGACATAATGAGTGCAGGGACCTCCTGCGGTGCCTGTTAATAATTGGCTTCCTCATTCATCAGAGGGCAGACGGTGTGCCAAGGAGCACAGTCAGATGGGGAAAAATAGGGTGAAGGGGGCAGGGGTATCTACTGCGCTGCCATGGTTACGGGGGGAGGGGGGCAGTTCTGTGCCTCTGAGAACTTTATAGGCTTTAGCTTACTTTTCACGGCGGTAGCCCCCTCCTCCAGCGCCCGCCGCCCTCCGTAGGCCGTGCAACAGTCAGAGAGGCACCGACCTGACAGCCATGAGGGAAAAATTATGCCTTTTACTGAAACCCAAGAGTTAGCCGGGGTATCGCTGCGAAAGCCATTAAAACACGCCCCCGCGCAGACCCCCAGATTGGGGTTACACTATAATTGTTTCCTGGCAGCCATTTCACCGTAAAATACCGAGGAAAATGCCGCGAAGGAATTCAGCGTTCCCCTTCATGTTACGTTTGGGTAACATGGCTCACTTATAGTTTGAATTGTGGTATTATTCACCCAACCACATTTTACTGTGATTTTCAGGATTCTTAAGTTTCCTTGAATTTTTATCCCCTTGCAGAAAATTGCTAGTTAACTTTTTTTTTTTTTTTAAAGTAGAAATAAATTAAACGAGTTGCTAAAAGACAGTCTTGGCTTAGCCAGGCAGAGAGAATGTAGGAGGATAACATTTCTAAAGGCTTTTTTAACTGGCAGGGGCATCTGTAAGAAACGCAAGATGGCATGTGGAGTTAAACGCACATTGTTTTCTGGGCTCGTTCATCGCTGGATCAGATGACTCGTCTCGCCGAGGCGCTCGTACGATTCCTGCCTAATCTCCAAAATATCTTTACGCCTGAACATGCTCCAGCCATCCACCCCCCCACCCCCCTCCTCTCTCTGTTTGCATTGGCCTTCTTGCCAAGTCCTGATCTGGAGATAGGACAAAAAGTACATTTGCACCCACTGCTTTTTTTATTTATATTCGTAGCCTTTAAAGTTAAAGTTAAATCACCTTTCTTCTCCTCCGATGGTTTTATTCACTTGCATCCAGTAGTCTAGTAAAGTCTCATTTCCACTTTTACAAGATGTTTTTTTTTCTTCTTCCAATGAGTCAATTGGGAATAGCAATACAAGGTTTTATATGTGAAATATAATGCAAGATGAATGATGAATATGGGAAGCTTATAGCTGCATCCACAGGCTACAGAGAGCATGTGGGCAGTCCTTAGGGTGTTAAACTGGGTTAGTCTTCCTTCCTTCGCTCTGTTGTCCTGTCCTGCATACATGGGCAGCCCAAAGCAGGCCAGGCGGTGCCACACGGACCGGGTGAAGGTGGCAGCTCTTTGCGGGGTCTAATCCCCTCTCCAGCTGCTCAGGCTGGGAGCTGTACGCTTTATCCCAAACCGCTTTGAGCCCGCCCTGCCATCGCCAGACAGCGGCTAGAGGAACAGGCCCCCCGATCTTCTCGCGAAGACACATGCGCGCACATACACACACACAAACATGCACATGCATGCATGCACTCACATGCATGCATGTACACACACACACGCACATGCATGCACGCACTCACTCACATGCATGCATGTACACACACACACACACACACGATCCTCCAACAAAGAGATGACCCAGATTCTTGCGTTTCCTCTCTATTGTTGTGCATTTCCCATGATTTCTCTTTGGGGATCCTGGCCTGGGTCTGGCCCTCCTCTGGCCCAGTGCAGACCGCTCCCTGGCCTGGGTCTGGCCCTCCTCTGGCCCAGTGCAGACCGCTCCCTGGCCTGGGTTTGGCCCTCCTCTGGCCCAGTGCAGACCGCTCCCTGGCCTGGGTCTGGCCCTCCTCTGGCCCAGTGCAGACCGCTCCCAGGCCTGGGTCTGGCCCAGTGCAGACAGCTCCCTGGCCTGGGTCTGGCCCTCCTCTGGCCCAGTGCACACCGCTCCCTGGCCTGGGTCTGGCCCTCCTCTGGCCCAGTGCAGACCGCTCCCAGGCCTGGGTCTGGCCCTCCTCTGGCCCAGTGCAGACCGCTCCCTGGCCTCGGTCTGGCCCTCCTCTGGCCCAGTGCAGACAGCTCCCTGGCCTGGGTCTGGCCCATTGCAGACAGCTGTCTCACAGCGGCCATACAGACGACGACAGCTGCGGCCCTGTCCTTCACTCGCCCCTCTCTCCCCACCAAATCCACCCCTGGCTCCTCTCCCAAACCAACCCCCCCCCCCCCCCTTTACCCCCCACACCCCTCCTTTGGCAGACTTGGCATGCGATCCAACCGTTCTCACACACGAGACGGCGGCTCAAAGCGTGGAATTCCTCTCCCGGTTTTCCTCCCCGGCCCGTAATAAAGACGGTGGGTGCGCGGCCCGACGCCTGGAACCGGGCGCTTTCCCAGCTGCTGTCGCTCTCTGCGCCGCCATTCCGGAGTTTTCTGTGGGACTTTATTAAACGGAAAACGGGGAGAGGGAAAAGTGGCCCCTTTGAAGATAATCTTCGGGCGAAGGACATGCGTGACCTTGAGGACTGTGCTTCTGCCTCAGACCACAGACATACTGTGTGATAAAGGGACTGCTTTGTGATGTTGAAAGAGGAAGCTCTGGAGTGGAGACAGTGACCTGAGTTATGCCATTCCAGAGGGATTCGGTTACATTTGAGCCCATAGCCTACTGAGCTGGAATATGAGTGGCACCTGCATTAAACACAAAAATTACAAACACGTTGCTGCTTTTCTAGGGGAAAAAAAAGAAGAAAAAAAAAGCTTTGCACTTATTCTTAAATATCTGGGATAAAAGTGAAAATACTGCTGGTCAGTGTGCAGCACTTATGATTGCCAGGATTCATAGAGACAGAGAGAGAGAGAGAGAGATAGAAGGGGGGAGAGTCAAAAAAGGGGGCTCTTTTTTTATCCGGAACCTTCTGTTGCCAGAGCTGAAAAGATCTCCCATGCTGATCCACGGCCCTGTGGAACCAATGGAATGTGTAATATGTGTTCCAAATGGATTGTTGTCTGACGGGCCTTTGAATGAAAAGATAAGCCCCTCTCAGCGCAGAGAAATCTGAAAAGTGTCCAGCATATCTATTCCTTTTGGATTCTTATTCATAAGCCAAGCATGTCAGCCCGAGGCAACCGGGCTGCCATAAGCTTATGGGTCTTATGAGCCTTAAAAATAGGTGTACATAAAAAAAATAAAGTCAAATAAAAATTTATACATTTGACTTTACCAGGCAATGAGCAGTGATTCAAACCAAAACCCTCTCCTACATTTCTCCACTGTAAGGGTGAAATAAATAAATGTTTGGCAGTAGATAAATTGGCCCTCCAGACAATGAGAGCAGTGTTTACTGATCGAGTTGGCAGTGCTGGAGGAAAGAAGGAAAGCAAGGAAGAAAAAAAATCGGAGATGCCGGAAATGTTATTGTCAAGCACGTTTCTTCACGTTTCAGATGCTTTTCAATAGCATGCTGTGCTTTTGAGGAACGGCCTCATTTCAGAGAAGCGTTATCCAGCTTTAAAAGTGTGCGTCTTAGCTCCAGCCTTCCTAGACACCAAAGCCTAGCGACAAACGTTTTTTTCTTTTCTGTTTTGGTTTGCCAATATCCCGCGCTTTCACAGAGTCGGCGGGGTTTTTGAACAGACACACAGGACTAAACCCAACCATAAACTTGTAATAATATAACAGTCGGTGTCTGGAAGGTCTTTTATTATTCAAATGGAAGGAATTCCTCTGACTGTAGTGGGGGCTACATATCGACTGTCAGGACAGGAGTAAGGCAGACTTTATAAAAAAATAAAAATAAAAAGAAAGACTCGGGGGCATGGGAGATGTAGTTTTTTTTTTTTTTTGATGAGTCCAACATGCCAGGGGATGGTTATTTGTTTTTGATCATCTCCCGCGTTTGGTGCTCTGTAAGTGGTTGTTCTCCAGCAGTACCCACCCCCCTCATCGGTTGGGTGTTTTTTGTTAACCCCACCCCCAGGAATGCGGCTTTGGCTACGGACAGGAGGCCCGGTGCACCCCCTGCAGGCCGGGACGCTTCAAAGAGGACAGGGGCATGCAGAAATGCAAGGCCTGCTTGGACTGCGGCCACATCAACCGCTTCCAGAAGGCCAACTGCTCGGCCACGGGAAACGCCGCCTGCGGAGCCTGCTTGCCAGGGTGAGGGAGGACACCTGCCCGTCCAACACACAGCTCCGGCCGCCCCGCCCTGCCCCGCCCTGCCCAACCCCACACAACCACACACAAGCACACACTGGTATTCACTCTTACCCTTGGAGAAAACACGGTGGCCGGTGTTTGGCTGCTTCAAAATGGTGTCCTTCCTTCCCTCCTTCGGCTGATCCATAGAGCACGGACAGTTGAGACAATATGGCTGAAACCTCAGTCGATCACTAATCACTTCAGATCACTAAAACAATGAAGGAGGGAAGAGAGGAAAGGAGGGATATGTGGAAGGAGGGAGGATGCCACTTGACAGTATTTGGACAGGGCCTTTGTTTTCACCTTTGACTCCGCGGGCAGTTCAGACCAAAGAAAGCAGGTACAAGGGAGTTAACGGTGTAGCCAACTGCTTTAAGTTGAGTGCTGGGCACCAACGGAAACCTGCAAACACTGGTTCTTCAGAGCAAGCTGAATGCCATGACTGAGCATCTTCTTTACATTTGGGATAGGGGATCCTGGTGCTGGAGAAGTTAAGAGTCTGCTTCTTCCCACAGTTGCTCATTTATTAAACACACTAAACTGTTAAAGCAGTTTATTACACAGTTTACTTAACTTTTTGGGTCTAAGATGATCACGGATTCAAACGTTAAACCAAATACTATAAAATGGCCTTCTCCCTTTGTCTTGAAAACAAAAACCAGTAGACCCTGTGGCTCTCCAGGACCAGGATTAGGGCAGTGCAGGTTTCAGACAGGCGTTTAAAATGGGTGCAAGTACTGGTTGATTGTTAGTTGAGTTGGTGGTCTGCTCCATAGGAAGAGAGGTCTGGAAATGTTCCATTAAATGCTTGTGGGACATTCCGTGTCAAATCAACCAGTGGTCCCTGCATGACCCTCTCAGATTTTGATTAAACTCCATCATAATAATTCATTGTATGAAAAATGAACACACACAAAAAATTTGCCTCATACGACATGTCGTTTCCGAGATATGGCCTCCTGAAATTTGCTCAAAACTTCCGTCTTTCGCGCTCGCGAGTTGTGAAAATGCGACTTTGGAAGCTTATAACTTGGAATTGGTAACAGCTATAGAGCTGAAAGCTTGTATTTTTCAAAATGTGGTCTTACCATGAAGGAGTTGAGTACCAAAGCTGAAATTTGGTTGATGAATAAATTTTGGTAGATCTAATATATCTGTTTAACTGGTGTAAATTTCAGAAAAAGTTTTAACTGTCCACATGGTGATCCATTGACAAGACGGACGGTTGTGTTTTTGACTTTTTTTCACCTGGACCCAAATTTAGATGGATGTCATTCCTTTACAAATCAATTGATTAGCCTGTACTTGCTTGTGACCATAGACATACACCTATAGATAATACATCTGTGATATGGGATGTATATGTCCACTCGTATGGGCACAGGGTGACCTCGAAAATCACGTGCGACTGAACAAAGTGGCTACTTTGGGTGCATATTACTTGAAAACGGAAGGGGGTACAAGTAATCTGAGGCCAGATTCGTGCAATACGGAATAAAGTAAGTTTGGATACCAGGCTTCAGCTCTATAGCTGTTACCAATACCAAGTTATAAGCTTCCAAAGTTGGAAAAAATCACATTTGCGCGTTTTAACGACTCGCGAGTGCGAAAGACGGAGGTTTTAAGCAAATTTCAGGAGGCCATTTCTCGGAAACGACATGTCGTACGAGGCTCATTTTTTGTGTGTGTTCATTTTTCACACAATGGATTATTATGATGGAGTTTCATCAAAATATGAGAGGGTCATACAGGAACCTTTCAGAAAACTGGTTGATTTGACATGGAATGACCTTTGTGAGAGTTCTGCATGCTGTTTTTAGGACGCAAACAAATGGCATTGCTTCTCCGAACATGACTGCAGATTTTTCCAACATGAATCAAATTAAAGTTGAGCTCTCAAATAGACCAAAAAAATTCTCAGATATATTTTTGCCCGGACGCAGTGCGTGTGGGCCTAAACATTTGAATGAGGGTAACTGACTGGCTGGCTGGTTGGTTGGCTGCCTGATCCCCCGATGTTGAAAGCGCATGCGTAAATTTCGACTAATTACACTAAAAATTTCACTGTCTAACTCCCCGTCCCCTTTTACTAGTACAAGTTGTTGCACCCAAAAATCATTAACTGTGGATATGTTTAAAGATACGGGTCAATTGGCTGAAATGTATAATCTTTCTCGTAGTCGTTATCGCCCAGTCAATATTGTTTCACCAGTGGGAGGGGGACTTCATTGGTATTGAAATTTTACTCACAACTTTTTACTTCAGGGAAGTTAGGCCAGATAGCTACACTCTCCAGAGAAAGACATTGCCCATGTTTTAAACTCAATCAATGTCAGAGGAGCAACAATTAACGAAAAGTAAGCCAGTTCAAAGCAGATTATTTTTTGACTGTGGTCCCGGTGTTGTGCCATTTTTGCGACTCCACCTGCAGATCTCTCCCCCTTCACTATAAAAGCGCTAGCTAAGCTACGCAATATGCTATGAACGCCCCGTTATTTTCTTTTACTTCATTTCTCCAGTTAAAATGAAAACGATAATGGGTTGTGGTACGAGCATAGCTATGAACCACAAATTGTAGATTGCTCTATTGATTGACGTAGACCATAAAATAGTTTCAGACCTTTCACTTCGCTTCGTGTCATTGAAAGATATCCCACCCTCTGCCTGCCAATGAAAAAGATAGTGTTCAACATCGTTACTCTTTGCAATTACTTTATGGTCGACCACAATGCCGTCAAATGTTCTCCACTGGCTGCATACAGGCGTACATACTGAGCTAGGCTTGCCTAGTCTTCTTTGAGGTTTGTGTGTAATTCTTACCTTACTAGATTTCAGGATGTAATAGTAATAAAAAAAATGAACAAGAGCAGATGAGCACCTGTAGTTGTTATTTTACAGGTTTTATAGGAAAACAAAACTAAGTGGATTCCAGGACATGGAGTGTGTTCCGTGTGGAAACCCACCCCCTCCATATGAGCCTCACTGTAAGTTCACTTCTGTTCCATCTTTTTAACTTGCTAATATATTAAAGGGATAGTTCACCTTCTGGTGCGTTTTAACCCTCATATTGCATTGACATTTTCTGATGGCCTTGGGTCCCAAAAGTTTAAACTGACAGTGTGTACATGTTCTGTGTCAACCTTTGTGCATCTCCCCATTGACTAGCCTTTCATCCCTAAATATTAAAAATCTGTCATGAAACATCTCATTGCCTGAGGTAAGCGAAAATCTGTGAAAGTGCCCCCAGTATCACCCACAAAAAATCAGAGGTAAAAGAAGATGTATATTTTATACAGCTACTCGACAAAACACCTTTGTATACAAGGTTGGTACAGGACTTTTGAAAACATAGCATTATGTTTGTTGCATATTTACTATTTAATCCCAAGAAATTAGGAAAAGTCATACATGAGAAAATAAGGTTAACTGATTTTTAAGAGACGTCAAACACTGAATTGGGTTAAATTGACCCCGATATGAGGGTTAAATATTATTTCAGTATTAGTATATGTATAATTTGATTTGGATATTTGCAGATAATTTTTAAAAATGGTAGAAATTCAATTTCTGATGACCTACCAGTTTTAAAAATGGCTGGTATAGGGACATTCGGGGGGTTTGAATATACACTTCAAGTGATTCCATATGAACTTGTACAATAATATGTCTCCAGCGGTTGTGTATGCGTATATTACTGGATTATTATCTATGATTCTTAATCTTATTTTTGGTTCATAATTGTCAATATACGCTATAAATTTAACCTGTTTATATGTACAGCCTCGAGAGCAGGTATGCCCAAATCTGGCCCTGGGGGCCAGTAGTGCTTAGTGCTGCTGGTTTCCATGACTCCCCTCTAATCAGGGACTGATTTAAACCTGGCGCACCAGGTGAATGTAACATCTGGCCAATCAGTGACATTATTGGACTATGGACCATGGGGCAGAAGGGAAAGCCAGCAATGCTACTAAACATTGAGGGCCAGAATTCAGTATCCCCGCACACATTTATCCAGTACCAATTTTGGATCCAGTTGGATATCCCTTGAAATTTAATCTTTAAGTTGTAAGTAAAATTGCAGGAATAATGACTGAATAGTTCCATTAAGTTTACTCAAGATTTTGGAAGAATTTTTTTTTTTTTTGGAAAAATGAAAACCGTTTGGGGAACGTTCTCATCATAGCGTTATCTCACGACCAAACGGGAACCAACCTGAAATCTTCCACAACGATCTGGAAACGCTGTGTGCTAGCTGAGCTCTGAGCTGTACATGGGAAGATTTGGCAGCCGGTGAGCATAGGGGTGGTTTGCCAGCTTTAGCGTCCCCGCGTCAGACGAAGGCTGACGCCTGGATCTAGCTGTAGGCCAAAAGACAACTCAATCATCATCATACACCTTAATCTTCATGCCTCTGTAAACTCCTGCTGTGAAGCACGACTTTGAGTCTCATGTTACGCGTTACTGCGTCTCAGCCTCTGCGTACTGTTTACCGTGACAGGTAAAGGATGATTATGGTTTTTGTTTTTGGATTAGGATTCAGGGTTATTAGTTTGGAAATGAGAACCCCAAGAGGCTCTGACCTCCTTGTAACTATGGAAAAGTGTTTTCATAAGTGCGGCTCATGAAACAAAAGGGCCGCTGTATGGTAGAGCACAGCTGCTTTGTAAATGGCTGGAAGCCTCGCTACCTCCGCCCTGCTGTAAGCTTGTGGTGGGAGGCGATTGTTTTAATGGCCTGGTAGCAGCCAGAGGCAAATGTGCCGCTGCACACGAGGGTATAAATCTCAACACAGCTCCACAGACACACATACACACACACACGCATAAACACACACACACACACACAAAAACACACGCATAAACACACATGCATAAACACACGCACGCACACACATGCAGACGCACGCACGCACACACACACACGCACGCAGACACGCATAAACACAGACACAGAGACACAAACACGTACAAACACAAACACGCACACACACACACAAACAAACACGCATATATATATATATATATATATACGCACACATACACGTGCATGTGTGTTAAAAATCGAGAATAGTAACTGGCTAGGTGTAAAAATGCCTGTGTGTGTAGTGTCCATATACAATAACTATATAAATAAAATATAATGTTTCCTGGTTCCACAGGTGGGGGCCGGGTGAACCTGGTGCCCATCCAGGCCACAGTGACCAGCCCTCGGGACATGGCCCTGGCTGCGGTCATCTGCAGCGCACTGGCCGCTGTCCTGCTGGCCCTCATCATTCTGTGTGTCATATACTGCAAGAGGCAGCTCCTGGAGAAGAAGCCCAGGGGTATGACCTTTAACCTTTAAACCCTTCTGCTTAAACTTCCAATATACCGGCAGGATGCCCAGGGGTATGACCTTTAACTTTTAAACCCTTCTGCTTTCACTTCCAGTATACCGTCAGGATGTTACTCAGCCCTGGGTCAGATTGCTATTTGAAATAACTTAACTGCTTAGACACCAGTACAATTCCTACATATTCTGACAGTTGTAAAATAAATGTTGATTTATCACCTATATTCAGAACAGAGTTGTCATTTTAATTTACAATTTGGTTAGTGACATGAAAGTTCATGAGTTTTTTTTTTCCAGATTTTATGGGCATCTAACAAGTATTTAGTATTACTTTGCCTGAGGTATAGACTCAATATGCAGACTATTAAAAAAAAAAACAGCTGCATCAGGTGTGTCAGTTTTATGGGGAAAAAAGATCAAAACTGGGGAGTCTTTCCTGTCAACCATTGATCATTACCTGTATTTAACATGTCACAACAGCTTGATTGACTCTTCACCCTGATGACTCAATGCGCTATACAGCTGTTCACACCAGCAAGCGATCATCCAGACATGATGTCAATAAGTCATACTCACTCAGTGAACATTAGTCATTACTGGCTGGCATTTGTGATTACTAGCTACCGTGACCTTGACGGACAGCACAGATGTTTCATAGGTTGATTTACAGAGGTGGAAAGTCCAGGTTCAAAAAGTAAAAGGCCTCCCCAGTATTTTGTTCCAATCACCTGGATTTGCTAATTAGCACAATTCTTCAGCCAGGAGGTAGAACTGAAATCAGGAGGTGGCTGAGTTCATGGGTGAAAGAAAGACATGGCAGGACTTTTACTTTCTGACCCCTGGGCTGCGTCCCAATATTCTTCACTCCCCACCTCCCTTCCTCCACTCCCCCACTACCACTCCTCTCCTACCCGGAAATATGCAAAACTGCCTGAACGTTTTGAGTACAAGTATTTGCATGTACAGTATACAATGTACCTGAAATTGTGGTTTGCGTCGAGACATTAATTAATATGTAAGCACTAATACGTAATTAAGATGTAATCAGCGACATTAGATTAAAACACAAAGATCTGTTTCCGGGGCACAGAGTAGAGGAGGTGGTAGTGGAGGAAGGGTGCACCCCCGGACTTTCCACCTCTGTTGATTTACTAGGACACGTCACAGCAATGCTGTGCCTTCTATTCACACCAGCTGATGAGGCTGACCCCTCCTACCTCGACTGGGACAGAAATGGTTGATTTCATCACGGTCATGAAATCCTTTACCGCTAATAGCATATTTTATAAGGCCTGTAACACTATGAGACCGCTTCAGAGGTACATACCGCATGTACATAGTGACTGTGTGATGTCACAGTAAAGGGATGCTGGGATTCTCTCTCTGCAGTGTCAGTGAGGTCACAGGACAGCGTCTGTAACGGGGCGGAGCTTTCCTGTTTCGACCGACGGCTGGTCCAGACCTGCTGCCACTGCCACCAGGTCCCGAGGCAGGCTTGCGGTAGGTCCTGGCGCCATTTCTGCTTTTGGGTCCAATTCTGGTTCCGGTTCCTATTCTAGTTCTGGTTCCAGCACTTGACGACCTCACAGCCTCACTTAAGTTTCCCAGAGGGGGTCAGCTGTAGCAGGGCTTGCATGAGTGAATTGGATTTGGGAGAAAATAAACCCCCAGGGAAGAAGTCTCATTGGATGCCCTATATAGATTACATGTAGACCACTAGCAGAGCTATATGGGGTATATTGGGTATATGGGGTAAATGTAGGCTGCTAGCAGGTCTACAAGTTAAATGTAGACCATTGGGCGAGCAGGTCTATGTGTATGGGTTAAGTGTAGACCATTGGGCAAGCAGTGAGTGGTTTGAGTGTACACCACTAGGTGAGCAGGGGGGTATACTACGAAGGAAGCTTAACATAGCCAGGGTTTCTTTGCGTTAGCTGGCTTCAGAAAGCCTAAACACCGCAATCTGGCTTAACCGGTACTACGAACATGGTTATCAACTTGTTAAGTGAACACGGGCTTTATTAATCAAGGTACGTGCGCATTCCCATAAAAAGGGGTGGTGTCTGCAACAATGAGCCTATAGTGGTGCAGCATGGGCTGTACTAGAGCAACGCATTTCTCTCCTGTGGGGAAAAAAGACTGATATGGACAGATACACTGCCTGGCCAAAAAAAAAGTCGCCGTTGCACCCGTCATGCATAGTGCCCACTGTACAAGCCTCTGGAGGCAGTGTTATGATCTGGGGTTGCTTCAATTGGTCAGGTCTAGGATCAGCAACATTATGCAGCAATAAAATTTAGTCAGCTGAGTACCTGAATGTACTGAATGACCAGGTTATCCCATCAATGGGCATATTCCAGGATGACAATGCCAAGATTCATTGGGCTCAAATTGTGAAAGAGTGGTTCAGGGAGCATGAGGAATCATTTTCACACATGAATTGGCCACCAGAGTCCTGAGCTTAACCCCATTGAAAGTCTTTGGGATGTGCTGGAGAAAACTTTACGGAGTGGTTCGACTCTCCCGTCGTCAATACAAGATCTCGGCCAAAAATGAATGCAACTCTGGATGGAAATAAATGTTGTGACGTTGCATAAGGTTGTCAAAACAATGCCACGATGAATGCGCGCCATAATCAAAGCTAAAGACGGCCCGACAAAATATCGGAGTGCGCGACTTTTTTTTTGGCCAGGCAGTGTATAATGGATGGATATGAACATGAAACAATCATGAGCAAAAAGCAACACCGTTGCCTCCAACAAAGCCAGGAAGGAGCTTTTGCGAAACTTTTTTTAATAAAATGCTCATTGTGTAGGTTAAATTTGTTAGGCTAGTTAATACCTTATTCACCTTACCACTCGTAACAAATAAATATATACTCTCAGTACATTGCCATGCAGTTTATTTCTAATGTGACAACTGTACTACTACATTCTAGAGCTGCTAAACTGTAAACTTGATACAGCATGTTTAAAATATTGCTGAAGCAATCACATCAACGTTTTTTTTATTTAAAAAAAAAGTCTCAAGCATTTTCCGGAACTCACAAAATCTTTTGCGGAACTCACTAATCTCGCCCTGTGAAGAGATTCCCTCAGTATCCACACATATCTCTACGGGATCCTTTGGAATGGAGACGCCTTTTTCTAAAGCCAAGGAGTTGATTGAAACATATGAAAGCACCGCCCATTGACCAATCTGTTATCCTGAACATAATCTGCCCCGGAGCAGGTTAGCTATGCAGAGTAAATTGCCATGGTAATATACTGCGATTCAAAGTGAGTGGGCTTCACGATACAGAAAACCCAGGGTTGAAGCTTAATTTAGCTCGCTATCCCCTTAATCTCTCTTCATAGTACACCCCTCAGGTCTTGATGTATACATGGGTTAAGTGTAGACCACTTGAGAGCAGGTCTGTGTGTATAAGTGGTTTAAGAGTAGACCACTAAATGAGCAGTCTACATGTATATATGGGTTAAGTGTCGACCACTTGAGAGCAGGTCTATGTGTATAAGTGGTTTAAGTGTAGACCACTAGGCGAGCAGGTCTAGTTCTATATATATAGGTTAAGCGTAGACCACTGGGTGAGCAGGTCGAGATGTATATATGGGTTAAATGTAGACCAATGGGCGAGCAGGTCTAGATTCCCTTTAACAGTACCGTCTCTGTTGGGTTCAGGTCCGGTCCCACTGATCCCCTCCCTGTGCTATGATGAGACCTGCAGTCTGGAGCGCAGCTGTGGGGCCTGTCCCTTCCACTCTCAGGGCAGCCTGGGCGACGGGTAAGACCTCCGGGCCAAACGATGTCTGCATGTGTGGGGGAGGGCAGTCAGCCCAGAGAGGGTCCTCCTGCTCCTCCGTACAGCTCCCTGCAGATCACTCACCAGCCCTGTACAGGGTGGTAGTGTTGTAGAGCTTAGGGAACTGGGTTTCGCAACAGAGGTTGCAGGTTCTAAACCAAGGTGAGGCACTGCCATTGTTGTCTTGAACAAGGTACTTGGCCTTAATTGCTTCAGCAAATATCCAGCTGTACAAATTGACAGTATGTGACATATACCCCAGGAAGAATAGCGGTTACCTTGGTAACAACTAATGGGGATCCTAATGAAGTCAATAAAGTCAATTGTGTAACTTTCGATAAGTAATTACCTAAGTGAATAATATTGTAACTACTCCTCCCCAGCCTCTCAAATCCTGTAGGGGGCAGCGTTCCACTCAGTCTGGGCCAGATATCAGACCCCGTAGAGGCCTGGCCACTCACGCCGAACCCGGAGTGTGTGGACTGTTCCCAGCGCTACCTGGAGGAGAGCGAGATTCCCCTTATGGGCAACACTGCCTTCCAGGAACAGACACCCGCAGGGGAGGAGTCTCCCTGCCCACAAGGCCCAGAGCTCGCAGCTGACCAGCCTACAGGAGGCCAGGCCTATAACAGCAGGAGCAGCCTGCATGAGATCCATCCAAAGCCCCAGAATTCATTGCAAGGTAAACACAGGAAGTATTGGTTTGTCTGTTGAGACATGCAAACTGAGTAGAATGGATTCAATTGCAGACGCAGAGGAGCGCTTAGTTTGCCATTTGCCTTTTGGGTAGGGAACATTAACAATCACTTCATTGCTATATTTGACACACCTTTGCTGTAGACACCAATTTACACTCACACTAGTTTGGATAATGGTTTAATCACCCTCTTGCAGGGCTATGTTCCTTGTACATGGATAACTCGTTTATCTGGTAAACTGCTGAGTAAAACCCGGAAACCCCCGAATATGTAACGTACAAACTAGCAAAAACTCTATTCCGGGTTTAACTCAGCGCAGTAAGCCAGCTATGAGGAATAGGGCCCAGCTCTTTAACAAGGAGTTCATCCAGATCTTAACCTCCCAAGATTTGCTCATTTTGTCAAATCCATTGAGCTCAAAATGTACAGTAGTCCCTTACAAAAGCATTTTCTTTTTGTTTGTATTCCAGAATAACACGGATTTAGAGGATTTTTGTGTGCGTTTTGCAGCCCTGGAATCAGCCCCTAATAAGGGAGCATAACTGTAAGCTCCAGTGTCAGGTTTCTCCAAAGAAAAGAGCAGTTCGCACAATCCCTTTCAAGAGTCCCCAAGCCCGTGTCCTTCAGCGTGCCTGTAAACCGGACTGTGCGAGTGTTTCCAGACATGTCATCGGAAAAAGCAAAGGCACGTCCAACCGAAGGGGGGGGGGGGGGGGAACGCAAGAGGAGGCCGCAAAAGAGACGCGCGGAGAAGTCCGATGCTGAACGAGGGCTGGGTCGAGAGAACTGCCGCGCAGTACGCCTTAATGAAGTTTTATTTTTTTAAAAGGAGACGTCGTGTGATAACCTTCGGATTGAACGGGCCGCGCGGTCGCTTTAAATTGGACCGCCTTGCACGAAGAACCCCCCCTGCAGACTCTGGGGATGCCCGGGTCCATAGCCCACGCAGCGGGCATCGAGAAGTTTTGGGCCATCGGAAAAAGAAAACTACAATCAAATGATCGTTAAATTAAAAGAACTTGGGAAGGAACGCCCCCCCCCCCCCCCGCCCGACCCTTTCAGTGGGCGTGTTTGAACGAGCCGTTAATGTTTTAAACTGATTTTACTCGGGAGTCTAAAAGGCAGTTAGATTCAAAGCGACCTGACTCTTTGAAGAGCACAGTAGAGAGAATAGTGAACGGACTCGCACAATGCACAGTGCCTGTGCAAGCATGTGCACATTCGGTTCAGCTTGTAGACACTAAGACAGGAAGCAGAATCCTAGCCTTTCTGCTACAGACAGCTTCCACAGCTGTTCCCATCTTCAGATATCCTGATAGCGTTTGCTGTGTATATGCGGTGCACTTCACCGCGGAACGCCATTTTCAGCGTTTGTAAATAAATTCTGCAGCCAATGCATCCATCACCTGCTTCTTTATTTTACACCACAAGTAATGAAGTGACTAGACAAAGCTATTATGATTGTAATAGAACTTTAGTGGATTTTTTTAGACATCGTTTCGGCCACAGAGGTCGACATCACAGGGGGATATTTCACAAAGGGGGTTTAAGGAGTTTTAATATGTGTAAATAAGTCCTTAAACCTGCTTTGTCAAATACCCCCCAGGTCTTTGTCAGGTCAAAACGTGGTCCTTTTGTTCGCACAATGGAAACCCACATTGAGGAGAAGCAGCACTGTGTGTGGGTGATGTTCCACTTCACTGTAAGTTGCACCTGTAATGATGTCGTAAGCCTGCACCTGAAGTGACGCATTAAGCTTGCACCTGTAATGATTTTGGATGTGCAGTATACCGTGATTCTGTTCACAAAGATGACCTCGACTGCGGTCGCCCGTCCGCAAGCCTGTAGTCAGCACCTCGAGTCGATGGGAGAGACACTCAAATTATCATTTGAGAAGTCGGCAGTACTTCAGCGGTGCCTTGGGGCTGACTTTGTACCAGGCAAGTAATGACACCGTCTGGAAAGTAAAGGCATGCACTGTTTTTCATAATTACCTTGCGACTTTTTTTTCCCCTTGGATCGCCAGAAATGACAGGTGAAATTTGATTTAGCGACGTTGGCTAAACCACAGATTGGCAGAAATCACTCAAACCCCCCCCTCCCCTTCCCCCAAAAAAAGAGACTAAATAAAATTAAATCAAGCTGGAGGCATTTCACTGAGGCTCGGAGTAGGTTTAAGACCCCCACGTGGATGAGCATTTAGACGACTCACCCAGGAGAAACTCCGTTTACATTTCCGTTAAAACTCTGGCAGGGAGACGGAAGCCATTTTTTTTACCAGACCCACAACTGTTTTCTGAACCCGATCTGATGGCCATGTACACCAGTCTCTGAAAAGTGGGTACCTTAAAACCAGACAGTATGCTTTTCGCATTTACAGACAGGAACGACTGACATGGTGAAACAGTGAAAATGAGAGTCGCTTGCGAAAGAAAAGACGAAAACTATTTTGACTATTAAATTTTGGAATTGCCTTTGGCTCGAAATACCGATCACACAACATCATGTTTCCAAGCTACAGAGTCTACATATTTACAGTTGCAGTGTCACTCACACCTTGCATCACATCTAACAAATGATTAAAATAATAATGACAATACATTTAAACCCAGTAGCAGAGGTAAAACATCTTTACTGATCGCAATCTGTCACAAGGAAGGAACACACTGTACAAGCTCCCTTTTCTGGAGGAAAAAACAGCAGCACAAGAGACAAGACACATTATGAATCTGTAAATAAGGGGGTAACCCATCAAGTTTGTTTGGTACGATACAATCGCTTCCCTTTACTGGTTTCTGCAGAATCAGTAGTCATGCGGGGCGGGAATAGAGGAGGAATGGAGAAGAAACTGTGCTTCAGGTTGACATAAAAAAAAAAAGAAAAAAAAAAAGAAAAACCTGTCCCCGAATGCGAGATGATCCGCTCACCCATTACAAGCTATCACGAGTCTGCTATAAATGTTGAGAGGGTGGGTTCAGGTCCGACACCAGCGCGTCAACAAAGTCCTCGATAGTGGGAGACCTCTGCAGCATACCTACAAAGCAAAGAGAACCAGTGGTCAGAACGTCAGGACTTTTCGTGCACTTTTGCCGTACACCAGACACACCTTCCCTCTCACATATTTAACAGACCATGCTTTATTCTAAATACATTATCCCTTTAGACTACACTACGACTTCCTGCATCGTACTGGCAATTTGAAAAAGAACCATCCAATAACCAAGTCCAGCAATTGAGGGTGGAATAATTATTGCATTGTTTAAAAATTTTAAAAAAAATCTATATTAAGAAGCATCTATTTCAAATTTTTTTCCAATGGTATATATAAAAAATAAAAGATCTAGATCTAGTAACCATGGGGATTGATGATGCCACAGGTTACGGAATGGATGAGTCCAAACACACATAACTCGTGTCCCGTGTTTGGATACCGTTTCCACCGTGCTGACTGCTCCGAACCCACTAATCTCCCTGGAGATAGGCTCCATTTGCTCCAGGCTCTGCAATCGGTTTACTTCCCCTCACACTTTAGACCAGGGGTCCTCAATCTTATCCAGAAAGGGCCGGTGTGGGTGCAGGGGTCCTCAACCTTATCCAGAAAGGACCGGTGTGGGTGCAGGCTTCTGTTCCAACCAAGCTCTTACACACCTGATTCTACTAATCAACCACTAGAGTCTTTGCTAAGGACCTTAATTAGTAGAATAAGGTGTGTTGCTTCTTGGTTGGAACAAAAGCCTGCACCCACACCGGCCCTTTCTGGATAAGGTTGAGGACCCCTACACCCACACCGGCCCTTTCTGGATAAGATTGAGGACCCCTGCACCCACACCGGCCCTTTCTGGATAAGATTGAGGACCCCTGCTTTAGACAATGTAAACACTGCCCCCTCCATGGGCCATCGAAATATGTGTAATTGTACTCAGTACAACAGTACTGTTTGGCATATAAGTATTTGATTTTGTCAAATCATTTGAGATTAGTGGGAAATTAAAGCTGTTCTTAAAAATGCACACACTCATATTTCACGATAGTCTATAATGAATAAGCTTATAATAATTCTAATTATATCCATTATAAGCTCATTATAATTACATTTTCTGGGTAAAGTAAATGTATCTTTCCATTGAAAACTTATGCACATTTGTGTGTTTGATTTCCTGAAATAGATTGATCTGTGCGTGTTTGGGCCCACAGTTTGCGAGCTGCCTTAGATCAGAGCACGAGATCTCCTTTCCCATCAGTCCCACCCTGGCCCTGGGCTAGTGCGGGTTACGCTTTGAAGTCGCACGCCCCACTAGTATGTAGCAGGCGCCTCCAGTTTTTCTGCTGCAGAGTCGCATCTAGCCTATGCCGGCCGAGCCTGTGAGCATGCGTGGGCGCTCATACAAACGAAGAAACAAACACACACACACACACACACACACACACACACACACTGTTGACGCTCATTCTACTGTACTAAGCTCTGAGCACAAATATAGTCAGAAAAACAGAATGTAGGAGACACAAGCGCATTAGAGCTGACAGAAACGGCGATCTCTCAGCCGTTCAGAGAAATTGAGGCTTCCCGCCGGAACGTCATGCTCCACTCCTCACTGTCCTGGGTTGCGCGAGGCTGGCCTCTGGGCCACTATCACTTTCACTAATGGGGCAATTTCCTGTTTGAGACAGCTGGAGTAACTGCTCTCTGAGGACAGCCCTATGCACACTGTGGGAACAGGTATGCACACACGTTTAAAAAAAACAACCCCCAGCCGGTCAGCACAGTGCTTCTCGCTTTCACCCGCACATTTAGAGCCCTGCAGACACAGCGGCTTGTCTTTGTGCTCATGTCAGAAAGGAAAACAATGCTTGACTTCTTAACCCTCATATTATGTTGACATTTTTATGTTTGGAGTCAAAATAAACCCCAAAAGTTTAAACTGACACAAAACTATTGTAATAGAAAAATGTTGACACTTTGTATGTGTCTCCCAATTGACTAGCCCTTTAGCCCTAAATATTAAAAACCTGTGATGAAACATCTAATTTTAGAGCCTGATGTAAGTGAAAGTTTGTGAAGTTTAAAACCTGTATGGGAAAGTGCAACCAGAATTACCGACAACAAAAATCAAGATAAAAACTAAAAAACGCTGCATGTTTTCTTACATTTTATACAGCTACCCCACAAATGACCCCACACAACACCTTTGTATAGTACAGGACATTACGTTTATTGCATGTTTACCATTTAACCCCAATACATTAGGAAACGTCACATAGTGTCAAGATGAAAAAATAAGGTGAACAGATTTTTAAGAGACGACAAACATTGACTCTGGTCAAATTGACCCAGATCATAATATGAGGGTTAAGGACGACAGCAAAAATGAACAGGGAAAAAGCACTGCAACTCTGTCAACTGTGAAGGTTAGTGCATAAGAATGTAGGCCTACACTTTACCTGACTCGGTAGTAACAACAAAGACAACTTACAAGACCATCCATCATCACACTGTATCTCATTCCACGAACCGACAAGTTGATCACTAATGACCTAAAGAATCCACGTTCGAAATCTGAACTCCAGATGAACCCACGACAACCTGCTTCAAAGCTAATCACGTGGTGGCCAGACTCTCGCTGTCCTGCTGGTGCCATTTATGTTCTTTAAAAAGGCTGTCGAAAACAAGGATGCGGGAAAATGGGCTAACAAACTCGATGAATATTGCGAATGCACGGAAAAAACACGCCTACGAAATGCAGTCAGCAGGGTTGCCAATCTGGGGATTTCCCTCCCAAACTTGGTAATTCATAGGGGACATTTATGAGTAAAATGTAGGAAAATCAGTTATAGATAAATTCATGTGGGAGTCAATTGAAAGTGGAGAATTTCATTTTTTTTTTTGGGGGGGGGGGGGAGGGGTCAAAACCCAGGAATCTTGCAGCACTGGATGTCAGGTACTTGCTCATTTGTATGTGTGTAGGGGGTAGTGTAGCATAATGGTGAGGGAAATGAGCTTGTAACCCTTTGTGTGTCTCCCAATAGACTAGCCCTTTATCCCTAAATATTTAAAACCTGTTATAAAACATCTAATTTTCGAGCCTGATGTAAGTGAAAGTTTGTGAAGTTTAAAACCTGTATGGGAAAGTGCAACCAGAATTACCCACAAAAAAAATCTGATAAAAACTAAAAACAATTTGTCTATTCTCTTACATCTGTAACCCAAAGGCTGCAGGTTTCATTCTCAGGTGGGACAATGTTAAGGTACTTAACGTGAATTGCTTCAGTATTTTCTGTACAAATGGATACTGTGTAAAAATGCTTAAAAAAAAAAAAAGTTGTGGAAGTCGCTCTGGATAAGAGCGTCTGCTAAATGCTGGTAATGTAATGTGCGGTCTGCGGTCGAGAACGAGTTCATGATGAGGGACGCAAATAGAGAGCCCGTGTCTGCCAATGTTGCCATGACGATGAACAACGAGGGCCCTGTCATATTCAGCGTCTCCTCCTCCCTGGGGAAGTAATTACGTTTGATCTTCAAAAGATGCTACGAAACAAGGCCGTTGTGAGCAACTGCCTATCCGTGGCACTGCCAGTGCCAGTGCCGCGAGCAAGTCACAGAGCTGGCCTGGCTAGATCACCCAGTTGGCTGTTGGAGGGGGCAATCCCCGATTCTCTCGCCAAAAATAAAATGGCCGCTGAGTGTGTTAATATGTGAGGTTTTTAGGGCTAGCTGTGCACATCTGACTGCCGCTTTGAGAGGCAAGAGGCGTTCTTCCAAAAGCAAGTACACATCCAAACACATCCCTGGAAATGATATCCAACAAGCTCACTGGCATGGGTTTTGTTTACGCCACTTATCACGCTTGCTAAGCCTGGGAAAACACGCCGCAAACACGGAAGGACTTGTTCTCACTCTCCTTACATGATTTTTGTTTGTCGCTAAATAATCACAAATGGATGGCAGGTAAGGCAACACTCGCTTTTATAAAGGATGACGCGTGTATAAGCAGCCTGACAGAGACTATAAAGATTTCAAGTTCATGTTGAGTCACTGTTCCACAGTATTGTGATTTTCTCTATGTCCACTATTGCGGGCGTGGCGAGATTCTCCTGACTGGGAGAGATGAGCAGAACAGATCACACAGCATGACCTATAACCTAATGTCATGTCATAGCTATCAGTGGGCATGCTGGTGCTTATAGCGAAAACCTCAAAACTAAAAGGTTTCAGAAACGTTTCGAAACTAAAACCCCAGTGTGTACGAGGCCCAAGAGAGAATGTCTGTTGTAGGGACGTACATTGCAAAGGTAAACATGTAGCATGCATAGGCTATAGGCTACAACTCCTGGCTCAACTATTTGACCCAAATCCCCCCTTTCTGCAGGAAATACCGCATATAAATCTAGCTGCAAGCAGCGACTATACGGGGTCCAAGCAAAAGGTTGTAATTTTGTTGCAATCATGTTACATTGGTTTCCTTTTACAATCGAGTCTCGGAAGGTATACGTGAGTATACGTGATGTTGTATGGTATGGGGAGAATTATTGGAGGGTATGGAGCATTTTTGATGAAGAATTTGGGAGGAAAAAGAATAACTTTATTAAACCTTTATTTGTTTCACTCATTTAAGTACTAGTGAAACAGTGAATAGTTAATATAGGAAAATCTCTTCGCCTTTGCAATAATGTGAAAGGAACATTATTAAGTGTGAA
The DNA here is from genome assembly GCA_029718625.1 of Synaphobranchus kaupii. NCBI lineage: Eukaryota > Metazoa > Chordata > Actinopteri > Anguilliformes > Synaphobranchidae > Synaphobranchus > Synaphobranchus kaupii. The sequence continues at coordinate 17,429,463 of CM056389.1, forward strand.
AAGCATAACAAACTGTGCATTGTTTTCATCGAAAAGAAAAGTAACCTATGGTGGGGATTGAACCCGGGTCTCCCACATACCGAGCCATTGCTCTTACCACTAAGCCATAACAGACAACCTGTGGCTCCCAGAGATTGATCACGACACATAATTTTCAATGTTTAAAACACAACAGTGATTTTTCATGAAGGGAAATGGTAATAGCATTTCCAAAATGGCGGCCAATCCAAGATGGCAGCGACATATATGGGACATACATATGTTCCAGATGAGGAAATTGATCACTACAGCAAGTTTTAAATGTCTAAAAAATAATGGTGATTTTTTATGAATTTATGAATTAAAAAAAATATATTATGCTCTATAGTGCCACCATTTGATTATATTGAGCCAATACTTTACAGTTTGGCTCAGAAGGTCAGTGCAAGTATAGAAACCAAATTTTATTAATATCCATTGAAGAATTGAATAGTTATTAACGTTGTTGTGACTAGCCACGCCCACAACAATTTTTATTGGCTTACTGCAATCAGAACATTTGGAAAATCTGGAAAATCGCCTCGTGATTCTTTAGAGAATCGTCCCCTGAACAAAAGGGTGTGAATTGCATGTTGATATGTCAAATGGCCTCGGAGTTCGATTTTATAGGTTTTTCACAAAATGCAAATTTGCAAAAGATCCAATATGGCGGACTTTATTAGTCCTAATGGCAAAGTTATATGCCACGAACCAAGGAATTTGAGGCAAGAAAAATTTTGAAGATAGGCTAAACGGTTCAAAAGTTATAGCCCAAAAGATAATAGAATTTCACTTTGTCTCTATAGCGCCACCATCAGGTCAATTGGGTTGGAATTCGCTGTACATGTGTCGTTTTGCAGTGTCTACACGTGTGCAAAGTTTCAGCAAAAGTTATCATGTGGTTTTGCTGCAATTGTAACAAATGTGGGAATAATAATAATAATAATAAAACCAGCGAAAACAATAGGGTTCCAGCACTACGTGCTTGGACCCCTAATTAGCTTATAGTATGTACAATACAGTATGTATTGATAATTAGCTTACAGTATGTACAATAGGTAGAGCACATCGTTAGCAACGTTCTCACATTACTATGACACTGTTGTGTCAGGAGATCGTGTCTGATACGCAGCTGACTTTGATCGAATTGACTACATTTCCATACACAATGAACTACACACATTCTGGCCAGAGGTCTCATTTGGTTAAGAGATCCATTTGAATGTTTCTGCTGGAAAACAATTTCAAACATGTCAAGGTGCACCAGCGACAGCCCGCTTTCTCCCCCGCGGGCAAAAGCGATTAAAGCTTTTTGTGCCTTTGAAGTTGAGGAAAACAGCCAATCTCAGCTGCCAGCATTGTGCAGTAAGAACCCAGGGAGTCTTTACTTTTAAATTTGCAGCACAGCCACACGGATAGAGAAACTGCACACATACACTAGCGTTCAAAAGTCTGAATAGTATGAAACACATGGTTGGCTAAACGGCTGTAAGTCATCAAGGGTCTGAGGTATCAAACGAGCCTTAAACCATCACTCTGCTGCCAGATATGCAGTGGATATGGATGGATCACTTTAAGGGTTGTTTCTCCTGACTCATTTTCCTGTATGGAAAGTCAGGAGAAACAACCCTTTAAATGATCCATCCATATCTATTGCATATCTGGCAGCAGAGTGATGGTTTGAGGCTCGTTTGATACCTCAGACCCTTGATGATTTACAGCCATTTAACCAACCATGGGTTCCATACTATTCCCGTGTAATTTAATCTAGTCCCACCCCCCCCAATTCCCATAGAGATCCATTCAAATGCAGAGAGGTTATAGTATCGCTTGTAAGAGTACCCGAAAATAATATATCAAAAGTATTTTTATGTTGTTGGGTCACAGACATCAGGATATGCAACAACATACTAAATATGATGACTTTATTTAAATGTATGTTAATTACTTTTGGTGCCCTAAAATGGGGGGCATTATGTGTAAAAATGGCTACAATTGCTAAAATTGAAATGGAATAAAATAGAAAGTTACAGTTGAAGTCGAAAGTTTACATACACCAGCCAAATCCATTTAAACTGAGTTTATCACAATTCCTGACATTTAATCCTAGTAAACATTCCCTGTGTTAGGTCAGTTAGGATCACGACTTTATTTTAAGAATGTGAAATGTGATGATAGTAGAGAGAATGATTTATTTCAGCTTTCATTTCTTTCATCACATTCCCAGTGGGTCAGAAGTTTACATACACTCTGTTTTTATTTGGTAGCATTGCCTCTAAATTGTTTAACTTGGGTCAAATGTTTCGGGAAGCCTTCCACAAGCTTCTCACAATAAGTTGCTGGAATTTTGGCCCATTTCTCCTGACAGAACTGGTGCAACTGAGTCAGGTTTGTAGGCCTCCTTGCTCACACACGCTTTTTCAGTTCTGCCCACAAATTTTCGATTGGATTGAGGTCAGGACTTTGTGATGGCCACTCCAATACCTTGACTTTGTTGTCTTTAAGCCATTTTGCCACAACTTTGGAAGTATGCTTTGGGTCATTGCCCATTTGGAAGAGCCATTTGCAACCAAGCTTTAACTTCCTGGCTGATGTCTTGAGATGTTCCTTCAATATATCCACATAATTTTCCTTCCTCATGATGCCATCTATTTTATGAAGTGCACCAGTCCCTCCTGCAGCAACGCACCCCCACAACATGATGCTGCCACCCCCATGCTTCACGGTTGGGATGGTGTTCTTCGGCTTGCAAGCCTCACCCTTTTTCCTCCAAACATAACGATGGCCATTATGGCCAAACAGTTAAATTTTTGTTTCATCAGACCAGAGGACATTTCTCCAAAAAGTAAGATCTTTGTCCCCATGTGCAGTTGCAAACTGTAGTCTGGCTTTTTTAATGGCGATTTTGGAGTAGTGGCTTCTTCCTTGCTGAGCAGCCTTTCAGGTTATGTCGATATAGGACTCGTTTTACTGTGGATATAGATACTTTTGTACCTGTTCCCTCCAGCATCTTCACAAGGTCCTTTGCGGTTGTTCTGGGATTGATTTGCACTTTTCGCACCAAAGCACGTTCATCTCTAGGAGACAGAACGCGTCTCCTTCCTGAGCGGTATGACAGCTGCGTGGTTCCATGGTGTTTATACTTGCATACTATTTTTTGTACAGATGAACGTGGTATCTTCAGGCATTTGGAAATTGCTCCCAAGGATGAACCAGACTTGTGGAGGTCCACAATTTTCTTTCTGAGGTCTTGGCTGATTTCTTTTGATTTTCCCATGATGTCAAGCGAAGAGGCACTGGTTTGAAGGTAGGCCTTAAAATACATCCACAGGTACACCACCAATTAACTCAAATAATGTCAATAAGCCATCAGAAGTTTCTAATGCCATGACATAATTTTCTGGAATTTTCCAAGCTGTTTAAAGGCACAGTCAACTTAGTGTATGTAAACTTCTGACCCACTGGAATTGTGATATCGTGAATTAAAAGTGAAATAATCTGTCTCTAAACAATTGTTGGAAAAATGACTTGTGTCATGCACAAAGTAGATGTCCTAACTGACTTGCCAACACTATAGTTTGCTAACATGAAATCTGTGGAGTGGTTAAAAATGAGTTTTAATGACTTCAACCTAAGTGTATGTAAACTTCTGACTTCAACTGTATGTAACATGTTAAATGTTACAAACTTTTGAATGCTAGTGTATCCATGGGCACTACAGTCCGCAAACCTTCTCGACCTGTATCGCTGGGGGCATAACAGGTGGTCCAGATCACACCATGGGGAAAATGAACAGATACGTTTGTCGATAATTTAAGCGTAATTTATGTATGATCTACAGTATTTATAGTATGTTAGCAATAAGCAAGTTTTAGCAAGTGTTAGCAAGTTTTTTTTATATCTAAGCTTTTCTTTTATAAACAGGTTTGTGTATAAATGTTCCTCTTTGCAGACTGACGCAGGGCATATTCTGGTTTGGACATGCAGCCCTAACTGTCCACAGGGTAGAGAACCTCTGGTCTGCGGGAGAAAAGCAATGTGTGACACACACGTCAACTATATTCACATTTTCGCGCAGCCTGCTCCAATTCTGTGGCGTTAATAACTTAGCGGGAGGGCCGTGACGTCATGCGACCCCTCTCCTTACCTGCCGGCCAGTTTCACCTGGGACAAAGAGGCGGGGGGTAAAACGAGTCCCGGGGAAGCGATGTGGGCGCCCCATTGTTTGGCCCTCGCCCCTGATCTCCAGGTAGCAGGGAGAGTATGGGAAAGAGAGGGCCGTGAAAGCGCTCTCTATCCTCAACCCCGCGAGTCTCACACAGAGCGCTGCCCGTCCGTCTATCAACTTTCACTCTCCGTCGCCATTCAATCCCCCGCTCCCTTTCAGGAGGCGCTCCCTCACAGACGGGCCGGGCCCTAAACCAAGGGACACGGGGCGGGGCGGGGCGGGAGCACACGGTCACATTCGTTTGGGAGAAGGAGCACCAAGTACGGCACTGAACATTACACTGTAGGTTTATATCATCATTTTATACATGCTGCATATATACAGATTAGATTTTAATATAGATTATATTATTATACAACACCGTATAATAATTGTATTTTTATATATATTATTATATATCAGTTGTGACCCTGACTTGGCACTGGCTCCTCTCTTTGCCAAATCTTTGTTTAATTCTCTTTGGATAAGAGCACCTGTTGAGTTACTAAATGAGAAGCCCTTCTCAATAGGTTCCCTTGTATCCCCCCTTCCTATTGCAGGCAAAAGGATAAACGAACCCGTTTGTTTTCTTTTCCCGCTCTTTTCAAAGTCCATCTGAAAGACCATCGGACCTGACATACACAAGAGCTGCAATAAATGGTTTTCTACCTGGAAGGCATGCTGTATGTACTGTAGACAGAACATACCTGTAAATATCATCGTCCCGACTGCGGAGTTTTTTCACCTTAGCTCCTCAGTGGTGGAATGAACTTCCCATTCCCCTACGTTCTACTCCAACCCTGCCTGCATTCCGTCAAGGCCTGAAGACCCACCTCTTCAGACTCCACCTTGACTGATATCCTAACCTAGGAATATCAGTTCCCTGTGTTTACTAGTTCCCTGTGTCTTCCTGTCTGTTTATTATAGTTTATAATAGTATTTAGAATAGAAGTGTAGTATTGCTGATTTACCCACAGCTTACTGTGAACTACAGTCAATGTTCATTACTAGGGATAGCTGCTACATTATGGGAAGGTGTGCTTTGTCTTGTCTGTTCTGTAGTGATCTTGATGATGTCTCTGTATGCACTTACTGTACGTCGCTTTGGATAAAAGCGTCTGCTAAATGAATGTAATGTAATGTAATATGCATTTCATTTATGAGCAATAATGCTCACATTCTGGTAAGAGTGCAATTCATTGGGAACTGTGACTCACAAGCAATTCACTAACTGACATTTTTGAAAGTCCTCCAGAGGGACACCCTAATATTACATCTAATGTTCACCACAGGGAATATGAGGCTCAATACTGCTGGCAACGAAGCGGAGACCAAAATGGCCGAACCCGACATTGCTGGCAGTACGCCCTACACTGAAACATTACAATTTATAGGACGACTGACGCGACTATTGCACACTTACTAGAATTATGATTTAACATTTCTTAGAAAGAATACATGTAATGCAGTCAAAATGACTCGTAAAAGTCATATTGCATAAATTGTAAGGGAACAGGCCACATTAGCCTTAATTAACAGAAAAACTTGGGAATGGGATTCATGGTTCTCCTGGGGCACGATCACTTCAAAGAAAAGCCTCCGACTGATGCAAACCAGAGGCGAAACAGTCACCTGACACGTCCCCTTCTGAGCCGAGCGTAAGGTTGCAAGGTAACGCTCGCAGATTAACGATTACTTCAGAGCAGTCGTATACGGTTAAGTGTTTAGCGTTTTAGAAGCCCATAAATCACATACTTTATTTGATTTTTCATGTTAGTGTTCATTTCATTTTACGGTTACCACAGTCACTGATTGTTTTTTTTTATAGTGATGTTAGATGCAACAATATTTACATTTATTTATTTTTAATTTATTTATTTTTATATATTTGGAAATTACCCATAAAAGCCATTCCTTAAATAGCCCTATAAATAAATAAGTTTGAGACAGTAGACTGACAGCAAGTCACAGCAAGCTAGTGAGTTAGAAAGAGGCTTGCATTTTTGTTTTTATTTGGGCCATTTTTCCAGAATTTTTTTTTTTTTTTTTTACTGATAGTGAAATCACTGAGAATTTTCCACGACATTCCAGAACCAACATACTTTCAAGTATTCTCAAGGATCGTGGAGAACGCCGTTTGATGGTCGGAGAGCCAATCCCAGGGCTCTGCCCAGTGTTCTGACCCCAACGGCCCAGAAGCAAGACTTCAATCATAATAATTGCTGGTGATAAAGATATTAATTCTGAATATGTTTCACTGGAAAAGAAAGCCAGAGCTGTATTTAGTGTCACAGTAAGAGTGCTGCTTGGGATCTGAGACACAGGCTCTGTATCACAAAGCAGGATTACTGAGTTAGCTGGATAACTGCACTGAGTAAAACCCGGAACAGCTCTTTTTTTACGGCAGTCCGTGTTCCAGATTTGGGAGGGTTCCAGGTTTTACTCAGTGCAGTTATCCAGCTAACTCAGTAATCCTGCTTTGTGATACAGGCCTCTGGTCTCTGGTTTGTGTAAATGCTTACTATGTGCTGGACGAGAACAGACACAAGGCTGGGAAACCCAGGACGTGTAGGCCCTGGGCCCTGAATCAAATCTCACACTCAGAATCTCTCTCACACACACACACACGAGCGAGCGAACGAACGAATGAGCGAGCGAGCGAGCGAACGAACACGCGCACACACACAGGCACAGGCACACGCACACACACACTTTATATACACCAATATCTGAAAGCGACAGTAATTCTGCATACTTGCATTGCCCATATATTGCAAAGTGTTGAAATACGTTGACCATATATTATATTTTTAATCAATTCTCAGTATATATTCCACTGGCGCGAGGGTGACCCAAACCTACAGCAGTTCCACGGCGTCGGGTGGAAGGACGCACGGTGACGGACGGAGTGTTGGGCGTTTACCTTTGACCATGAGCATGGGCTCCCTGGCGCCTCCATGAGACAGCATCTCCCTGCGATAGCGCTCTCCCATGTCCCTGAGGGAGGGGGAGCACACATTAAGATTAATAGCCCACCCCCACAACATTCCTATGAGTCATCAGCAATACCCGCACGGGGAGTTTGAACCCACTGACAGGAAACAGACTTCCAACACAATGAAGGAGAACCACCCCAGGGGTGAAACGACCCTTAGATCTCAAGCAGGGACCCTGTGAAGTTTAAGCACCTGGAGTAGGGAAAGTCAGGAGGGTGGTGATGAGGTGAGATCAGCGTGACTGGCGCCTGGCAACTAGATTTCATTTTGCTCTAATGTTCATGTTCAGTTTTGAGTTTAGTAGGACTTAGACTCAGCTGGGTAGGGGAGAGGTGTAAGTAAAAATGTTGGAAAATATGCAACTTGATTCTGAGAACACCCCAAACGTTATTACATTCTAGGCAAATGCATCGCAAAGACCGGCTTTCGATTACTAACATGCAGAGAAGACCTCTTGGTTTTTTGAGATGCATTATGGGACTAGGAGTCACACTTCATGAAGAAATCCTGACTTGTACCACACAGAAAACTGATTTGGAATGAATGAACTGTTCATAAAAGCACAATTACAACAATTGAATTAGTTCTTTAAAAAAAAAAAAAAATAAGAATAAAATACTGACTGACATCTGGCCAAGAAGTTAGAAAATAATGCTTAAACTAAAATAGAAAATGCACACACCCAGTAAGTTTAGTATGGATAAAGAACGCTTCAAACCAGCTGCAGTATCAGTGCATTGCTCCTCTCACCTGTCAAAGGGGTCCTTGAGAAAGCACTGCCTCCACAGCATAGATGCCACAGCTCGGGACATGAGATAGGAGTAGTACTTGGCACCGTACCCAATGAGGTGGCTGAATCTCAGCTGCCAGGCCTGCGTAGTAAAAAGCCGGGTCAGACTCATTACCTTAAGCTGCGGTACTCTGGAGCGATTACTCCACCCCACCCCGGGTCCTTAAAACAAGAGGCCCTCATCACGGCTCAGCCAGATGGCACGCGGAGAGGTGAAATGGGTGGGAAACGCACTCCGGGCAAAAAAACACTCTTACACAACAGGGCCTGCTGCTGCCTGCGTTCCCAAGGGCCTCCTGAGGGCTGCCGCTAAGACTGATCGCAAAGAGTTATGGGAAATATCCACTCCTACTGCACTGATTGCAAAGGATTATGGGATATATCCACTACTGCTGCACTGATCGTAAAAAAATATTGGAAATACCCACTACTTCCCACCCCCCCCACAAAAAAAAAAGAGGCCAGGATGTGTTTGTTGAAACTACACTGTTGTTGTGCTTAAATAATTTGGTTGTCATAACAACTTGCTTCATTGCCTGATGGATTTTTGCATGCCTCAATTTAAAGGCCATTCATAATTATGTAAAACAGAGGTTGACTTAGAAATTGGGTCAAGCTGCATTTGTTTAAAAGCTACAGTGTCATTTTGAAATGGGAGGTCTACTTTTCATACGGATTTTCAAAATCGTGTGATGTAGAATGTTTTAGGTGTTACAACATGTACGCTTCTGAAACTGTACATTAACCCTAAATCACTATTTGGAAATCTAATAAATCTATAAACGCATTTCCCCCCAGGCAATCCATCTATACATCAGCCATTTTTGATATGTATTCATAAAATAAAGTTAAAATGGCACACAAGCCATTACTGATGTTTGACAGGCTGACTGAGAACTAAAATTGAGTAGGTCTTTTACCTGCACTTCTCTTGGAAGCAGTATGGGTGTAAATGTTTACTTTTAAAATCACTACCATCTTTCAAAGATTTCTCTTTTTGATCCTGCTGAAAAACTGCAGGGGGTATTTTAATACCACAAGATTAAACTTGTGAGGATTTATAAGCCCGTTCGTCTGAAACCACGGGGCTCCGGGTCTTTCGGGCTATCCGGAAAAAAATACAGATAAAGAAATATCAACAAAGGCAGTGGAATGTCACGCTTTGCATGATTTTCCAAGTAATATCAGGGGCCAAAATGTTTCCATATGAGGCCTGTACCCAACAGCTGCCACTATTCTCTGCCTGTACTGGGAAACAGTGCTCCTATGTGAACCTTGACCTCTGGTTATACGCACGCATGCACGCAGTCCCAAAACTGGAGCCAGAAAGTTTTGGCTTTTACGCTGCAAACTATTAAACTATCGGCTGGTCACTTGTGTTACAGTCTTCAGAATTCCTGCCAATGTTTTCAGCCTCAAAAAAGCCCAAGAAACAAATAAAGTTTATGACTTTTCATGCAATGATAATGCTTCATGCAATCATTGTCTCCAGAGATACAGATGATTTTGTTATTAGCAAAAACAAATGAACAAAGATCATCCTACATATGAACTTAATGTACAAGATGCTGTTCTTCATTTCAGTTGCTACTAATTTATTAGTTTTATATATACTGTTAGGAATTCATATAGTGTATCAGGGTGGAAAAATAATATCACCACTAAAACTGGAGCGGCTCTTTCTGTTGTATGAATATACCCATATGGAAATGTAATATACTGCAGTATATTTTAAATATATTGTGAAGATAATTTTGATATATTTACAATATACTGCAGCATATTCTTTTTCCATAGGGGTATGCATCTCCGCATTTCTCAATTTGAGAAAACTCAAACTTAATTTTAAAAAACTGTATAAAAGGAAACTCTAGGAAAACTGTAAAAAAAAAAGTGTTTCTGCTTTAACTCCAGAAAGATGGGACGGTTAAAATTGTATCCTACAATTACATCAGTATGCGTCGACATGAAGGAAAAGCTATACTATCAATTTAAGATCCCTGTGGACGCACGCAGACGGATTAAACGGGAAGAGAGTCCAGGAGTGGGAGAGGCAGTTATGGCAGGAGTCATCGCACAGATGGAAATGCAATAGGCTCGATCTCAAGAGTCTGAAGGCACGTATAATTACAGCTTAGAATAAAAGCCTTATGAAGGCCAAATGTATAAAAACCGCTATACTTCATATATATATTCCCTGCTGACCATGTCTCTTGTACCACATGGAAGTGTTACACGTAAAAAGTCGATAGAAAGCGCGGCTTCAGACGTTCACCCTGAGGGTGCAGCTATTCAGATATTTAGTTATTTTAGGAGGCAAAAATACATTTTAATCCCATAAATGTTCCAGTGTTTGGACTGGAGGTACTGAACTACAGAGACCATAAACCTAACTCAGTAACCCTGCTTTGTGAAACAGAGCCCTGGAGGGCGTTCCACAAAGCAGGATTACGGAGTTAGCTGGATAACTGCACCGAGTAAAACCCGGAACCATCCAAAATCTGGAACATGGACTGAAGTAAAAAAAGAGCTGTTCCAGGTTTTACTCAGTGTAGTTATCCAGTTAACTCGGTAACCCTGCTTTGTGAAATACCCCCCAGAATGAATTTGCTGTGAAAATGAAACTGTAATGTGACAGTCCCGTCCTCACCGTGTTCGGTACGTAGGGCAACCCGTAGAATCTCTCCTGAATCTCCTGAAGAATTTTAGTCGATGATTGATTTTGGGGCTTTCCATGGTACACCTGATCTAGAGCAGCGTAGAAAACCTAAAAAAATAAAAATACAAAAAACAAAACAAACTAGGTGAAGTGCACAGGAACATGAGAAGGTTCGATGAGAACAGACTGGTCAGGTCAACCCACCTGAGCATTGTCCAAATTAATTTTAGGACACCAATATATTCACTTTCAAATGCATTCGCGCATAATGGCTTCATACAAACTCTAAGCTTAAAACCTTTCCCCACAAAACTATCCAAATTGTAATTGCTGTTGTGCACATCATGTTTAACAGCCTTTCTAAGCAGACACGGTCTGATCGTGTTCTTGAAGCTTTTTAGAAATGTCAGGAAAATTATCTAGTACAATCTACACGAGATCACAAGACCAAGTGCCGCCATCAAAAAACATGCTTATGCCAGGCATACTTTATTTGTTCGATGGACCTAAAGTTCTATCAAATGTAAATGTAAATCTTCACATCAGTCTGTCTCATTTCCATGTCAACCTTTTTGAGGCAATGTATTTTAAACGCATTTGATTTCAGAACTGTCACGAGCTGTGAGCTGCCCCCGCCACACAAAACACATTTACAGAGTGGTGATCAAATTGAAACGTTAGCGCTACATTTTTCCCCATCAGGAAACTGAGGGCAGCGCTCCGTTCTCACAGAACTGTAAAACCACAAAAGTACTGGCCTGGATTCAATCAACGTTTGTCCGTAACTTCTGACGTCCAAATAAATACAAGAGAAATGTTTTTTTCTTCACAAACACAGCTTGGCAAGTTCATTTTGGTGATTTCTGAGCTTGCCAAACTCAACAAAGAAAACAAAATGAAATAAAACGAATAATTACATTTAATTGTGATTTAAAGGGCAAATTCTATAGATTTACCAGACTTACTCAGCTCTGATGCTCCATCCTGACTGTTTCTTAACTACAGGAAGTTCCAGACGGAAACTGGAGTGTCCAGCACAATACTACAGTACAGAACATCCAAGTCCTACAGTATTGTAAAAAGAGCATTTGTAATTGTTCTTGAAATGTTTGTATGTGTATGTATGGTATGTATGTAAGTTTTATGTGTTATACTTTGCTTTTTAACTTTGTATATGCTTTTAACTTTGTATTGCCGCAGGGCCCCCCTGGAAAATAAATTTCGGTCTCAGTGGGTACCTCCCCCTAGGTTAATAAAAAAATAAAAAATTGTACTTGGTCACACCCCTTAACCCTATAAGGTGTAAGATCACAAATAAGCGATTAGAATATTTGTGACTGAACATTCTAATGCTGATGTAACAATCACTACTGGTAACTGAAATCAATGGAGTTCTAGAACACAGAATTAGAATTTTGGGGGGGGGGGAAAAAAAACAAAGAAAAAAAAAAAACATTCCAAATAACCTCCTCTTCAGAGGGTTAAATTACTTCCAGAAGATGCATCAGATTGGAATGTCACAGCTTCACCAGTAAGGAGACGTTAAACATACAGAGCGGAGTGGAGTATCTGATCTGCCCTATGGAATCTGTGGCTCGAGTTAAGGAAAAATGTTGATTGAAGCCAGACCTGCGACTGATGGGTTGCAGGTGATGAGTCCGTGAAGGCGTGCGGAGGCCGGAGCCTTTACCTGGAGCTGGGTGTCAGCTGCTCCGCAGACCCTCTTGGATTCGCACAGACAGGACACCATGCTTTCTGGAAGGGGCTGGAGGAGAGAGACAGCGCTGAAGGAGCAGGACTGGACACCACACACTATTCCCCTGCCGACGACCATCTTTTCCCACCCATTCCACATATTTCACCTCCCATTTATGCAGCAAAGCTTGTGACCTTTTAAAACTGCACAATTCTGTACCCCAGGAGGATAATAACAGGTTTTCTTAAAGCAAAAGTAAATTACATGTTTTTTTTAAAATAATAATTTCACTACATTAACTTACTTTAGTTGAAAAAGGCTGCAATCAGTACTTTTTTCACCATGTAAGATCTAAATAAAAATTATTTGATACTATAGGCCTAGGTGTGTCTAAGATCTTTACAGCGTGCAGGCATAGCTGTCTCTTTTTTCAATTTAACCGGTAATGCTTTTTTTTCATCATATACAGATACAAAACAGAAGCGGAAGCAGACGTTGTGTTGCAGGAGTAATGTTGCGATGAGAAGGGGACCGTTTTGAAAGTGCACTCAGCCTCCAGCTGTTATGTTGGCAATGGATGTATAATAATAAAACCACAGCATATGGGACTGAATCTACAAACTGAACTACAAGTGGAATGGATTAAACAGAGCTCCAGGGCCATTACATGTTTGTGTGTTAGTGTCATGGTGGTTCCAGGAGCGACTGAGTCGACAGACATCTTTCCCCTGCTCTTAAATTCAGATGAAGAAAAATGTACTAGACAAGCCAAATGATACAATGCAAAATGATAAATGATACAAATTATAAAATGGCTGGCTCAGTAGTTACTCTCTCACTCTCATATACAGTATATCTGGATTTTGTATTCCATCCACTGCTCATGTTCCTAAGAGGCTAATTTTAAACAGGAAGTATCAAATGAGGCCCTTCTCATGACTTAGCTTTGAGTGGAGACTTTTCCGGAAACATTCATATCAAATCAATCACGTCTAATTAGGGATCCACTACTTTAATGCACGTTGTTAATTTGCCTGTGAAAACATCTGTGGCATGCCTACATCTGCCGTTTGTCCCAGGCAGTCCAGCCCAAATCAATCTTGCTGTAACATAAATACTGTCAATTGAAAATAGCTTTGCGCCACAATATCGCCAGAACTCTGTGGAAACACTGGGCTTATTGGCTGCTTGAGGTCTCTTCAAAGGGATTGCCAACTCAAATCGATGATTCAGCTTTTCAATGGTTAATTGTTGTCATCCTGGGGTAGCATAAACATAACCGAAATATCAGTACTAAGTGATGTGCCTAAATTGAGATATGCCCTTCTTGTTTTTTCACCATTGCCTGTAATTGATCATGCAAGGTTTTGATCGGGCGGGATTAAAACGTGAACAGTACACGTCATCAGGTCCTCTCAGCCAATAGAGAACCGCAGTCATACGTCACTGAAGCGTTTCTGTGAATGCCACGCCCCATTTGGGGGAATAATTCAGACTCGCTCCAATAGAAAACAACGGTGCAGGAAGAAGACAACAAAGATCTGAGAGATCTGAACTGCACAGCCAATGCAATAAAAAAAAACCCCACTTGCATTTTGTACGTTTGCCATGTCCAATCGGAAATCCCAAAAGATGAGCCCTGTGGCTACATGCTATTACGAGAGAGCAGGTGGAAGGAATGGTGCCACATTATGTCTGCGGAAAGCACTTTTTAACAAGTACGCTAAATAAACGTCACATAATATGGATACTTAGAACTACAGGCTTCAACAATAACGGTCGCCCGAAACTTAAGCTCACTGTTCCGATCGGGTCAATGTGCTTAATATGCCCTCATTAGGCTAAATGTAGCTGGAGATATAGCTAACGTTAGCTAACTAAGAAACATCCAGAGGCCAACGGTAAATTTTACATGTATACTGATAACTGCCATGCAACACAATACCAGCTATTCCTCTCAGGAATCAAACACAGAACAAATCAAATACAGTTTTGCTGTTCAAGGTAAGCTACCGATTAGCTTAATTCTAACAACTATGGAACACCCCATGAGAAGGGCCTCATTTGATACTTCCTGTTTAAAATTAGCCTAACGAAAACTAGCAAGTAAGCGAGACCGGTTATACACTTCTCAAAATATACACTTCTACAATGCAGTTAAATAACTACTTTGTGGTCTCAGTAACGTTAACGTTACCACACTGAAATGTCAAAGAAAAAGAAAATTGTTGCATTTCCCAGTCTGCGCGTACCTAGAGGCTCTTGGGCGTGGCCTGAATATTAACCAGCTTTCACGCCCACCCAGGCTTGAGAACTGCATAGTCGGCAGAAAGTGACACTATTTATTCTTTATTTTTTCAGCTGTAGATGTTTCTAAAGGCTGAAATCGTGGTGGATGATTAATTTAATAACGAGGAGTAGTGTCAAATAAAACCACGTTTTAATCAGAGTTGGCAATCCCTTTAATCAATAGGCTTTCAATCCGAATAAAAAACCACGATGAAAAGGATAAAACCTTTGAGCCATGCATGTTTAAGCATTACCAAATGATGTACCCCCCCCCCTGCTCTTCAGAAAGATAACAGGGCTCTCATCAGCATGTTTAGGCCCGGCTGAGAGAGAACAGATGGATATGTTGTGCAATAATGCTTCTCCACCACCATAGTTTAAACCCCCTCACTAGGTGTAACAGTTATGCGCCTAACGTTTATACCCCTGGTATTCAAATCACGGTCCATGAGGTCCTGTACCTGGGAGTCAGGTGTCTGGCCAATCAGTAGCACTAATTGTTCAGTTAATTACCTGGGAGAAAGAAAACCAGGGCTGGATTTGGATTTGAGGTCCATATTTGAATACCCACAGTATATACACTAGAACAGGGGTTCCCAAACCAGTCCTGGGGGACCCCTGTGTATGCTGGTTTTCGTTGCAACCACAGTTGCAATCCCAGAATTTTAACAAGCTGTTATTTTTTCTTAATTAGGTGCTTGTCATGTTTGGAGGAATTATTCACCATCTTAAGCCACATTATATCAGAAATAGCTATGGATGCCATGTAGAATAAACACCCCATGTTCACGTTGTGCTTATTGTGCTATATTATTTAAAAAAGATAAGAAAATTATTTAACAGATCCATTTAAAAACTGATTTGAATCAATAGGCTCCTAATTGGTGAAAGTGTGGACACATGGCCACTAAAACTAACCATTTGGTAGATAATGAAGAATTCAAACACAAAGCAAATTATAAGGAGCCAAACCTGCATTGTGTTAATAAGCTTAAAGAATTGAGTTAAACACATGTGTTCAACAACCTAATTAGGAGCCTATTGATTCACTTCACTCTTTAATTTGGGTGAAAATACATTATTTTGTAACCTTTTTTTATGTAATTGTTGCAATATAGCACAATAAGAACAACGTGAACATGGGAAGTTTGTTCTACATGGCATGCATAGCTATTTCTGACAATGAGTCTTAAGAGGGCGAATAATTCCTCCAAACATGAAAAGCACCTAATTAAGAAAAATTAACAGCTTGTTAAAATTCTGGGATTGCAACTGTGGTTGCAACGAAAACCAGCATACACAGGGGTCCCCCAGGACCGGTTTGGGAACCCCTGCACTA
Source organism: Synaphobranchus kaupii (assembly GCA_029718625.1). NCBI lineage: Eukaryota > Metazoa > Chordata > Actinopteri > Anguilliformes > Synaphobranchidae > Synaphobranchus > Synaphobranchus kaupii. The sequence continues at coordinate 17,445,457 of CM056389.1, forward strand.
GAAAATCTGGGAACCCCCCCCCCCCCCCCCCCCAGACAAATGCATACCTGGCCTGTCTGATAATGGCGTGCAAACTGACTGACCACCCGGTAATCTGTGGCGAAGTACTCCATCAGTATAGAGGGAACTTCTGCAAAGTCAGTGGAGCATCGGGTTCCTGCGATGGAGAAAAATGTGGTGTTTCACCCAGCAGAACCCTTAACAGATTAACAACTGTATTTTCTTTCCTTGTTGCCATAACCTTTCCCCTTTTCTTCCTGGTGAAAATGACTGTGCACCATGCAGTAACTAGAGTAATCCTGTGACAAATCATTTTTCATGCTTACCAAATAGGATGTTTAAAAAAATAAATAAAAAAGCAAAAACTGGAAACACTATGAATTGTCTCTTTCAAAATAACTGTAAAATAACTGCCATAACAGGGGTGTGCACCTGTGACGTGCTGGTAGCGGGTTCGACCCAGCATGGAGTGCATGGCGTGTCCCATCTCGTGGAACAGGTTCTCCATCATGGCTGGCGTGAGCAGGGTGGGGGTGTTTTTGGAGGGGTGAGGTAGGCTAAGCATAAGCACCACCACAGGGAGCTGGTATTCCCCGTTCTCCTTCAGCCGACCCCCGCGGATGGTGAAGTGGCAGTCCTGGGACACGGGCAGTGGGGGGGTGGTGGGAGGTGTAGTTCAGTGTTAGCATTAGCGCTGTGGTGATGTTAAGTAGCCTCTCAGAGCCCCTGTGTTCTCTAATGCTTGGATGAATGCATAAATTAATCTGAGCAGTATGATTGTTGTTATCTCATGAATGCAAACATGTTCAATTAGGGAAATTACTAATTATTAAGTTCCAGCTGTAACAAATGATAACGACGTCTGCTGGGACCCTACGTCTACATAGGGTAGATAGAGTACGGCCCAGTTCATTTTAATACCTAGCCAATTACCCACACTGCACTGTGGTGTCAGGTTAGAGAGTGAGGTTATGAAACAGACAGTTAATTTTATTTGTTCACCGAATGTGTGCACGAACGTGAGAATGAGACACGTTTAATTACCTGGTGAGGTTTATCCGGCCTGTGGAAGAAGTCACAGTAGATGTATCCCAGAAGGCCCTCTGTTTCATGAACCACAGCCTGCACAGAAAGCCACAAAATCCCTCCCACATGTATCATCAAAGGCATGTGCAGCTGTTACATAAAATGCAATAAAATTCAGTGACATCATCACAACCCCATTAGAAAACCTCTGTAATGAAAATGTATACAAATTCATGAGCATTAAAACCGCGACACACCTGCAACACGGAACACTTTCAACTAGCGGGCCAAGTAAACCGATTTCCAACTGCTAGCGACAGTCCAACTCTGAGACTTCCTTATTACACTGTTGCTTACGAGTTAAATTTGGGGTATCGCTAAGGTTGAAGGGGAACCTTAGCTCAGGTTAGCGGCCAGCCCAGGGGGGGCCACTCACCAGCTTGCGGACGTCCTCGCTCCACACCTCCCCCGCTTTGGGGTGCTCGTCCTGGAAGGCCACGCCCAGCAGCTGGCTGAAGAGGTTGTTCAGTCCCTCCATGCAGGCCCCCAGGGAGAAATAAGGGCTGTACAGGCTGGGGTCAATGTTGTACCTGCAACAACAACAAAAAATCCCAAAACCAGCAGTCATCTCATACTCAGGAGTAAAACCGAGACAATGTATTAAGGCAGAGATTAGGTGCCACCCCCCCCCCCCCCCCATTTTTTTATGATGTGTGTTCTGAGCTCAATGAGTAATATCGGTAAACTAACGGCAGTTATTGTGTATTTGGTCAAACACACAAATTGGTCTCCTGGTAGCAACACAGAAGAAACACTTTCTGAAATCACACACCAGTATTTGAGAGGCCAGATTGCAAACCATTGCTAATAATGTGCAGGGATCTGCATATGGGAGTTCTGCTCATGTCAGACATCAAAAAAGTTTTAAAAACAAGCGTTTTGTTACAGCTACAATGTTACAGCTACATCCAGTTTCATCATAAATAGCCACTTCATTCTTAATGGGCACTTTTGCACGGAAAATATTCTGCAGCTCATAAGGATGCAAGAATAAATATCTGGAAAGGTAATATCCTCCTGACAGGAAAAAAAAAAGTTAACATTTTAATGTTTTGACATTTAATAAGTGTCTTGGATGAGAAAAACATGTTGCAGTGAAAGTTCTTTCAAAAATATGATTTTATTTTTAGTGAATGTCCCTTGTAGTGCAGGTTTCAGCATAGTAGAATATGTGGTTCTTCAGATAAAGACCAGAGACGCATGTCCCCTAGAGGGGACAGAAATTTTTGCAACTTCACTGTCATGCTGCAATGTTGGAAAACATCCTAGTCTCTGCGTATTGCACAAGATCACGCTCTGAAGCTTTTGAAGTTTTGATGCTTTGAAGAACAGGAATATGTAATTTATTTTTAATTAAAAATACTCAAAAGCTTATATATGTCATAAATTTGGTGAGATACCACATGTACAATCATTCATTTTGATGTATTACTTATGACATTATGCTGGTTTGAAGAGGAAAAAGCCAATGACGAGGGTTCCAAAATAAGCACTGTGCATAGTTACCCCCCAGAAAAGTCTCGCTTATCATATTTTTAAAATCTGGAACAGTACACACCATAAGGTTATTAAAATCCTTGATATTAAAAGGAATAAATCATAGAAGAACCACACAGAGTGAGCCTCCCTGAAAGTTCAAAGAGAGCCAACAGGTGAACCTCCATATCTGAGCTCAGTATCTTCTCTCCCCGGCAGCCTATCCTGCCCTCGAGCCACTGGCCTTTTCACGTGCATACCTCATTTCCTGTGGTTAGAAACTGGCGGCGTGCTCACAGCATTGACCAAAAGCAACTTTCTGATTCTCTCCAGCTGCCTACCAGGGCATTATATGTAGCACATCGCTGTCAATTAACCAGAATTCAGAAAGCAAATCCACCACTGATACAGAGAGGCCAAATAACCTGATACTTAGAAATCCTGAAGAGTGCCTACATCTTTCTTTTTTTGGGGAAATTAGAATACCGCACTTTTGTTTCCCCCGAGAATAACATGGACATTATCTACTTCCGTACATCACCAAGTCACTCATTCTTCACTCTTTACCACGCCAGAGCAAGAATGAGGCCGAAATGGACACACAGAAAGAGCGTTTAGCCACAGACGCAAACCCCAGGGCTCGGCCTACAGCATTGCGCGTCAAATCTAAAGAACAAATCCAAGTAGGTGCGTTTCAGAAACAGGCCATCTCTTCGTTAAAAGTAATAGTCTTTATAAAAAACGTAGGGGATAAAAAGGGACTAGTCTCAGGAGACCGAGAGCAGACATAAGTTGAGCCAGGACCTGTGGGTGGAAACCGCTCCTGAAAACGCCTCGTGAGGAGAAGAGCCTGCAGTAAAGGTTTTAAACACAGTATCACTGATTTTATCTCTCAGGCTCTGCTGAGCAGCTCAGAACAGACAGACAGACAGACAGACACACACAGACACACACACAGACACACACACACACAGAGCTGAAAAGGGTCCAACCCACAAGCACAGACCCAGGACTGCCTCCACCCTCTACCCTTACACAAATTAAATATGCTGCAATATATTATCATTTCTTTTGAAAATATAATGATAAATATGTCATGGCAGTGCATTTGTAAAAAAAAAAGAAGTATATCCTGCAATATGTGAGTGCTAATAATTTTTCTATTTTTTTCCTTTTCAGAGGAGAGTGGACAGTCTGCCCTGCTGCTTTTCCGATTGTCTACTTTTTCCAGACAGGAGGAAAGCAGAGCGGGCAATCAATAGAGATGGAATCACAGCACAGAAAGTCCCGTGGCAGAGAATCAAACCCCCAGCCACACAGTATTCTACAGGCTGCGCTACATGTCCCACCGTCATATAATCTATTCCAGAATATATGTTCGCATTGTTCAGTATATTCCAGTTGTGTAAAGGTCTTCCACACACCACACAAATGAGACGCACCTCTCCACAGACCCACACTAACTGTAGTTTCCACAGACTGCTTCAAATGACAATTAAACAGCCTTAGCTACAGAAAACACATTAAGCTTCAGAATAAGTCATTTAACTCCAATGGAACCTCCACTGAAACAAGTCTCCGCTGAGTCTATGGAGTGTCTCTTTTATTTTATTTTATTTTTTTAACCACAGAAGCCAATAAGACTATCCTCTCCAATGAAGTGACACTAGACAAGTACATATACACATTGTCAGGATTGTTAAGTATTTGCTTTCACACCTTTTAAAGAGATGAAGCCAAGCATTCAAATGTACATTAAGAAGTGAATAAAGCAGGATAGCCACAGCTCATGACATCAACAGTAAATAAAATGAAGACTTCTGCACTGGTTAATGGACTTCTCTAATGCATGATGACATTCAGTATTTTCCAAAATGCTCAAAGGCCGTCTTCATTTTAACATACACAAGAGACTTCTTGAACTCTTTAAAATAAAAGATTCAGGAAGGAGGGTGGTGTCTGCCATTTTACTCTGAGGAGGTGGAGAGCTGTGTCAGTTGGAGCAGGCAGGTTGGGTGCTGCACACTTATGCCGTCGTCCTTTTTAGTAAAGTTCAGTTTTTTAGTACCGTCACACGCCTTTCCCCCATTCATATTCTCCAGCTATCATTCAGACAATATTTATCCCCAACTTTGCATTACAAGTAATACCATGCAATACACTTTTTCTTCACAAACTCAGTTTGGCGAGTTAGTTTCAGTCATTGCTGGCCTCACCCAACTGTGCCTAATTAAAAAATTATTATTCCTTTCAATTATTAGTCAAAGTTAAGGACAAACGCTGATTGAATCCAAGCCCTTGTTGCTCCTTTTTTTTTTTTTGGAACTTTTTGAAAATCGACACTAAAGTTATTCGCCAAAAAGGGTGCGACGGCTCATATATCCGCGAGCCACCTGAAATGTTGACATGTCAACCTCAGCCATTTGATGCGGTGCTCAGCCACCTTAAGGCCCAATTACCCCTACCGTCTAGCGCAACAGGCAGACGCTTCTTTCCAATCCAACCGGGCTTAACCAAACCCCCCGAAGCTCAGCTGAGAACGGACGATTATAAACGCAGCAGGCTCACCGTTCCGCCCGCACGGCACCGCTGAAGTAAGGATGGTCCCAGGGCATCAGCTCCTGAAACGCAACGCAGGTCTTTGAATACTTTATTGTGCTACACGGCGAACATATTGTGTATGCTATGTAAAAACGGATCAAAGACTGAACTCACGGCATTCCGGGGATTCACTCTGGTCTTCAGGTTCCTCATCGTCTGAAGTCTTTCGTTGTTCTGGAAGGAAGGTCAGAGATCAAAATCATGGTTGTTGTTTGCGCAAAATCATTTGGATATTTTTGCCAGGTCAAACTGAAAACATACAGGGGGTGGACAAAATATTGGAAAAAATATTTTTCATAAAACAGCTACTATATGTTTGCTCCCATTTCTCTTGCCTATATTTTCTACACTTTTATGACAGGCATGCCATGTATACATTTCAGTTTTTGTCGTTTTTTTATTTTTATTATTAGCTTGATAATTAACAATTAGCCATTAATCATATTATTACCAAATAATACTAATTTGTCAATTAAATGCTGCTTTTGTGTCAGTAATAAGTGAGCACACTTTAGAGCTAATGTAGGACAAAAACTGAGAGCATTTTGGTCCATGACAACCGGAGATGTGCACCTCTGCACAGCTGTGTGGAGTGAACACCTCTGCTCAAAGTGAAGTGAACAGCTGAATAAAATAGAAGATCATTGAAACTGGTCTAGAATCCAACACTCGCACGTAACATGAGTCACAGATATGGCCCAATTGTTAATTATTCCTTTTCAGTTAAGTTGTTCACTAATCACATTCCACTGTGCTACTTAGAGGAGATCAGCTCCAGTTGTTGGGGACCAAAATGTTTTCTGATTTCCTCTTATACATTTGTTGAAGTGTACTCACTTATTACTGGCGACAATAATTAACAGCTACATGTAATTTATGATTTATTAAAAATATGACTTACAGGCAATTCTGGTTGATTGGCATAATTATAAAAAAATAAAAAACAAGTCATCATATAAAACGTACACGTGGCACAAGATTCACAAAACAGCATAGATAATCAGGTTAGGAACAGAGGTTGAGGTTTTGCATAGCAAACATGTGGCAGGCGTTTTATGTTTTCTGAAAAACTGGTGTTTCCGATATTTTGTCCACCCCCTGTATGTGCTGTATGGTACTTAGCTTGAGAACAGGGAGAGGGGGAAAAAATCCTGGCACAGACAATATGAGATCATCCCTCTGGATTTAAAGAAGGATCTTAACACAATGATTCATGAATATCTGTAGGCGAAAGCCACTTCAGGCTGAAATGGGTTTTGGGAAAAGCCGGGGAGGCTTAAAGTTGTGAATGAATACAATCACTTTCAAACAGCATTGAGATTTTTCCCAAAAGAGACCCTCTCTTCCCCCACTTACAATTTTAGAACCAAAAGCGCTAACACGCCAAATTAAGTTTAAGCATCTTTACCTCAAGAGTTTCTCTGTAGAATATTTATTTGGTTCTCTTGTGTTTTGCTGCTGAGGTAATTTACTTTTTTTTCCTGTTATTACACAATGACATTTGAAGGCCTTTGTTGCTCACCCCCCCCCCCCCCGACTACTGTACTGCACATATACCTCAATGTCGGCCTCTGTTCGAATGCAATGCAGAAGGGGAGATCCAGAAAGGGGTTTCACAGGGCTCAACTGAACCCCCCTGGGAGTCCAGCGAACCCCACCCCCACCAGATTGATAGAATGTACACTGCCTGGAAAAAAAAAAGTCGCTGTTGCACCCGTCATGCATAGTGGCCACTGTACAAGCCTCTGGAGGCAGTGTTATGATCTGGGGTTGCATCAATTGGTCAGGTCTAGGCTCAGCAACGTTATGCAGCAATACAATGAAGTCAGCTGAGTACCTGAATGTACTGAATGACCAGGTTATCCCATCAATGGGCATATTCCAGGACGACAATGCCAAGATTCATCAGGCTCAAATTGTGAAAGAGTGGTTCAGGGAGCATGAGGAGTCATTTTCACACATGAATTGGCCACCAGAGTCCTGACTTTAACCCCATTGAAACTCTTTGGGATGTGCTGGAGGAGACTTTACGGAGTGGTTCGACTCTCCCGGCGTCAATACAAGATCTCGGCCAAAAATTAATGCAACTCTGGATGGAAATAAATGTTGTGACGTTGCATAAGGTTGTCGAAAGAATGCCACGACGAATGCGGGCCGTAATCAAAGCAAAAGGCGGTCCAACGAAATATTAAGTGTGCAACTTTTTTTTTTTGGCCAGGCAGCATCCAAACTATGAAGTCACTTTCCCCAGACAGCCTGCAGGCTCACCACATCTCCAGCCTCTGCTTTCTCACACGTCCACACCTTGACTCTCCTCTTTTAGGTAATCGAATTAGGCGTGGCTTGTTATTTCAGAACTCGGACAAGAAACGAGGACAATAACTATCCTTTGGAGATCAGCGAGGAGCTGTGCAACAGCGCAGAAGGTATAACACCGGGCTTAAAACTACATAAACCGCCCGTCTTTCAAGCCGGCAAGTTACGAAAGAAACTCGAGTAAATCACGTGAATGAACGCCGTACCTGTCTGAGAGTTTTTCCGTCAGCAATTTGAGGAATTTCATCACAGTTTCTACCAACGAAAAGAAAAAGGGTACAAAAAAGATTATGTGAAAGACCATTTAAATACAGCGATGCACCTAACAGGTAATTTCAAATAGTAATTTCACCATCATTGTCTTCAGTTTAAAAACAGTCCCTAGTAATTATCCAGATTTTATCCAAGTGGCGATCTGCCCATTCAAACGTGCCCCCTCAGATTTGGCCAGATTTCAGATTTAGCTTCATCAGGATCCATCTACATATAAATAAGTCAATTTCTAAATGTTATTATATATCCACAAATATTGTCAGATGACTAACTATATTCCCTCAAAATTATACTCTAAACAGGATTTTGTTTTCAACTCCTGTCATTATTCATCCCCTCACAGGTTTTTTTTAGGTGCAGGTCACCCTTTTGGGTTGGAAGAAAGACATTGAAAAAGAAAAGCTAATTTAGGAGCCTTTTAAAAGCATCCAGTGCATGCAAACGTTACGGTCTGAGCTGTCATCAGCCCATCCAAAAACACGCTTAAATAGGAAGCTGTGAGTTAGTGTGATTGGAAGAGCTCGCTACATTGACCGAATGCAAGGAGATATAGAGCTGATGAAGGACACTGATATTTTACCTGGGCTTTTGGCCATCGTCCCTTTCAGAGCTCTGTGAGCGAATGAGTCGTACCCCACCAGTTTAGCCAGCTCGTTCCTGCACGCCAAGAGCTCTTCCAAGCAACGCAACAGTTTTGGAATGGGATAAAGGAAAATTTTATAAGCAGCTTCTCGTACCTAAATTCAAAGGTGAAAAAAAAAAAAATTCAATTCAATTTTATTTGTATAGCGCTTTTTACAGAGAACTGTCACAGACGCTGCACAGGGAAACAGAAGGAAAATTGAGCAAAAATAAAAAAATAAATAAAAATAAAAATAAAGATTATTATTGTCATTGAGAATTATCATGATTATTATGACTGCCATTAAGTAAATTCCCAGTTGCCCTGGCTACAACAATATATAATTAGCAAGCACTCTGTTAAAACAACAATAATAGAGTTTGCTTTTTATGGTTATGAAACAGGCAGGCCTTTCATATCTTTTTATGTAATTGTATAACATTAGCGCCATCTTGTGGGCAAAAATTATCCTTCATTCAGCCAATATTGACTTACGGTTTGGAAAAAACTGAGAGGTGATATAATTTATATTTACATACAGCAATCACTATTTTATCATAGCACTCAGTGATGGTCAATTGTTGGCAAGACGTTTGATGCAACAAAATAAGAAAAAATTATAATACACTTTCCAATGACTGACCAAAAGGCACGTTGTACATACCAAATCATTGGGCGAATCGGCATGTAAACCTCCAATCTGTATGCAGTTGCCGTCTATGGTGAAGCAGTGGCGAATGTGGTCGGGCAGAACATGTTTCTCTATCTTGTTTGGCTGGTGAGAACCCATCAGGAACTCGTTGCTGAGGTCCAGGAGATTGACGTTGAGGCTTACGGCCTTCCTTCTCTGAGAAATCATCGTTATAATTACATTTCAGCTGCTTGGTTCCATTAAACATTCAAGCGGGTCTGAGCAAATTGGACATTGGTGAACTCAGGGCAAAAGGTCTCATTTTCAGATTATCCATACATTGCAATAACGTTATCCAATCACCTTCTTTTCATCCAGGTGTATTCCGCTGATCTCGAAATCAAACATAAAGAGCTCGGCCACCCTCCTGAAAAGATAAATGTTCATTTTCACATCATAAAAAACGCAGCCATACATTGATAATCATATTCCACGTGCAAATGAGCAGGTGCAATCCACTCATTAAAAATAAATATCTTGCTGAACATGCGTTGCTGCCGTTTCTTCTGGTTGCCAATAAACTAGAACCAAACTACGGAAATTAATGCAAGTATGCCAATGTTGGGTTATCAAGTTTCTTGATTTCCGTCATTGGCTGAGCATTTGTAGGCTGCTGAACTGCAACGGCGCTAGTGTCGTGTTTACTTTGTTTAATCATTGTTTTTTTTGATGAGTAGCCTAACAAATACTGCAACACAAAAGAGCCCATACCTTGTCTCTGGGTCCAAGGTGGCTAATACCTTTTTGTTATCCAACAAATCCCTTAGACTCTTAGACAGTTCAACGTTCGTGTTCAGCCTGTAAGACAAGAACGCACCAGTGAAGAAATGTGCCCAGCAGCTAGCCAGACAGTCCCTTAATTATTAATGAATAATTCATATAGCAACAATTAATAACCGCCTCACTTTTCTACCACCGTCCCGATGTTTACACAGGTCCTCTCAGCCGCTTCTCTGAATGCGGGATCAGGGTGCGCCACTTTCACAAAGTCGGCCTGCACGGGAGGACCACGGTTATTTCAGATGAGACTTAATACTTTTGAAGGGACTGTTACTGATTTTAAAATAACAAAATCATATTAATTTGATGGAGGATAACGCTTCAAGAATGCAAATATGACTGTACGTTGTAAAGGTTATTTGTATTGCCACAAGTTTACTGTGTAGCCTACTCATTGTTTTGGGGATTTTTGTTGTTGATTTGTCGTACCTTTATAACTGTATTGACTGCATGGGAATTGGGGGTGGGAAGGGATAGGAAAATTATCATTGCATTAATCCTGACAAAAATTGAAATAAGAAAGACAAAACTGAGAAACACGTTTGTTTGCTAATTGGTTAGAGCGTTCTGCTTGGAAAAGGGTTGTACATCATACCAGATCAGCCACTTTGCACAAACTGTCAGAGAGTTGGTCGAAGGTCTCCACCGTGGTTGCTCCGGGAGGGCCACAACACACCCTGTTCACCAGCTGTTCTGTCTCCTTTAGGGCCCGATCTTCCACAACTGCAAAACCTGCCTGGGTACAGAGCTCTGGCACCCCAAACAAGCCCTGTGGAGTCAAAGTACCTTCCCTTATCTGAAATGTCATCTTATACTTTAAAAGGGGGAAAAAACCTAGTAAAAAATTAAAAATTAAAAATAAAATAAAAAGTAACCAACATGTAGAGAGATCTATGGTGTAGGCTACACCTGCAAAGTGGTTTGGTACTGAGCTCGAGCTTACCACATTTTGTTCAGACAGGTCCAATCTTTTGTGGTGTCTTGCGTTAAATGCTGCTCCGACTGGAGACCAGGTCGTGACATACCTGGTTAACGTACTAATCCGTGTATGCTTTATAATACTCGCCAGTCTATTGCACGCCAACATTGTGTTTTAACATATAGTCTAAGCTTGTCGATTGATTACATACACTTTCACTCACGTTAATACATCACAAGGACGGTCGAGGCTATCATTACTTGCATCTCCAATGACGTCTCTAGCTATACATTTCGCTACCAAGTAAGCTTAATAACGTTGGTTATGTTTAATGCGTAGCTGAAATTGCAAATGCCTGCTACTTCCATTACTATACAGACAACAGAAAACCCTTGTAATGTCACCATTATATAACGCTACATGACCACTGAATCCACATTGTGGTCATTTACACCGGTCATGTGTTGAGAGGTCGCAACATTCTGAATACAGACTTTCGTCAAAAGGGTTCATTTAAAAACAAAAAAATAAACAACGTTACTTCAAAAATAACGTATTTAAACGAAGGCACCCGCTAAATTAAACAACTGCGTAATGTTACAATGCAATGTTTTCAAATATTATAGTGACATTCCTGTTCACTACGAAAGTGCTAACGTTTGTTAGCATGCTGCTACAGTTGCACTGACGTCATTTAAGAGCGACCCACAACAGGCACGTGTTTGTGGTTCTTATATAGCTCGGTGGTTTGCGTGTTAAGAGTTTATGGTGTTCTTTGTTTGCGCTGGTCAGTGATTCAGCAATTTCCTAAGCAGTTCAGTTCATTTCCTTATCACACAGCGCCTTGGATCAACTGACGGGAGACTTGACTGGGAAAAAAAAGAAAAAAAAGTAACGCGCTTCCTCCTGTTATGGTAGTGCTGCTGGCAGTGGTATCACACAAGTGTTGGAAGGGAACCCCAGTGCAATGTGAAATACCGTATGCAAATTTTTTTACAACGTACACATTGCTTATCCACACCACAAGCAACTGCAAACCATTAAAGAGATGAACATTTCAGTAATATCAGATCTGCATATTAAACTTGAAATTAATATTGTACAAAATACCTGCAGAGCTTTCATGCAACCTCTGAATGTTGTGCACTTCCAACATGAAGCATAGGTTAATCTTGTGAACACAATCACCAAGCTTAATTCCCAAAGGACCCTGCTGAAAGGCAGTTAGAAACCTTCGGCTTTGAATGAAATAAACAGAATTACTAAGATACCATACCTACGTGGGTTCTTTAATTCAAGAGGAATCCAACATTAAGTATAAACCTTATTGGGATGATCTGGCTTCATTTAATCTTAGCAAGTACTCAAATAAAAAAATTAAATAAATGTACTACAAAACATTTGATGATCAGAGGGGGTATACTACGAGGCAGGATTACCGAGTTAGGATAACTGCACTGAGTAAAACCTGTAACCCACCCAAATCTGGAACATGGACTCAAGTAAAAAGTGCTGTTCCGGGTTTTACTCTATCCAGAATCTTGCTTCGGAGTATACCCCCTGGTGATTATGGGTCCATAAATACGGAAACATGCACCAAAAATAATTTGCTCAATAATATTCTCATTTATTTTCTTGTGTCCTCTTTTCCACTGTTTGACACACTACAATTTCAGACAGAAATTTTAATCAGTTCAACATGATGGGCACTTCATCAAAATAAAAATAAAATAAAAAACTTTTAAAAAAACATTCTCAGGTAAATATATTTTAAACTTTATCTGCCTCATTCTACATTTTAAGTTTAGATGATGTGCGTCACAAAACAGAACTAAACATTTTCAAGTTACCGCTGCCATTCAAACATTGAAATTTACATTTACGTTTCGATTTCATCTCCCACAAGTACACTGCATGAGACAGAATTCCTGCAGTCAAAGTGAAATAAAACAATTGTGCTATAACCTGCAGGTTAGCTAACAGTATAATTCATTCAGTTAAAGCTTTGATGATGTTCATTCCCAGACAAATTAAATGTATTTAATCATCATGTGTGTTTAGTAGGCTATTTCAAAAGACAATTCAAGAGTTTATCATATTTGTAGTGCATGCAGACTTTAGCTCACAAGTCACAAATAAGGCATTGAAATGTGTAACGTCTCTTTCTTTGATTTGTCATGGATATAAAATCCAAAGGAAGTACTGAGTGTGTGGTTCTATCAGCATAGAAATGAACTTCTTAGCTTTTATTGTAAACACAATAAGCCCAAGTACCAATTCTGAAGTACTATAAGAAGGTCACACATACCAGATGCAAGCTGATGTAAGGTTACATGACTGAAACTTCAATTGTTTTGTATTTTATGAGAATTACTGAAAACATTGACAAGCCCCTCTACTTAGTGCACCTCGGGTTTCACACAATGCACACAATTTCCTGCTACAGTACCCCTTCATCCCTGCCTTTCATTCCAGTATATAAGGTGTATTAGCTTTTCCCGTGAAACAGCCAATACAACAGCACCTCTTTTTGCAATGGCTTTGAGGAGACAGCAGTTTTCAGTTTTACCAACGCACTTTCACAGACCACAGTAATGGTTTCAATTTACCACAATGCACTTGGGGGGGGTGTTCGATGCAGCTGGGACTATTAGTAGCCATACATCTGCTGTGTGGCAGGTTGCTGGGGAGACTGGGCTGTGGGCGAGCCCTGGACGGGTTGTGACTGGATGGGCGAGGCTTGGGACTGGGCCTGCTCCAGCTGGGGCGGAGGCGGCTCCGTTTGGGGGTCCTGGGGCTCCGGCTGAGCCGAGTCGTCGGCCCCGGGGGCCGGGGGACTCCCCTCCGAGGGGGTGACGGGCCTCCAGGCCAGGGCGGGCTGCTCCAGGGGGTGCGCGATGGGGTTGACGAAAGTGGTCAGGTTGATGAAGTGCGCTACGGACTGGGGGGCGGCGGCGGCGGCTCCGGGCACCTCCGCCGGCAGCTCGGCGGGCCGGTTGTGCAGCACGGCGGCGCCGCTGACGGCGTCGAAGGTCACCGTGAGGATGGAGCTGTCCAGCGTCAGAGGGCGGTCGCCGGGGGTCAGGTGCCCGACCGCAACGGGCTGCAGGCTGGTGAACTGAGCCCCCGCCGGCGCCGTGATGGGCGTCACGGTGATGTTGGTCAGGCCCACCGTGCTGGAGGGAGAGGACGAGGAGGAGGTTGTGACCCCAGGGTCAGCCAGCACCACCACCTGTCCGGACAGAACAGAGAAAGGAATGTTCCTCGCTACGAAAAGGCCTCTTCCTGACTAGGCTGGCGTCAATCCCATTACAATTCAATAAATTCAGGAAATTAATTAAACTCCAATTCATTGGGGGGAAAAAATCCTCACAGAACATTATATTGGCATTTTTCAAGTACTGATTTTAATTGGAATTCATTCCCCAAAATGACAGAATTGAAATTAAATTGACCCAAACCCTGCTACACTGAAGACCCGACAGCAAGTAAACGAAGTACGCACACCACAGGAAACTGCACTGTGGTCACTTTTTTGTGCCATCTCTAGAAGTAACATAATTTCCAGGCCTATAACACATTCCTAGCACAGTTTAAAGAGTATAACACTGTTGTATTGCTACTTTGATGTGACTATATGCAATTAATTTCTGTATTCACGTCACTTTTCTTTTTGCATACGTTGTCATTTTCATCTATATTTGTGCGTCTTTGATGTCGCCCCACCTCCAAACGCTGACGTACACATATTACATTACAGGCATTTAGCAGACGCTCTTATCCAGAGCGACTTACACAACTGTTTTAGAATTTATTTTACATATATTATCCATTATACAGCTGGATATATACTGAAGCGATTCAGGTTAAGTACCTTGCTCAAGGGTACAACGGCAGTGTCCTACAGGGAATCGAACTTGCGACCTTTCAGTTACAAGGCCAGTTCCTTAACCATTATGCTACACTGCCGCCCTGAGGGCGACATATGGAGGGCGTACGCCAACCCAGCAGCACCCAAAGTGGTGGAACAATAAACCCACCTGCTGAATGCTCTGTACAGCCGAGCTGGTCTCGTCCCCCACGGCTCCGGTGAAGTCCGGCGTCTTGCTCGTGTAGGCGGTGTAGTCGTCCGACTCCGAGAGCTCCACCTCCTCCACGTGCTTGGCTCTCTTCTTGGGCGTCCTGTGTGCCCTGGGGGGCTTCTCACCCGACAGCTCCTCCTTTTCCAAAGACAACGAGGGCCGTGAGGGACAGAACAGTAAGGCGCATATACCTCACCGTCACCCCAAAAAAGCCGGCCCGCAACCAAGGGACAAAAGGCACAGAGAAACACCCCGGCACTACCGACCTGTTCGATGCTAATGGTGGAAGCATCAATGGTCGTGGCCTCCTGTAGATCGTCAAAGTCGTCGATTCTCACCGTTACAACCT
This sequence comes from Synaphobranchus kaupii, assembly GCA_029718625.1. NCBI lineage: Eukaryota > Metazoa > Chordata > Actinopteri > Anguilliformes > Synaphobranchidae > Synaphobranchus > Synaphobranchus kaupii. The sequence continues at coordinate 17,460,652 of CM056389.1, forward strand.
TCAGACGAGAGTTAAACGCAAAGGGGAGAGAGAGTCGGAATGTTAGCGCGGCTCAAACGTTCGTCGTCATGGGGACACCTGAGAAGAGGGTCCCGTGTGAGGAAGTGAGCAGTCATGACATTTCTGCAAGCTGTCCGCAAATGTCCATTGTGAAATAACCTGTTTGTAAATGGCACCGCACAATATAAAGATCGACTGATTGATGAACTGACTATAGAATGCGCAGGACATAAGGATGTCAGTGCTGTCTGCGTGGTACATGCGCAGTGATTAAGTATTTGTGATGCCTTTACTCCAGCATTAACCAGGGGAACTGGGAGAACTGCCCTGGATCAAATATACACTCAAATATGTGAACTCTTTAGACGGCAATAAAACTTCAAAACGCTCACGCAGATTTCTGATGTTCTTAAACAGAACGTACAATCGCAAGAAAGTGATTAAACTTGTGTTACTTGTGTTAAACAGGTGGGTCTGTATACAGGTGGCTTCAGTGTTACTGTTCTGAGATCAGCCCTGACTGTGTACAGGTGGCTTAACCGTTACTGTTCTGAGATCAGACCAGCATGCAGGTGGCTTAACCCTTACTGTTCTGAGATCAGCCCTGACTGTGTACAGGTGGCTTAACCGTTACTGTTCTGAGATCAGACCAGCATGCAGGTGGCTTAACCGTTACTGTTCTGAGATCAGCCCTGTGCGCAGGTGGCTCACCTCGGGGTGCTTGCGGCGCAAATGGCGGTTCATGGAGGCTCGAGTGGAGACCTTGGTCCCACACATGTGGCAGCTCTGGGCCTCCACCTTTTCGTGGGTCAGCTGGACGTGCTTCTGCAGCATGTACTCTGTCACGTACTTCTTATCGCACACCGCGCATGACCACGTCTTCCCCACTGTGGGGAGAGAGATCGGTCAGCTTCTCAGCCAATCAGAAGCTGAGGCTCATCAGCTTCAGCTTCTCAGCCAATCAGTGTCTCTCTCTCGCTCTCTCTCTCTCTCACTTGCTATCCCTCTCTCGCTCTCTTTTTCTCTCTTTCTGCTCAGCAAAAGCCCTGCTCTTCTCTTGGATTCAGGGATACAAGGGTTCAGTGGGTACACAGCATTAGTATTACATTTTGCAGACCTCGCCAGCACAAGTTATGAGATTTGTGTACATTCTGTGTTCTTTTTCCTCTGTTTTATTGAGGAGTAACTCCGATTGACTTGTTGGCTTTGTGTAATAAGAAAACTGTTTTCCATTATTGTGCACAGTGTCTTAACAAAAATCTCTTAATTGGTGACGGTGAGCTTGGAAACACAGACATCCTCAGAATACTACTGTGCTTTGCATCCATGATGAATGTGCTTCACTTTGTAAGCCACTCTGAATGACATGATCTTCTAAATAACTAATGTAAGCCAGTGGTGAGGGAGAAAAGAAGGTTTCACTCTTGCTAGAGTGCGACACGGCCGCTATGGCATCTATGAACATGCACGTGCCTGTGTGGATCAGCTTGTGCGTCTCCATGGTGTTCCTCTCGCTGAAGGTCTTGCCGCAGAGCTCGCACATGAAGTCCTTTATACCTGTGGAAACAAAGACAAAATCAGACACGCGGCCACGCTAAGACACTGGGGCACTTTCACACACTGAGCAAACTCAGAGACTGGGCACGGCACACTTACTTATGAGACGTCAGGTGATATTTTCTGAGATTGACAGATCAGAGTTTGTGATACACCACCTTTTTTATTTAATGAAAAAAATTTATAAAAAAGGCCCATATTCAGAGGTGAAAAATCCGGGTTCAGAAAGTAAAAGTCCTCCCCAGTATTTGGTTCCAATCACATGGATTTGTTAATTAGCACAATTTTTCAGCCCGGCGGTAGAACAAATTAGTGAAATCAGCTGGCTGAGTTCATGGGGGGGAAGAAACACATGGCAGGACTTTTCCTTTCTGACCCCTGGATGTTACACCTCTGCCCTTATTTATTTTGTCCAATGAGGATGGTTCTTCTCATAGAGCTACTCCTTTGAATTTCAGTTAATTTTCTGAATTAAAATACAATTGACCAAACTCTTTTTGGGACTTTGGAATATCGGGACCTGGCTATTGGAATGCTGGGAGCTAGCCTTTGGAATGCTGGGACCTGCCCACTGGAATTCTGGGACATGGCTGCTCACCGGTGTGGCGCTTGTAGTGCTTGAGCATGTTGACTTTCTGGGCGAACTTGCGGTTGCACTGCTTGCACTCATACTCCTTGATGCCCTTGTGGAGCTTCATGTGGTGCCTGAGGGCGTGCTTGGTCTTCATTCCTGCAGTGAGAGAGCGGCCTCGTAAAAATGCCTCAGAAAGATGGGAGCGTTCCGCTGTGCGGCGGCGGCGTTCTCGTTACCTTTCCCGCACTCGGCGCACAGGAAGTCCCGGATGTTGTCGTGGACCCTCAGGTGTTCTTTCAGCATGTCCTTCCTGGCAAAGGACTTCCCACACTGATCACAACTATGACTCTTCACACCTGGACATAAGAGGGAGAGAGAAGGACCAGTGGAAAAAGGTCTTAAAAAATCCCTCACAGGGAAGCGCAGGGCACTGTGTCCGTAAAGAGTCTCAGTATGGGAGTGCTGATGTAGGATCAGGTCTCCACTGTCCATATCCTAACCTTACCGACTATCAGATAAAGGGACAATCTGATTGTAGATCAGCGCTCGTACTCTGACCCTCTTTATTAATACAGACCCTGATTTCCATCCAATTTTTATCTTTGACTGTTCATGTCGATCACTGCAGAGACTACGACAGGCCTCACCCGTGTGGATGATCTTGTGTCTCTCCAGGTTGCCGATGCTGTTGAAAATGCGGCCACACATTTCACAGGGATGGATGTACCTTTAAGGGAATCATAGACACTGGTGTAATTAATATGTTCTTACAATGGACCCAGGGAAAGGGAAAATGGCCGCTGCCGCACAGAAGAACCAAATTAAGCCAAGAAAAAGAAAACGATTCCAGAACTAATATGCAAAATAGCACATTTACCGCTACTATTTAAATCCACTCGAGTGACCAGAACATAGTTTCATGAGATTTTTTTAACCGGATCAGTTGACATTTGGCACAGATACAGTGTATCCCTTTGTCTGCCTTCCCAAGGTCGGTAAGACCTGAAATGGACCTGAAATGGAACAGGTCATCCTTCGAACAGCCCCAGGCCCTGAATTCAAAGACGTTCTCTTGCACCGAAAGACAGTCTGGAGAATAGCGGCTGTTAAATGACCGTAATGCAGCTCCTCACCTCTGCACGGCGGGGTCGGGCAGCTGCTCGCGGTGGATCACCAGGTGTGCGTTGTAGGTGGCCTTCAGTGCGAAGCGGCGGTTGCAGATGACGCAGCCGTAGCCCCTCTCCTTATGAAGCTCCATGATGTGCTTCAGGTACTCCCTCCCTCTGGCAAAGGTCACCTGTGGGAGAAGGGTCAGAGGTCAAGGTCAAATACATTATCTGAAATGCGTTAAAAAACTAAAACGGACAAAAAACAAAATTCCTGCAGAAGCATCTACTTTGAACACCATTCGGATCAAAGTTCTCGTGTCACACACTTGTGCGTTGTACAGGTTGGACGTTCTCAGGAATCTGCAGGTGAGCTTTTTATTTTTTGTAGTTTGTACTGGCGTCCGAAGAGGTAAAAGCATCGCAGGTGCGCATTTCTTCCAGGTGTAGGATAGGCACGTCCACACGATGGCAGACAGACACCATAGGGACCAGAGGGCGGTCCTTTGACTGATTGATTGATTTCATTGGGTAAAAGTACAGACAGTAGTACATCCCAGAGGATAACACGTAAAAGCGTACTTAAACACTTGTTTCCAACGTGGTCCTCGTTGGTGGACAAGAAACAAAAAAAAAAAAAACACACAAAAACATACAGAAAAAACAGTCAGAATACAATTTGACATTTACTACACAAAAAAGTGCAATATATGGATGTGTATGAGTGTGAGTGGGACTGTGTATGTGTATATGTATATGTATGTGTGCGTGCGTGTATGATAGGTGTATGTATTGTATAGTTGTGTATTAAGAGTGTGTTATGATACATTTTTGTAATACAAGTGAATGTGTGTATGTGTGTATGAGAAAACCTTCCAAACCTTAAACCTAGGAAGGTAAACTAGATTTCTTCCAAAGATGTATCCTGACGTGACCAGTAAAAACATTTTGAGATGGCGCTACCTTGATACTCAGAGGGAGACTATTCCATAATAATACACCTGTATAATAAAAAGAGCTTCGAGCAGCAGTGCTATTCAATCTAGCCACTGTGCAAGAGTGTACACTAGCTCTTGTATTATACTCATGCTGGGAGTGCACCATCCCAACATGACTACTCAGGTAAGCTGGGGCAGTCCCATTTATGACCCTGAACATAAGGTTCAACTTAAGCTGTTCAACGCGCTGCTCTACTGGGAACATATTGACTGCTCTGAATTCATGTTCCCCAATATGAGTTCTGAAGGGAACATTCAGTATGTAACAGATGATGTTATTTTGCATTACCTGTAACTTATATTTTAGCTTGGCTGACAAACCACTATACCAGGCTGAACAGGCGTAGTCAAAATGACACTATCAGTGCAGACACAAGCAACTTTTTAATTTTGGTGTCAAACTCCCTAGTTTTACGGTACAGGAACTTTAATTTGTCTGCACTCTTTGAGAGAACCCTTTCCGCAATTAAGTCTCCCGAAAGAGATTGGTCCAGTGTTATTCCAAGATAAATAACACTTGATCTGGACTCAATGACATCTCCTGCACAAATTATTTTAATCTTATTGACTTTGTTTAGCCTTTGTTTTGACCCAAATAAAATAGATTCAGTTTTTCCGAGGTGTAATGACAATTTATTGTCAATTAACCACTCCCTTACCGATTCAAGTTCCTTGCTCAAAGCTTCCTCTATCCTCTTAGTGTCCTTTCCTGACACCATCAGAGCTGAATCATCTGCATACAGCAAAAGTTTGCACCCCACAGCTGCCGACATGTCATTATTAACATAAATTAAAAACAGTAATGGCCCCAGAATGGACCCCTGTGGCACCCCACATGTCACCTCCATGGCCCCTGAGAGGGTCCCCTCAACATCACAAACCTGAGATCTGTCAGTCAAATATGATTCAAACCATTTGACTGACATCTGATTTAGACCCAGACACCTCAGCTTTGATAAAATAATTTGATGGTCCACAGTGTCAAAAGCCTTCTGTAAATCCAACATGACCATCCCTGTATAGTTACCTTTCTCTCTCTCTCCAGTTTGATATAGTCAAATATGTGTATAATGCAAGTATCTGTAGAAAAAGAAGTTCTAAAACCCGAATGATATTCAAATAATAAATTATGCCGATTAAGGTAATCATGAAGTTGATTAAAAACAATTTTTTCAATAATCTTTGATGTTATGTTGAGGATCGACACTGGTCTATAGTTTCCCACATCTTCCAGACTGTTCTTTTTGTGGAGTGGGACAACTCTAGCCTGCTTTAGATCTCTTGGGAAAGTTATTTCAATATTTGATTGATACATTTACTATATGAGTAATCAGACTGCCTGTAACCTCAGCACTATCTTTTAAAAACCTGGCAGAAATGCCGTCCAACCCTCTGATACATAACCCAAATTAAACATGTCATCAACTATACCTTTACCACGATAAAAACCTTTGAGAAAAAATAGACCATATTTTCCTGTGCCAGCTGGAAGCTTAGAAACAAGAGATGCAGCGATAGTAGTAAAAAATAAGTTAAAATACCCAGCAATCTTCATTTTATCAAAGCACAGGACTTTGTCAATGTTCAGGCCAATATTACAAGATTTGATCTTACATTTGTTTGAAGATCCAAGGTCTTTTAAGACTTTCCAGAGATTTTTTGGCTGGTGTGCATTTTCCTTTACAGCATCAATGTAAAATTGTGACTTGGCTTTCTGAATCTTGTATCTAGCCTGATTTCTGCACCTTATATATGCCTCATGGTCTATCTGGAGTTTAGATTTTTTTTAATTCACCAGATGCCTGTCTCTCTGTCTAATCAAATCTAGGATCTCAGAAGTGATCCATTTCCCACTCCTATATCTAACTCTGACCTCCTTGATTGGTGCCACTTTATCAAGTACACACAAGAATTCCCCTTTAAAAAGATCCCATGCTTTATCAGCATCATCTTGTTTCAAAAGATCAGACCAATCCATCTAATTTAACTGTCGTACAAATAACTCCTTTGAGTATTGTCTCATTGATCTGATTCTGACTGAATTTTGCTTTCCTAGATTGACTTTTGATTTGGTAACCTTACGAGTACAATAAATTATTTTGTGGTCACTAATCCCAATATCTAAAACACCTGACTGACATATTTTTGCACCGTCTGATACCAATATCAAATCCAGGATTGACTCGCTATAAAAACACACCCTTGTTGGTTCTGTTATACGCTGTTGGAGGCCAAATAATCTATTGAAATTGTGCAAAGAGTCCACCAGTCCTTTTTTCTTTGAAGAAGACTGTACATTTGTATTAAAATCACCAAGAATAATAGATTCAAATTTCATAAAATTTTTACATTCGTTGCAAGCCAATTCTAATAGTTCGTAAAAAATTATTCTGTTTAGGGGGTCTGTAACAAACACCAACAAGGAATGGTCGTGTTTTAGGGAGCAATATCTCAGCCCAAATAGTTTCTAGTCCTGTTATGTAAATATCGGGGCGTGGTTTAAAAAAGATGTCACTTCTAATAAACAGACAGACCCCACCTCCATTTCGATTTCGATCCCGTCGACGTATGACGTAACCCGGAAAATCAATCTCACTATCCAGCACAGATTCATCTAGCCAGGTTTCCGACACAGCTACCACAGCAGCTTTGGTACGAACTGCAATTTGGTGTAGCTCATCCATCTTGGGAATCAGGCTTCGAGCATTTACATGAATGAGATGAAAACCCCTCCTGCGGAAACCAGTGAACTGGTCGGGGACAGGTAATTTCATCCTCAACATGACTCTTCCCCATGCTGGAATCCAAGCACTCCATGTTAACCATCTCTCTCAGGCTGCATCCATTGCAGATAAATGGCATGTATCCTCCTTCCTTTACTGCCCTATTATATGTTGAAACATTGATGTATCCACATTAAATGTGAATAAAAAAGTCACAAATGTCGCATGCAACCGCTCTGTGGTTTTTTCTTACGGTCTTTTCGCATGTTGGACAAATGAGTGATTTTGTGGTATTGCAGGGTCCTGGGCAGGGGTGAACAGCCCCGCATAAAAGCAAAATCAAAGTTATGATCAATTTGTTTGTAGTCACCACCACTGCAGATGTCTGTAGACGTTTTTGCTTGGGCCTACTTAGGCCCTGTTGTTGCAGGTAGGGTGATATCAAACTGCTATATAATTGTCCTTGTCCAAAAGTTACATTCATGGCAGGCAAAACTCCTTTCTTTGAAAAGACACCAGCAGTCTTTTCCTCTCCAAGCCTTGAGCAGTCCGTTGCCATTTACAAATCTCCACATGTGCACACCACAAAGGAGTAGTAAAACTCTAAAAATTATTAAAGCCATATTTGTTTTTACCGATCCAGCTCAAAGATCCATCCTTACTTTCTGCCCAAAAATGAACTTTGTACTTTTTTCACCTTGGTGGTGATGCGCGACCGCGGTAGCGTCCGCCCCTGGTCCACGCCCCAGGGCTCCCTGGGAAACCCACCTGGCACTTCTTGCAGCTGTACTTGTGATTGTCGGGGTCGTCCTCGGCCTCGTCCTCATCCGAGTTGCAGTCGCTGTCGTCCACGGAGATGCCGATCTTCCGGATGAAATCCTCCCTCTCCTGCTCGTCCATCAGGGCGATGTCCTACACGAGGAGTAAACGCAAAGCTCACCGTCACAGTTTCACGAGAGAAGCTCATCTGATACACAAGTATTTGAGTATTTTTACTAGGAATTTTGAGATGATATTTTTTATACATATTTTAAGTATTTTAATGGATCGGTGTTAGCAATAAGCTCTGGTCATAAACAAGTACAATGCATCACCTATTGCTTCGGCATTGTATCTAGTTTAGTTGTCCCGGTCCCGAACATATAAACTAATAAATAAATCATAAATTAATTAAACCCCAATGCTGAAATTTCTTTTGTATTTTAAGTACTTAAGTACTTCTTGAAAAGGCACAAATGCATGCCTCATACTTCCATAAAATACTTTTCAAACGCTTCATACGTTTACACTCAATGCACATTTCCATTGCAGAGGTTCAAGATGCTGTTGTTCACTTGGTACTAAATGCAGTCATTGTTTTTGAACAATGGGACTTGTTTTTGAAGTCTAAAATAGCTTTAACCATTATATAACTGCAAGTCACAAAGTTTTTAAGAGTGTTTCCCATAAACATAGAAATGTATAAAAGGTACAATGCTGACTGTCTCTACTGCATATCAGTCCCAAATAAACATCAAAGTGGTCTGATCAAGTGTTCCTGAAGCTGTATAAATATGACAATACTGTGGAATCCTGCAAATTGTCATGAGAGATGGATTTAGGTGCGAGGCATCACCACCATCATCATCATCGTAGGATACCTTGAAGTGCACATGAATATGGTCCCTCAGCACATCCACTCGGAAGAACCTGCGGCCACATATCTCACAGGTGTACTTCTTATCGCCGTGGGTCAGCAGGTGCTTGTTCATGTTACTCCTGCAGGAGAAGACCTGGCCAAGGCCAAGTGTTAGAGAGAGGCCACTGTGATGAGAGGACACTGTCGCCATAGGCCACGGATCTGAACTACAACTGGATAAGCTGGTCTTAATCTGTGAGATATGGAGCAGCTACTCCAGTTTTGATGCAGGTCCTTGGTCTAGTGCAGAACCCAGTTCTGGAGGCTGCAGATTCTGCTAGTTTTTTGTGTGTTTCAGCATGTTAAGCCATTGATTGGTAAAAACGGTCCACACGTCTTGTTGCCTAGAACCTAAATTTGCTGCTAATTGAAAGGAAGCCCCAAAGACATACAGGTAAACTGCAGCACTCCTGCCTGGTGTAGTTGTTCAAACCTGGTGGTAGTAGTAGTTTAAACTCCCGAAAACCCCGCCAGAGCTAGACATAGCCAAAGTTTCAATCAATTAACAACCTTGCGGTATCAACACAACACGACACGTTGATGTTAGCATTTGATGCTAAAGCTAAACCCCCAGCCCCAGTGCTATCAGACTCACTTTTCCGCATATGGGGCAGGCCGACGGCTCCTTCCTGTACTTGGTTCCTTCTTCCCCGTTGGCCTCCAGCTCCTCTCTCTTCACATGCTTTGGGCCTGCAGGAGGAGGAGGAGGAGGCATCATTTCAGCCTGTCCCAGCATGCAGTGCGGTCACCGCGCTAGCGTACGCCCACATTCCCGCCGGACTCACCCACGATGTGCCTTCTCTGGTGGTCCTGCATGACGTCCTTGCGGTAGAACATCTTGTTGCAGATCTCGCAGGAGTAGAGCTTCTCCCCGTGCTTCTTCTTGTGCTTGGACAGGTTGCTGTTGGTGGAGAAGAACCGGGAGCAGATCTCACACTGGAAGGTCTTGTCATCTGAAAAATGGACAAAGAGAGGAATAATCATAATGGGGTTAAACAATCATACCAGGAAGGGAAATAAAGAGGCCAACTTCTTTTAAACAAGCGCCCGTAACAGGGAATCAAAATTAATTAGAGAATTTTTTTTTTTTTAAACTAATGCGGGGGAAAATGAGTGGAAACTCGAACCTGTCCTGCAGTTATGGAACTTCAAGGCGTTTTCGACCCGGAAAGCCTTCTCACAAGTACAGCACTTGTATCTGTACTCCACGTCAGGCTAAAAAATAAAAAAAAGGGAGGGAAAAAAAAAAGAAACACTCACACAAGATGGTACTGACAGGGGGAAAAACCGCCCGTCACTGAGAAACACAACAACCCCCTAGTGACCTACGCAGCTGCCATTGCCATGGATACATTTAGCCGTTTGACTGAAAGAGCTCAGTATGTGCAGTACTCAGTACAGTATGTTGTCAGTCTGGTTAAAAATGGCTGCCTTTGTTTCTCCAAAAATGAAACTTTTCAGGAAGTAAAAAAAAAAAACTGTTATAGTAATACACTACATTACACTGGACATGTTTTAGTTATGTGGTGTTTTGAATAAACCTTATTAGTTACTCAGCTATTAAACAATGAGAATCTACAGGATGATGCAAGCTTTCTATCCATGTATGGAACTCAAGTATTTGCAATACATTCACTAGAAGCAGCTGCACTGGCCTGCTCTTCCTTGTTTTGTAAAATAACTAAATAGGGTATGGGAACAAAACGATATAGCGTTTTGTGACCTTTAGCGTATATAATGGGTCTTCCTCACCTTGATCTTACTGTGCTTGTTGGAGATGTGCAATATACTCCCTAGAAGCAGCTCCACTGGCCGCTCTTCCTTGTTTTATAAATGGCTAAACGAGGTACGGTAACAAATCTATACAGCGCCTGGGTCTTCCTCACCTCATTCTTACTGTGCTTATAGGAGATGTGTTGCTTCAGGCTCTCCTTCCTGCTGAACATCTTGTCACATTCGTCACATTTGAAGAGCTTATCACCTGAGAGAGAGAGAGAGAGAGAGAGAGAGAGAGCAGTCAGGCGATGGAGTCCTGTCATTTTCACATCAGTCAAAGAGGCAGGGACAGACCTCGTCTTCCTGGGCTGGGCCGTGGATTTAAATAAATAATCACCTCCCACTTAAACGTAAATAAATACATTTTATTAAAATAGCACAAGTGCACAATAGATCATCTCCATTGCTGCTTTACTCTCCATTTTCAATCCTTTATTAAAGTATATCTATTATAATCATTCTATTCTATAAAGTCCATGGAAGCGTTTCATTTAGCTTGCACTCAGATTAGAGTCAGCTACATTTTGTGTTGTTGGGTGGGGCTGTTTGCATGTCTTTGGTATTTTGATCAAGTTGTTTAAACTTGGGGGTTTAACGTTATTATAATATTCCAATGAAAAATATGACCAGTACTCTTCTATTGAGTTGACCAAATAAAGACAGGAAGTGGCTGATTTTCAGCTGGTTGTGATTGATGATGCGTTTCTTTTAAATGCAAGGTCCAGAGGAGCAGCAGTGGAACAGTTACCGTGGGAACGAATGTGGCGGTTGAGGTTGCTGCTGTTCTGGAAGACCTTGTTGCAGAGGCTACACTGGTACACGCGCTTGTGGTCTCCCTGCCTCAGGAACCTCTTCCGGATCCCAGGCCTGTGTTTGAGGGAAAATGAGAGGGCGAGGTTAAAGACTGGGGTGTTTGCACTGCCTTATTGCTCATTTGACCCTTCTGCCCACCCCACTGTCTTTCAGTACAAGTATCAATTTCAAATTCAAAATCTTAACCGTCCTTTTTGGCTTTTAATATTTGCCTCAAATACTCAATTAAAAAACACACAAAAAAATCACAATATATGATAACAAACAGACAATGCCTGGTTTAAAACAGTAAAGTTCCTAATGCTTGTGTAGTTGTTTGTGTTTTAAACTGAACTTGCAGTGGAGATATAAATCAGGGCCCGTATTCATTCAAGTATCTCAGAGTGCTGATCTAGGATCAGATTTCCCCTGTTAATATCCTAATCTCCTTCACTATGACCTAAACAAGCAAACTGATCCCAGATCAGCACTGCTCCTACTCTCAGGTGCTTTATGAATAGGGCGCATGGCCTTACTTTGTAGAGGGCATCAGGGTGCGTGCCATCCTGTGCAGCTTCACGGGAATGCCGTCCGAGCCGATCATGATGTCAGACGTGTCCAGGAGGGACAGGCCCACCTCCGAAGGCAAGGTACTGAGGACCTGCTCCATCGGCACCTCTGGAATGTCATCTGGAGGGGACAGGGGGAGAACATAGAACATCCTGAAATGTTACAAGAGCGGGGCATCTTATTGGACCGTTTAAAATTAAGGGTCCGTTTGATTGGACCGTTAAGGGAATTAACAAAGCGAAATGAAAATGACTCAATCAGCATATTTGTATGGTAAGTTAGGCTGTTATAACTTAAATAAAATAAACATGGTAGGAGTCCGCGTCACTAACCAATGCTGGTGTCGCCTGGAGCTGGCAGTCTGGGGGCTGCTTTGTGACCTTTGCCCTTTCGCACCCTCGCATGCTTTTTCTTGGGTTCCCGTGGCCCTGCCGCGACCTCGAAGCTGAGAGCGTTGCCGGGCGACGCCAACTCCGCCTCCTGGTGGACGGGCAGGTCGGAGGCAGGCGAGGCCACGGTCTTCACCTCCTGCAGGTGACTCAACAGGTGGTCTGAGGAAGAGGAAGGGGCAAGTCGTGAGGAAGCCAGGACCAATCATTTTGCGGCGATCGGATAAGACAGACTCGTTAAAACACAAGCCCTCAACAGTACTGAATGACGAGATTTTAATATCGGGGGAGGGGCTGCTCTGTTGCTCGGAGACTCACCTGTCAGGAGCTGTGGCTCCACAAACACAGCTGGGCACACTTTACACACCCACTGGCTGCATTCCAGTCCTTGGGCACCTGAAGGCAAAAGGAGCATTTTACCTCACCTCAGCACACAGACCTCTATTTTTGTTCTTTACTTAACCTTAAATTAACCAGGCAGATCAACAGGGGCCTGAACTGTCATTTACAGTGAAGCCCTGGGGAGTCGAAGTGAATAAGGAACGCAAGGGACCGCGCAGCCAATCAGACGTAGGCGGCAGAGGTGGAAAGTCCAGGGGTCAGAAAGTCAAAGTCCTGCCATGTGTTTCTTCCACCCATGAACTCCGTCAGCTGATTTCACCAATTACTTCTACCTCCTGGCTGAAGAATTGTGCTAATTGGCAAATTCTGGTGAATGGCACAAAATACTGAGGAGGACGTTTACTTTCTGAACCTGGATTTTCCCACCTCTGGTAGGTGGGGATAATTAAATAGTCTTGATTACATTAACATTTGACCAGGACACTGGGTTAATGCCCCTCATATTTCAAAAAGTGGGACTGCATAGAGTCAGGACCTCGGTGGGTGCCCCCATAACTGTGCTTCTCTATTAAGAGATGGAAAATCATTTCCATAAGCAGAAATGAGGAGAGAGCCTCAGCTCTTCGGTCATGTGTCACAGGGCCGTCGTCCAGGGCCAATCCCTCTCTCTCTCTCTCTCTCTCACCCTCGTCAGCTTCTCCTGCCAGCGATGGTTCAGCCGCACCGGATTTGCCCACGTTCCCATCCGTCACCGTCTGAGTGGGGGGGGACACTTCCACTGCCGGGAGATAAAAATGGATGAGAGTTTTACTCTGTTACTTCTCACACAGAAAGCTCGAGAACAATGCACTGGAGCAAAAACACGACACGCCAAAAGACGCTGTAATTCAGGTGACTAAAATACTAAATCCCAACACATAAAAAAGACAATACAATTCAGATGACAAAAATACAAAAATCCAACACCTCAAAAGACATGTAATTCAGGTGACAGCAGGACGAAAATAAGAAATTTCAACACACCAAAGGACACTGTAATTCAGATGACAGAAAAAATAATCGAAATCACAACACACGAAAGCACTGTGCCACAGGTGCCTAGCAACACAATCAGCCCAGGCAGAGGATACTGTGTTTGTATTTGATGTATTTTTATTTGTATTTTATTTTGTTGTTTCATCTTTATGTGTTTTCATCTTTGTTTTAAATTGCCGTTTTCTTTTTACATTATGTAATCGGTCTATGTTTTATCATGTTTTATTATGTAAAGCACTTTGAATTGCATTCGTTTGCCTGAAAGGTGCTCTATAAATAAAGTTTTGGAGTTTAAAGTTTTGAGGATACCTGCTGGAGGTGGCAGCTTCAGTACGGGCCTCTCCATCTTCCGTGCGTAGAAGGCCCCGTACCACACCCTCAGCTCCGTCCCCGGCTGAACATCCTGCGGAGAGATACGACACCACGTTTTCAGCAGTGTAGTGCAGCAGTTAGGGACCCGGGCTCGTATCTCAGAGGCTGCAGGTTTGATTTCCAGGTGGGGCATTGCTATCGTGGCCTTACCCTGTGTTGCTTCATGTAAAATACCCTGCTGTATAAAGTGATTGTGCTTAAAGAAAATGTAAGCTCTGTATGTCACTATTGATAAGAGCAAAATGGTTAAAAAACACTATATACAAAATTAATTATGTCTGGAAATTGTGTCAAGCTGTACAAACTGACCCTCCCGGAGGATTGCCACCTTGCTGTGGTCAGGGGGCTTGCGTGCCTCAATGACCCCAAGAGCTATACCGACAGGAGCTTAGTCTCCTGGTAGGGTCACCCATGTCGGTCAGGTCGAAGGGTAGAGGCCTGACAAAGTGCAATCCACTGGTCCTCCAGGTTGGGGGTTGGGCACAGGGCTAACAACCCAGTCCCATAGAAAAAACATTGTTACGGAAACAGCAACAAAGGAAATAAACACTACTGTGTGCAATGGGCTTCCAGAGTCATCGAAAGATACTCAAATTAATGTCAGTAGTGAAAGCCGTATGGAAGCTGCTGACAAGAAGGTGAAGGTCCTCAACACCAAAAGCAAGACCAGGATTGGATTCTGGAATGTGCAAACCTTGTATGGAAAAAAGTAAGCTCACTCAAGTGACAGCAGAGATGAGAAATTACAACCTGCACATCCTGGGAATAAGCGAGAGTAGATGGACGGGATCAGGGAGACAAAAAACCCACACAGGAGAGACAGTTCTGTACTCCGGAAGAGAGGACAATCAACATCATGAGGGTGTAGCCATCATCCTAAAAAAGGGAATGGAGAAATGTCTGATGGAATGGAAACCTGTCAACAGCAGACTCATGAAGGTCAGATTATGGGGGAAACACATCAATACGTGCTACGCCCCAACTAATGGCAGTGACGAAAAAGCAAAGGATGAATTCTATAACCAGTTGCAAGCAGAATTAGAAGGCACTCCACAACATGATATGAAGATAATAATGGGGGATTTGAATGCAAAAGTAGGAAACCATAACCAAAACTATGACAGGGCCATGGGGAGGGAGGGCTGCGGCACCATGAATGAGAATGGAGAGAGGCTGTTAGAACTCTGTACCACCTACGACCTTGTCATCGGAGGCACCCTCTTCCCACATCACGACATCCACAAGCTCACCTGGTGTTCCCCCAATGGAAGGGACAGAAACCAGATAGACCATCTAATGATCAATGGCACGTGGAGACGATCACTTTTGGATGTCAAAGTCAGGAGGGGAGCTGATGTTGGCAGTGACCATCACCTGGTCACCGCAGCACTGAGATTAAAACTGAGGAGAGTCGGGCAAAAAACAACAGGACGGCAACATTTTGATCTGGAGAAACTACGTGACCCCAAAGTGAAGAGTGCGTTTATTCTACACCTGAAAAACAGATTTCAAGCTCTGGCAGACACTAGGGACAACATGGAGACAGACCGAGGTGATGCAAACATCAAGTGGGAGCAGGTTAAAACCGCATACTCCAAAAGCAGCGAAGCTTGCCTTGGAATAAAACAAAAGAACAGAAAGGAGTGGATTTCAGCGGACACCTGGAAAGCCATAGAAGATAGGAGAGCCCTTAAGAAGAAGCTAATGGAGGCCAAGTCGGAGAGGATACAAAATAAATACAAGCTACAATATAGGGAAGCTGACAGAACAGTAAAGAGGATGGCAAGGGAAAACGAAAGGGCGTATGCAAACAATCTTGCAAACCAGGCAGATGAAGCAGCAAACAGAGGGGAACAAGGGAAGGCATACAAGATCACCAGGATAGTCTGTGGTAGGTATCGTGGAGCAGTAGATACGCCAATCAAGGACAAGCAAGGGCGAACTCTTACATCAGAGGCAGAAGTAGAGGCAAGATGGGCGGAACATTTCAACGAGGTCCTCAATAGACCGCCACCAGCAGCAGAGGCAGAGATACAGGAACCAGAGACTGTCCTTGATATTAATACTTCACCACCAGATGGAAAATAAATCATCACGGCCATCAGATCCCTTAAAAGCGGAAAAGCACCAGGGCAAGACAACCTAAATGCAGAGCTGTTCAAGGTACACCCAGAACTTTCAGCCAAACTGCTTCAGCCACTCTTCACAGTCATATGGGAGGGGAAGAAGATACCAGATGACTGGTCAAAGGGTGTAATCGTAAAGATCCCGAAGAAAGGTGCCATGAATAACTGCGACAACTGGCGAGGAATCACCCTTTTGTCAATTCCAAGTAAAATCCTTGCAAAAGTCATCACACAAAGAATCTCAGAGGCAGTAGACAAACAGCTCAGGAAAGAACAAGCAGGTTTTCGGCAAGGAAGAGGGTGTGCCGACCAGATTTTCACTCTGCGCAACATCATAGAGCAGTGCACAGAATGGCAAAGGCAGCTCTATATCAACTTTGTGGACTTTGAGAAGGCCTTCGACAGCATTCACAGGGACATTTTATGGCATCAGATGGACGCTATTGTCAACACTTGAAGACCTCGACTTCGCAGACGACTTGGCACTGGTCTCCTATACCCACCACCATATGCAAGAAAAAACATCCTGTCTCAACACCTTTGCACAACAAATAGGACTGAAAATTAGCCTGAAGAAAACTGAGATGATGACCCTGAACACACAAAATCCCCCACCGATACAAGTAGATGGAACAAACCTACCCACAACAGAAGAGTTTGTATACTTGGGAAGCATTGTAAGATACGATGGAGGAACAGGCAAGGACATCAAAAGCCGACTCAGCAAGGCCAGAAACATCTTCAAAATGCTGAACAATGTGTGGAAGTCCCCCCAGTACAGCACCAACACCAAGCTAAAACTGTACCAGAGTTGTGTTCTTTCCACCCTGCTATACGGTTCAGAGCGCTGGAGAATGACAGAAAGCGACCTCTCCAGGCTGTCAACATTCCACACAAGGAGCCTCAGAAAACGCATCTTCTGGCCTAACACCATCTCCAATCAACAACTACTTACTCGGACCAATCAAGAGAGCATCGACACCATCATCATGAGAAGGCGGTGGAGATGGATTGGACACGTCATGCGAAAAGAACAGGATGACATCACAAGAACTGCCCTACACTGGACACCAGAAGGAAGGCGTAAGAGAGGAAGACCCAAAGAAACCTGGCGTCGAACAGTGGAGAGAGAACTGAAAGCACTGAAGCAGACCTGGGGTACCATCCGAAAGTTTGCCCAAAACAGACAGGAGTGGAGATCCTTTGTTGCTGCCCTACATGCCAGTAGGCATAAAGGTAAGTAAGTACAAACTGACAATAACTGTAAATTTTAATTAAACAAATTTCTATTGATGAGCGCATCTCCTAAGAAATGAGGTAGTGTAGTGATATGTACACAACGATCAGCATTAGAGACTGATGGGCCAGCAACAGACTTCTTTAATCATACTGCAATATTGTGAACTGTGGCAATATCTAATATTAATATAATTTATTTTACCATAAATTGGTGTATATAGCATTTCTATAAGAGCCTGTCCTTATGGAAATGTAATATACAGTAGTATATTTTAAATATATTGTGAAGATAATTTTTATATATTTACAATATACTGCAGTATATTCTTCTTCCATAAGGGTGTCTGGAAGCCCAGTTGTAGCGTGGAAATGGTACTGGGACAGTACCTAGTGTCTGTAGTGAGAGACGGTACCTGGGACCGTACCTGGTGTCTGTAGTGAGACAGGGTACCTGGGACGTTACCTGGTGTCTGTAGTGCGGACACAGTACCTGGGACGGTACCTGATGTCTGTAGTGACACACAGTACCTGGGACAGTACCTGGTGTCTATAGTGAGGACACAGTACCTGGGATGGTACCTAGTGTCTGTTGTGAGACAGGGTACCTGGGACGGTACCTGATGTCTGTAGTGACACACAGTACCTGGGACAGCACCTGGTGTCTATAGTGAGGACACAGTACCTGGGATGGTACATAGTGTCTGTAGTGAGACAGGGTACCTGGGACGGTACCTGGTGTCTGTAGTGCAAACACGGTACCTGGGAAGTGTTGAAGTAGACCTCGTCATCCTGCTGATGGGCTGTCAGGTTCTGGTGCTGGTGCTCCGTGGCGGGCCGGACCAGAATCATCCAGTTACAGTCATCCTCGTTTGTGGTGTCGAAGCAGACCACAGTCCCGTCCTTCTGGAAAATCTGCATACGAAACACGCAACAACCAGTCACGTCACGGATCAAAGGTAAGTACTTTAATATCAGTGGAAAAACTTAAAGAAACACTCTTATTGTTTTTTTTGTTTTTTAAATGTAAAAAATGTTTTTAAAATGTATCATTTATCTTGAGAAGAATTCTTGAGCATCAATACATGGACAAAGCATGCCTTGTTTTTATTTTTATTTTATTTTATTCATTTTCTTGGTCATGCATTTTGATACTTGAACACCTGACTGAAAATGGATGCATGTATTTGAAAAGCCTGAGAATAATGTGCACCTTCGCGGCCCGACAGCACAGATGGCACTGCAATTACACCTGTATAATTACAGGGCCCAGGTGACAACACACAAAAAAAAAACACACCTTCAAAGGAAGGAGCACTTCCTTGTCCAGCTGGGCCACGCGTTTAGCCTCAAAGGGGCCGAATCGCGTCCGCTTCACCAGCCGCCGCAGGGCGAACACCCCCTCTCCACCCTCCCTAGGCCTTCGGATCTCCAGGCTGTCCGGCAGAGAGGACCTGGGCCGTGGGTGGAAGGCAAAGTTTCAGCCGATCAACGAACGAGACACATTTGCGGGAACGGACAATGGGCTGCTCCAAGCAGTTTGGGTAACTGCAGGCACTGATTCACCAAACGGACAGTGGCCAGGGCTAGCGGTTAAGGCTAAAATGTAGATTGCCGACATATGAGAAGTATGTGAGAATGGCTATTGTTTTTGCTACACTTATGGAACATGTATCTACTTGCACAAGTCTTCATTTAATTTTTTGCATGCACTGCTGGAACTAAAAAAGACCACTAAAATGTACACACACACACACACCCAGCCTGCATTCACTGTGAAATAAGCCTGTAACAATGCCAGGTGTCCGTTTCCATTAGAGACAGGCAACGGGGATAAAGAGCAGCAACCTGGAGCTCTTAAAAACGAGCAGTACGGTGAGGGGCGAGGGGCGAGGGGCGAGGGGCGCAGGGAATCACATGCCAAATAACGCAGTGGGAGAGACCAGAAACAGCAGGCTCCCGCAGCAATGGAAGGCAAAAAGCACTGGCTCTTGATTGCATCAAAACATACCAAAGCAAAATTTCCAACCCAAAACAAAACAATTATGGACAAGCCCCACGAAAGCTTTTGAACCGATTTGCAGTTCATACGATTAAAAAAATAAATAAAAACGTTTCTGCCCCTCCCCTTCCTGTGCCCGTATGAAGGCACATATGGACACCCCTCTCAGTCGCCATTCCAACAATATGGCTTTAGTGCTCAAAAAAAAAAAAACACATTTATTAAACACAGCGTGTGGTATCTGCACACTCACCGAGCTCGACTCAACACAAAAGAGTCCTTAACGGTCACTACAGGGCCAAGCTCCGGACACTCTGAGCCATGGTACTGTCCGCAGTCGTCACACCCTGATACAGAGAGAGTGAGAGAGATTCTTCACAACACAGATCAGTTTTAAATCATCCCCATCTATAAATAATTTAATAAATTGTATGTTCCATCAGTGTCAAATTTAAAAAAAAAAGATTTATGAAAATAAATGTGTCCTTATACTCACAGATAAACTCCTCTGGTGTCTCCTCAGTCATTTTGACAATCTGAAAGTTAAATACATTTTTAAAATATACAGCTGTTTACAAAATATAGCAAAGCATTTAATTGGTAAAAACGTGCTGTGTTGCTTTCTTTGGGGGGGGGGTATCCTTGCAGGGTTGTCTGTTTTACACGTTATGTTATTGATGCGTTGTTTTTTTTATTACTATTATTTATATGTTTAACATCACTGAATGTAGTTTTTTCTTTGTTTTCTCTGGTTGACTACTTTACATTATAACTAGCTCATACTGCGTTGGAGTTGTTGAGTGTTGGTTTTATGCTATTTTTAACTGGGGTCTGTTTTACTTTCGAGGTGTGGAATGAGAGGCACTTCTGAAGTTCCAAATGCCTCCGCCTTACGTAGCTAAAGGTGACGATAGAAAAAGATGCTTTGGTCTAACTTCTGCATATTACTACCCTGTTATGCGCAGAACGAAAAAGCGAGCAACTGGCACAGCGTAGGAAGTACCCCGGTATCGGCATTGCTAATTCACTGAGCCGGAGACGCGAGGCACTAGCTAAACGTAACCAAACAGCATGATGTGTATACAATAAACAGGATCCGGTCGAGACGAGATCCAGGATTTTGTCGGATTCCAAACTCTAGCCGGGTTTTAACTCCGATCTCAGCCCACTCGGTCTCTTTTAGTAATGCAAATGTAACAAAGAACAATCGGCATGGCGGATGGAATGGAGACGAAAATCGCATCTGGAGCCAGTGCACACGAATGTGAAAAACTGCAAAGACATTTTTCGTTCCGAGTTCGCTTAGGTGTCAAGTAGATTACCACCACATCCTTAGCAAAACGATTAAGCTGTTTCATGCAAGAGCACCACAAGTTTAAAATACAGATATTACCTGCTTTTCAAACGACCACACATTTGTTGAATCCTGACTCCGGGTTCCAATCCGTTCCAGAAACCGCGCAGGACCGGAAATAAGTTGCCTCTTGTGACTGTGGGAATCGTAGTTTTTTGGCTCATTGGTCGTTTCGCCGCACACTCGAATTAGATACGTTTCAGTCGTAGCCATTCTGCATTACGCATGAAATTATATTTTTAAAGGTAACTCTCACAGTCGTAATAAAATTAACAAAGCTCGTAGAAACGGTCTGTGTGTTCTTTATGTATGACACCGGTGAACACAAACAGTGATCCCAAAAAGTTACACTGAAAAGGCTTGCACTTAAACCAGCTGTCCAATCTTATCCAAAAAAAGGCTGGTGTGGGTGCAGGTTTTTGTTTTAGCCCAGCACTAATGCACCTGATTCTACTTATAAATATCTTGATTGACGACCGTGATTAGTTAAATAGTTGAATCAAATGTTGTACTGCTGTGCTAGAACAAAAACCTGCATCCACACAGGCCGTTTTCGGATAAGATCGGACACCCCTGATCTAAACTCTAGAAGAACTGCAATCGTGCACCTAAATATTCAAGATTTCTCCATCATCAATTATTGCTTCCTTAGGCATGTTTGAAAATGCACGAATGTACGTCGCTCTGGATAAGAGCGTCTGCCAAATGACTAAATGTAAATGTTCATTAAAACTAATCAGCGCCAATCGCTATTAGGAATCCCAACTGCGCAATTGGGTGAAGGCGCGATGGCACTACTGACGTCCTGCTCGTGCTCAAGGGCAGCGCACCACAACCTTAACGCATTTCAAACCCCCAGGAGTGGTGATCCACTCTTATGTAGAAAGGAAAAAAATAAAACTCACATTGTTCGCCTCTGGTAGTGCACGAGTTTTATTTCAGTGTGATACAATGAAAACAAAGGCAGCGTCATGGTTATTCAGTCAATGTTTATTGCTCAAAATTATAATCCTGATATGTTAATTGGTGATAATCCCTGCATTGTTGGCTACTGACTGACAATCTATATTAGGAGGCATCATATTTCCATATTAGATGGAACTGATGTGAATATAAAATGTCAGCAAGCAGTTAAATTATTTACAAGCCATCAGCACATTATATGCATTTTTTAAGACTCATTTTAGGCTCAGAATTGAGTCTGCTAGATTAAAAATCCCCCCAATTTACTACCTGGATTCATAGCGCTTTTATTTTTTCACTTTCTTATAGCAGGTGGACCATAGTTCTAAGTCCAATTGTGTTCATCAGTACGGCGAGGAGAAGAAAAAATAAAAATCAAAATCAAGCAACTGGAAAAAAAAACTGGCTCAAGGAACTATGAATCCACCGATGATCAAATATAGCCAGATTTAAAAATCTCTGAAGGTGTTGTACATAGTTAAACATTAGATCAACCCACAGCATGCAATGAAGAAGCCATTTCCCACCAATACTGTATATTGGACCTCAAAAACAGAGCTCTGATAGGTAAGCAGATACTGTTTCAGGCATATGGCCAGGAAACCCATATGTAGTATTCTTTACTCCAAAAGATACACAATTTGTGGCTTTTCTTTTTTCTTTTTTCTTTTACGATTCCTCAAAGCCATCCCATGCAAAAATTCCTGTCACTTCACTTCCCCAGCAGCCTCATTCGAAAAGCCTCAAGTCAATTTACAACCGCAAGAGACAGTAAAAAACCACTGCCATAAAGAAACTGCAAAAAGCTAAGGATAATGCACAGCACAGCTTCCCCCAGTCATTCACAAAACAAAATGGCCGCATACATGAAATGTGAGAGAACCCTCATGCTAGCTGCTAGCTGCTAGCACTACGGTTGTAATCTCCATCAGTCTTCCAGTGCATGGTAACAAGCAGGCTTGGAGTCATAGGCTTTAAGGCTACAAGTTGAACTCATCATAGTGGACGCACTACGCCCATCTACATAATCTAATGTGCATTATGTTTTCGTATGTATAGTTAGCACGTTTCTTGCTAGGCTCATTCAGGAAGAACAGTAGTATATAATCCGATGAACTGATATTTAGGTGTCGCTTCTCAAATATCAAAAAAAAAAGGTTTACCTGTGTAGGAAAATAACTTTACAATCATAAAGGAAATTTAAAAAAATTAGAAAAACAAGAAACAACGCCATCCCGGTAAACTTTCAATTCCTCATATGTCTTAAGCGCTTAAAACATGAAAACAAAAACAGTAGTCAAATGAAGAAACTATAGGCATGTGCACGTCTCAGCATCCCAATGCAACTCCCACATCTCAAGGTAGTGTTTCCTCTGCTCATCACTGATGCCACACTGCAAACATTAATCCCCTTTACAAAGTCGTAGTGTTGTAAGAAAACAAGAAAACTAAATCAATGGTAATCACTTGCATATGCTTTTCAAATAGTAACATTTGTATTGTTTTTTTTTGTTTTGTTTGTTTTTAAAGTTAAAAAAAGGCAAGAACATTCAAAATGTAGGTTTTAACCACTTCCTTGCTCTGCTTGAAGGATGCTGTTGAGCGATGTAATGTCGGTCTGCAATGGCTTTGCGGGAGTATTTTTTAGTCTACCTTTACCTATTAAGCTTTACCTCGTCCGGTACGTCTCATTTCAATAGCACTAAATAGCTAATTTGCTAAACGCAAGCGCATACGTCTTCACTGAATTGGACCCCTCTGCTTTGAGTGAATGCTCAAATACTGGACTCATAACTTAAGATGTAGTCTTCAATATAAGGTTTTTTTCACAGTAGCTGAATATGTTATGTGGATACATGTGATCAAAATGGACTATGAAGTACTAATAGGTAAAAACTAGTTCAATTCAAGTTGCCTAATGGTTCCCTACAGGAATGAGCCATGCAGCGTAACCAATTGGTCTCCCTTAGTCTTGAGAGTAAACTCCCATTGTGATATACAGAGTACAGCCTATATAACAAGATCAGTAATGCATCCAGAACAAGCCTGGGTTAAACTGAGAAAGAAATCAGTTTTCTTTGTCTCTTCAAAATGTGCAAAACCACTATTTTTTTTGGTTCCTCTTGGTCAACACCCAGCAACCCCCCAAGTCAAAAAACAACCCCACGGTGGTTATATTCAGTGAGGGGGGGGAAAAAAAAAGAAAAAAAATACATTGCATGGCCACTGCATTCCTTATAATAGGTTAGAAGGCCACAGTTCTCGTTAATAAGTAAAAATAAACTCGGTCGGTTACATGGGCATGGGCTCTCGCGTTGAGTTCTCTTCCCGAAAAAATCCAAACCGAGATGGTGTCCCCACCCATTCTCCATTGAGCATTTAAAGGGTTCTCTCACCCCCCCTCCTACCAGAGGGGGCTCGGTCAGTGCAGAGGCCACGCCCCCTCCTCACGGCAGGGGCGAGGTCACGCGTGCGGGTCCCCCGCCGAGCCGTTGGCTTTGCCCTTGTTCTTGCTCAGCTTCCTGTTGATGATGCGGCTGAAGGTGGCGGTCCTGCGCTCCTTGTCCACGGTCACCGGGTGCTCCAGGTACACCAGGTCGTTGTGCGACTGGCTCATGCCCGGGTCCTTCCGCTGGTGTCGTCGCCGGAAGAATAGCTTGGCGCTCTTGTGCAGAAAGCTGCCTGCGCGGACACGTAAGGGGGAGGGAGGAGGGAGGAGGGAAAGAGGAGAAGTCAGGCTCACACATGCAGGCACTGCATGCTTCATGCTTCTGTACTGAAGGAAGGGCTAGAGGCCCGATACACCCTGGTTTAGCCAGTTAGCTTCTCAAAACAACGGAAGTAATAGCTCGGGCTCTGGCTCACCCTGGTTTAGCCAGTCAGCTTCTCAAAACAACTGAAGTAATAGCTCGGGCCCTGGTTCACCCTGGTTTAGCAATTTAGCTTGGCAAAACAACTGAAGTAATATCTAGGGCCCTGGTTCACCCTGGTTTAGCACTTT
Organism: Synaphobranchus kaupii; assembly: GCA_029718625.1. NCBI lineage: Eukaryota > Metazoa > Chordata > Actinopteri > Anguilliformes > Synaphobranchidae > Synaphobranchus > Synaphobranchus kaupii. Next base: position 17,485,246 of record CM056389.1, read on the forward strand.
AGCTTGTCAAAACAACTGAGATCCCTGATGCACCCTGGTTTAACCTCCCAGAACAACTCTCGCGCCCCGAGTACTCCAATCACAATCACAATCACCACAAATAAAGAGTCTTAGTGTCTGTGAAAATCCACTATCTTTCCACTCCACTTGATGAACGGGAGGATAGATGGACGGCATACGTCCGTTGTTATCAACCGTCACAGTGATCTCATTTAATCAGGTGAAGCAATATAACCTTATTGCGGGAGCACGTAGTAATTCGATGAATGAGGGCGAAGTAACACAAGGAGTGAAGAGGACAAGACAAACAATGGTCCTTTGAGACAGAAAACCCTGGTGAAACGGAGCGAAGGGCGGCCAGCCAAACAGCAGGGCTCTATGACTTTCAGTATCTGTGTGTGGCTCTTTTAACTTGCCTGCACGGCAATGCAATTCTCTTCCATGGTATTTGCTCACAAAATGAATCAGGATCATATTGGACACACATGAGATATTTCAGATGTATATTAGAGTACAAAGTTTGCAGTAATATAATTTTTATTTTATTTTTATAAACGGACCATAAAAGCTCTCAAAAGATCCGCGCGGCAAGATGACTTCAGTTTTTAAGCACCGCTAGCCAATAGTACAACATTAGCCGTGCAAATGGATCAATCTACTCCTTTTTAAAAGCAATAACAAAAAAAATGTAGTTTTGGGGAAGTACAGGTGGAAATAACGTAGGCCTGAGCTCACTACTTGAGACTGTAATCAGCCTCGTGTTGTGTGGCTATGCAGAACCCTGCGATAAAGACATTCTCCACGACTGAAACAGCGAAGCTACTCAAGAGGGTAACTTACTGGGCCGGTAATAATGTCTGCTTAGCACTGGTTTCCTCTTAAGACGGCGAGAGAGAGAGAGAGAGAGAGCGAGAGGGAAAGGCAGTGAGGGGGAAGGAAGAATGAGAAAGAATGAACAGAACAACATGACAGGACAGAGACAATGAAAACGAACAAACCCCTCCACCAAACCCGCCCACCCCGCCCACCCTCCCTCGGTAAACTCAGAAATGAGAACAGCTTGACAGAGGAAATGAGCCACAGGCTAAAGTAGGCCTACGGCGCTTCGCACAGGAAAGGTTTGCCGGTTCGTTCACCGCTTCGCGCTGCTCTCGGTTTGTTTGGGAGCTCCAGTCAGTCCAGTTTTTCCACAGAATACGTCTGGAGTCAGCGGTCTCTTCAGTCTTTCACATGAGCAGCGTTCGCAAACCGTCCGTTTACTCATAACAAGGGGTCACGCTTCCTGACGGCTTAAGTAAACTCCACGGAATCATCAACTAGAGACCAAGTAGTTTGCTCGGATCACAATAAAACAATAAAAATAAACACATGCAATCTTTGTGGATTAGAAATAAACCATTCAACAATCTGTTCAAACTTACCAGAAGAACAAATTACCTTAATGAAGCGTATCGCCATTATAGCATTTGACAGCATGAAACCGTGAAGGAATTTCATTACTCGGCTCTTTCATTCAGAGTATTTGAGGCCTTTAGCCTTGTGACACACAGCCCTGAGAGCAGCTCACCTTTACCCTTTTTGGAACCCGACTCCGAAATGCACATAGACAGCGCGGACTTCTTGTCCGTGTCGGGGTCCTGCTCCGATTGGCCGTCCCAGTTCTCCTCGTCCCCCGCCCCGCTGGGGCCCTCCTGGGGGTCCGCCAGGCTCGGCGCCTCAGTGGGACCCCCTGTGGCCCCCGGGGATGCGGGGCAGGGGCCCTCGGTCATGGAGGCGTCCATAGCAGCAGCATACCCAGCCATCAGGGCCATCTCGTCATCCTGAGACAGGGGGGTCTGGGGCGAGAGAGAGGGGGGGGTGCTCAGTCATTAAGCCCATATCAGGGCTGGTGGCCAATTCCATTTCAATTCATCCAGTTTGGGAAATTGAAATTAGAACAGACTGAATCCAATTAATCCTTCACTAGGAAACAAAAAAAAATAATCCTCACGGGATCCTCACATCATGCCCCCCCCAATATTCATTATTGAATTTCAATTATTCTTCCAAATTGACTTGAATTGAAACCTTCGTCATAAACGTCATACTTCATCATTTGTGGTTTGAGATTTTTTTTAAAATGTCACGTCTATTATGATGCTACAAGCAACAATTCCCTGTAAAATAATAAAGTTTAAAAAAAACATTAAAAATGTTAAGTTACCAAGTCCTGGTGACTATTGTTGAATTACTGTGTTGTACTCATGTGCGGTGCTGGTATGAGCCCCCGCTGTGTGTGAAAAGCACACACAGACCCGTATGTGAATGGCTGTGCGTCTCCAGGCGGCGAGAGCAGCGGAGCGTACCTTAGCCACTCCTGAGATGATGATGGTGCTCTTCTTCACAGGGGACTTGAGCTTCTGCTTGGCCGACTCGTGAAGCTGTCGGATCGCTGCCTCGGCCACGGGGTCCGTCCCGTTCAGAATCAGGAGCTCTGCCAACGGGAGGTACGCCGCCGTTACACACTACGCGCGTCATGACACGTACGCCGCCGTGACACACTACACAACTAGTTGTCACTATACGCTTCACAGAAAAACCCAGCCAAAACCCCCACAAGAGCAAGCCAAAGGCAACAGTGGCAAGGAAAAACCCCCTGGTGACATCACCGTTACACACTAAACACATCATTACATGCCACACTATTACACCACAGCTTTCCCATTCGCACAAACTCACTCACTCACCCGCACACACACTCACACCAGGTAACGACAAAGAAAAATGAACACACGCACACACGCACGCCACACGCGCACCACATGCAGATACGCACAGTCACTCACCTGTGTCTGAAGAGGACAGGGCCTTGCTGACGGTGACCCCGGATACAGAGTGCTGTTCTGACACTCGTCTGCCAGATAGCTTGGATTTGAATGGCGGCTTCAAGGGGGATTCTGGAACACAGCAGGGCCAGGGGACAGAGGCGGGTCAGAGTGCGGACCAATCACAGACACCCGTTTTCAGCTCTCTCATCCACGGTGACACAATGAGGAAAAATGTCAAGGCTCGTCAATGTCTTTCGAGATGTGAAAGCAATGCATCGGTGAGCTAAAGCTTTCCCCAGGGCGCCCGTCTAACAACAAAACAATTAAGCATCCGTCACATTAGGCAAGACACATTAGAAAATGAACACTTCATTGATAATGAACCATTAAATTAATAATCGAGCCGGCTTTACGGCCCTTTTTCCTGCATTAATACGCAGTCGGTGAGTGACTCAGTCAATCAGCGAATGAGGTCGAGGCCTGTAGTCATTTGGCCGCTTCCTCCAGCAGCACACAGCCAAAAATACTTTAATGCAAAGTCTTCAGGACATTTTGTGTCATACATAAGGGTAATGTGATGAGTCAGGGAAATGGGCCCTGGGACAGATTCTCAGGCAAAGCTAACGACAGCATGCGCCATGCTGATACACTGATATGAGGAACTAGAGGAGACTTCATGAGCTTCCACAGGGGTGAGTTACAGAGGTACAGGGCAAATCTGGGGTCAAATCAATTTGAATTCACAATTCAAATCAGAAAATATCACTGAAATTCAGCTCATTCATTGAAAAATCCTCATAACATTATGGGAACTTTTTACAATTTGTGAGTTGAATTTAAATTAACTTCCAGTACTGACCAAATAAAGAAAGACTTGGCCACTACACTCATGCAGCTTCAGGGTTTGGAAAACGTATTGAATGGTACCAATAAATCCAATAAATAAAAACCAATCAACTCAATCACCGACATGAGCTGCGGCCTGAGAAAGGTCGTTTCATGGTGAAGTACTTTTATTAAATGTTTTGGCACTCTTCTCCTGCGTCTGTTCCCTTTGCTTGTATTTTGTGAATAAAAATACTTTTTTTAATTTTTTTAAATCAAACAGACTATTCACATCCTGAGTGCAAGTCCACCATTATTATTGGAACTGACATGAAACTGTCCCAGACCCTTTTTGGGTTGGTACCTGCATTGAGAGCAGGGGGCAGGGTCCGGCCTGGCTTGCTCTTGACTGCGGTGATGGTGGTGACCACGGTTCCACAGGGCATGACCGTACGGTCCATCTCCACCTTTTTGGTGAGGGCGGGGGTGGGGGTTTGCCAGGACCGCACCTCGCTGGGCTCCAGATACCTGAACTAGGGGGGGGAGGGGGTAGGGGTAGGATGTTACTTTCAAAAGGCCCCATTGGGCACAACAGAGATTACATCACAAACACTTGGCTCTTATCCAGAGCGACAAACAGTAATAACAGAGAACATCATTGTTACTCTCAGGAATACAAAAATGCAGCATCATCAAGAAGTGTAATATTAACCTAACAAACAACTGTTTGTATTGTAACAAAAAAAAAAGGTATGACTAGAGGGATAGCCCATCTTACACAGAGAGGGCCAGAAATTGGCTCATAGAGACTGCTGAGATATATGTTTCCCACGTGGTTCAAATGTGTATTTGCAATGCTTTAAATATGTAGACGATGGTACTAATTTTGAAAAAAAACTCAGGTCACTGTGAATTTTCACAAAAACACGCTACTACACAAGAAACATACAATCATGAAGTTGCCATTTCAATGCAGGGATTTTACTGGTGGGATTTAAATTATTCAATTATTCTAATTATTTAATTGACCCTGGTCTACCACAAATCTACTACCGACAGGCACTGCTGGAATCACCCATTTTAGCACGAGTACCAATAACCTATCTATACACCATTAACTCCTCAGAGCGTGATAATGGGTAATGTAAGTATGTGTACGTGTGCTTTTTAAACATTTAGATGCACATCTATTTTACAATTAGATCTAGGACATGCTGTAGCACTCAAACTATGACAAGCAACCTTTACCTCAGTGGAAAGTGTCCCAACCACTTGGTCTTTATTCATGAGTGCAAACGACTGCTGTCCTTTGGGCTGCTTCTTAACGAGGTCAAAGGGCACGGAAACCTGGCCCAACAGGGCACCTGCCGCAGAGAGGAGAGAGGAGTAAGAGTCTCATCCTAAATATCTGATCAATAAAACTCCTTGCTCCTTTTCCTGAGAGGGATTCCCGAAGGCATTTCAGAACAGGATTCCGAAGACGCTTTAGAACACGACTTCCAAGCACGGCTTGAGTTATGACCGTTATGACAGACGTCAGGGAAAATCTGAAAGGCGCGGTTGACTCACTCTCCTGTGGTTTCCCCTCATCCAGGAGCTGAATGTTGAGCTCTTTTGATCGCCCGCTCAGCTCGCTAAGGAGAGGGGGAGAGAGAGAGATAAGCGATGTTTGAATACACTCGTCTCGAGCCCATCCATCTTCACACACAGGGACTTGCGGGGAGACCAGATAGAGACGCTCATTTTTCAAACGCGGCAAACCCTTTGTACCCACTGAGCCTCTTCGCCAGGTCGTTGTCGCAAAAGCAGGTGGCCGGTCCTGTTAAGGCACTGATCTAGAATAAGGATGGGTCATATGGTTTGGTATCAAATCCAGACCACACCACAGCAGTGTCAGTGCACAAGCAACTTATTTATGTCCTCCATAAACTCAATGTATGTGGAGTTTGACTGGTGGAGTTTGTCGAGTTTGACTCGTCGAGTTTTTTACTCACGGACTGCAGAAGAGGCTGAAATCACGTGGTTCGGAGAAGAGCATACGTCCGTCTGCGCTTTCCCTAAAGCTTTTCATGGGGTCGATCGCAGCGATGAGCACCGACACAAAAATGAATAAGTAAAGTGGGTAACCGCAGGTCGGCACTCACAAGATGAAGGGCTGATCCCAGGTGGGGCTGGAGGTGCTCCTGGACACCGACGTAGAGACCTTCTGGGGCGGGTCGTCCAGCTGGAGGACGCAGTAAGGGTTGGCGCTGCCTGAAAGCAGAGGACATAGTCAAAGTCAGCAGCGCGCGGGACGGGACAAATGGGAAAACGGCGGCGGTAATGAGAAGTGGGGGGGGGGGGGGGGGCGCTGGGGGGGCGACCTTAATCAACCTGCATCAGCATGAGTCAGACCATCTTGGGATGTTCGGCAGACGGGCCAATTTGGCTGGAGTCCGAGCAGCGAATTTCATCAATAAAGCTCCTTTCAGAGTTAAAGTGCACTCTCCTTTAATGTGGAAAAAAAAAAGCCTAAAACAAAAGATGACGACGCAACTGGAAGCTGATTGGCTGAGCGCTGCCTAATGTATCAACGGCGATTCATTCATCGGCTCTTGGAAAAAGAAGGGTTGCGGGGGTCCCGCCAGCTACGCCGCCCAGACGCAAACCAGGAGCCCGCCAGATTTATTAGCCCGCGCCAGCTCGTACGTCCACCTGTCAACGGCTTCCTGTTTACCGCCAATGGGGAAATTCAACTGTCCTTTCAGCTCAACCCGAATTAAAGAAGTGCACTCCTGGAACGAGCACAAATGAAACACCTGGCTGAGTAACGTAAGCGCATCGCAAGGTGGAGGGAACGCTGGGTAGCTCACTCGGTAAAAGCGGCGGCGCTTGAGGCGCACGAGCGAGCACCGCGGGCTCGGATCTGATCCGGCAGCTCCGCAGGGACGGCGCACAATTGGCTTCATGTCGCCCGAAGGATATGGGAGGGATTCGGTGGGCGGGGATAGCAGTGTTCATTGCTGGAGCGACCCCTGCTTTACCGTCGGGATGCCCCGTGGTCCACTCTCTGCGCGCGAGTATGATTGGGTCTCCTCCACCCCCGGTGCTTTTGGCCACGATGTGAAAAGAAGCAGTATCGACACCACATGTTTCTGAGGAGAATCGCAAGCTGTTCTCACTCCTCTGAGCCAGAAACAGGGAGCATACAAGTGCACGTTTGCAAATAGTTTGTGAATATTTGCACATATGTGTGCTTGGTAATATTCAGCCATTTGCACATACGTGTGCTTGGTAATATTCAGCCATTTGCACATACGTGTGCTTGGTAATATTCAGCCATTTGCACATACGTGTGCTTGGTAATATTCAGCCATTTGCACATACGTGTGCTTGGTAATATTCAGCCATTTGTCACACTCAAACAGCATTAAGACTGCCACAGAAAGTTGTTCCTTGGTGGTAGGCAATAAATTTGTCTGAATCTACCGTTCCCCATGAAAAGAGGCCTGGGAACATGGAACATCCTCAAGAGTTAACAGAGCAGAGCTTGTGATTCAGCAGAAATAGTAACTAGTACACTCTCTCTCTACAGTGTATGGATGTATGTAAGGGAAGTGACAGTGTGCAAGTTTAGTGTCTTGAATTCTGATTAGTTATGGAATCACCACCCACCAATCTCCCATGAGACTACGATTTGTCTTGAGTTATAACTAACCCGTGGTTCACTAGCAAAGCACGTTCCGGCAAGTTGGACTAACCGACCTCACATTATTGTCAACCTGTTCAGGTAGGTTTGCGTTCAGATAGGGTTACGTTTAGGTAAGTTTGTGTTCAGGTGAGTGAGGATACTGGAGCACTCACCTGCAGCGCCGTTCTCCTGTCTGCACGTCACCTTGATGTTCTTCACCAGCAGCTTCCAATCGTGGGCCCGGGGGGGCTTGGGAGGAGACGTTACCTGAGACGCCTTGGCCCGCGCCTCCTAGGGGGAGGAGCCAACACGGACACCTCAGTGTGCACACAAACACCTTCCCCAACCCTCGGGGTGGGGTGGAGGTGGGGTATCCAGCCCAATAACAGGTTTTTGAGCGAGACCAACTGCCTTAGTTTACTTTCTTTGGGATCAATTGTTTTTATCATGTAAGAAGCCAGGTGAGTATGGCAGCAATTACAATAAAGTATCTCATAATTACAGAAACTGTAGGGCCCATTTGGTCAGTATTGAGCATATTCACCATTCAGACTTTAATTTATGTTTATACAAGCTAGGTGACAACCTGACCCACCCACCTGAAGGTTGAGATTCCCTGCAAGAAACTATTTAAATCCTGTTATTACCCCCATTTAAGGAATCAGAGTGTTTTGCGCAGTTTCTCTTGGGAAGCTTGGTTCTTGTTGTGTATTGCTGAGTAAGCACTGTGGCTCAGAAAACCATGGAGAACAATAGCACAATGCCTGCTGGGAATAATTCCGAGGACGTAACGTCTTTCTGACTGAGCCACAGCTAAGATCTTCAGCTCGGCTGTGCCCTTGGCTCTACCTTCTGCTCCATCACTTCCTGACTACTGATTGGCTGATGTATCACTTTTATTAAGGTAGACAGTTGTCAGATAGGATGTGTGATTTACGCTGTATTTTCAGCACTCAATTTTGTTTTTACCTTTCAAAGCGTAACGCTCGTCCTCTGTGGAGGCTTATGATGTCCTAACAGTCCTGACTAACTTCCTGTCCTTGAACTTGCTTGTTTGGCAGTTCTCATTTGCACACCATCCTGTCATGCTATGTTAGTTAGTAAAACCTTGTATCCAGGCTAAATAATTACTGATGAATTACAGTAACATTGAGGAGAGTTGTTTGGTGTGCTGGAGAGTAGAGACAGTAACACTGGGGAGAGTTGTTTGGTGTGCTGGAGAGTAGAGACAGTAACACTGGGGAGAGTTGTTTGGCGTGCTGGAGAGTAGAGACAGTAACACTGGGGAGAGTTGTTTGGTGTGCTGGAGAGTAGAGACAGTAACACTGGGGAGAGTTGTTTGGAGTGCTGGAGAGTAGAGAAGTAACACTGGGGACAGTTGTTTGGTGTGCTGGAGAGCAGAGACAGTAACGCTGGGGAGAGTTGTTTGGTGTGCTGGAGAGTAGAGACAGTAACACTGGGGAGAGTTGTTTGGTGTGCTGGAGAGTAGAGACAGTAACACTGGGGAGAGTTGTTTGGTGTGCTGGAGAGTAGAGACAGTAACACTGGGGAGAGTTGTTTGGTGAGCTGGAGAGTAGAGACAGTAACACTGGGGAGAGTTGTTTGGAGTGCTGGAGAGTAGAGACAGTAACACTGGGGAGAGTTGTTTGGTGTGCTGGAGAGTAGAGACAGTAACACTGGGGAGAGTTGTTTGGTGTGCTGGAGAGTAGAGACAGTAACACTGGGGAGAGTTGTTTGGTGTGCTGGAGAGCAGAGACAGTAACACTGGGGAGAGTTGTTTGGTGTGCTGGAGAGTAGAGACAGTAACACTGGGGAGAGTTGTTTGGTGTGCTGGAGAGTAGAGACAGTAACACTGGGGAGAGTTGTTTGGTGTGCTGGAGAGTAGAGACAGTAACACTGGGGAGAGTTGTTTGGTGTGCTGGAGAGTAGAGACAGTAACACTGGGGAGAGTTGTTTGGTGTGCTGGAGAGTAGGGAGAGTGACACTGGGGAGAGTTGTTTCTCACCTTCAGCTCTGTAGCCTGGGCAGGCCGGCTGCTCAGTAGGACTGAGGGACGAGCTCCACACAAGACCTGCCTCAGTCTGTCCCTGATCTCAGGTACGCTAACACCGCTCTGAAACAAAAAGAGCCATCAACACACGTGTGTGCTCTCAGGCACACAAACACTGCTAGAGATGTGTGCACACGCACGCACGCACGCACGCACGCACGCACGCACGCACGCACGCACGCACGCACGCACGCACACACACACACACACACACTCTCACCGGCTGGCAGCACACACAGCTCTATGCAGTCCTCTGCTGTGCTATATTCTTGATAAACGAGCTCAGCACTCAGCTGGACTGAAGCCACTGCAGTTAGCAGCAGTGCTGCGGGCCTCACACAGACAGAGAATGACCTCCAACATGCACCCCACACATCCATCCATCCATCCATCCATCCACCGCACACATCCATCCATCCATCCACTCCACACATCCATCCATCCATCCATCCACCCACCCCACACATCCATCCATCCACCCACCCCACACATCCATCCATCCATCTGCCCATCCACCCCACACATCCATCCATCCATCCATACAGCCACCCCACACATCCATCCACCCCACACATCCATCCATCCATCCACCGCATACATCCATCCATCCACTCCACACATCCATCCACCCATCCACCCCACACATCCATCCATCCATCCATACAGCCACCCCACACATCCATCTATCCACCCACCCCACACATCCATCCATCCATCTGCCCATCCACCCCACACATCCATCCATACAGCCACCCCACACATCCATCCACCCCACACATCCATCCATCCCACACATCCATCCATCCACCGCATACATCCATCCATCCACTCCACACATCCATCCATCCACTCCACACATCCATCCATCCACTCCACACATCCATCCATCCATCCACCCATCCACCCCACACATCCATCCATCCATCCATACAGCCACCCCACACATCCATCCAACACATCCATCCACCCCACACATCCATCCATCCATCCATACAGCCACCCCACACATCCATCAGGCCACAGGTGCCACAAATTTAACACAACAGAGCACATTTAAAAAGTGCTAACCATATTACGAAGAACATTTATGCTAATTCCACCTGGTAAAATATGTTGCTGTGCTCATAGATGGCGGAACGGCTTTAGGACGCACCTGCGTGTAGTTGGGTGTCAGCTGCAGGTCCCAAACCTCCAGGTTAGACAACGTCCACGCCACATGCACCTCCTCCGCCAACTCCCGCAACTGCAAGTCCAGCTGCACAACACAAACCTCCAGGTTATACAGCGTCCATGCCACATGCACCTCCTCCACCACCTCCCGCAACTGCAAGTCCAGCTGCACAACACAGGCGCACACACACACACACACACATCAGCGCGCACGCGATACGCAAACACACACCGTGCATCGATCCCGCGCCGATAACCCGGCCGCCGTGTACACACATTCCCAGACGAGCCATGGTCACCGTGTGCCGCAGTGACACAGTTCCATTTGTAACGTAAAGGTGAGCAAATATCACACACAGCAGAGTGAACTGCGTCACCCACATCCCAGCTCTTATCATATTAGCACAATAAAGCGTGTGGGAGCAATTCAAACACACGGGGTGGGGTGGTGAGGATTTAAAAACATTACTTCAAGATTACTGCAATCTACAATATGGAAATACAGTACATGGTAATAAACTACAGAGCAAGCACTGTTTAAAAAAAATAAAAAAATAAAAAAATGCCCGTCTAAACAAGCGTATTTTCTCTCTAAATGTAATTTTGAATTTTATTGCAAGGATTGCCCCTTGAGATGTAGCAAAATTATACAACACAGATAAAACAATAATACATAACACACAACAAATACACAGATACAGACAACTCGCACATCCTCTCCCACCCACACCCCAGACCACAGTTGTTGTACAAGAAAAATAAAAAACAAAAAATAAATATTGTAAGACTAACATACTTGATAAGGTGGACTTCTTTTTTTGCAGTGAGGAAGGAATGGTAAAAGCTGGGACAAAATTTGTTTTATTTCACATTGAATATCACAGAAATCGTAAAAAAAAAAAATATATATATAAAATAATAATCCCACACACAAAGGTTGACAGGGGCAATAGCCCTACAGAAACTATTTAGCCGCAACCCGTGGGTTAGCCGCTACCCGTGGGAAAACAATGGAGCAGCAGCAGGCTCCAGTGAAGAGGCCTGCTGGCTTGGCTGCCCAGCTGTGGAACAACAAAAGCGGACAGACCAGCATACACATGCACACTGTACAAAGGGCAGAAACAAGCACGGGGACTTTTCTAGCGTCAGTCACACACACACACACACACACAATCTCACACACACTATCTCACACACACTATCTCACACACACACACACACACACACACACACACACACACACACACACACACACACACACACACACACACACACACACACACACACACACACACACACACACACACACACACACACACACACACACACACACACAAATAACTAAAGGGGGGGGGATTCCCCTCATAGTGAAAGCAAAACCAACAGCAAAAGTGCTCAGATACAAAACATGACCTTAACTTCTGTCCCCTGTCTCTTATGTCTCTGTTCTTTCTCTTCCTCTTTCTGTCTCTCAGCCAGTCTTAATTAGCGAGAAGCAACAAGCACCTCATTGGTTTAAAAATAAATAACCTTAATTCGATCGGGTAATCCTCCGGTTAAGGCGGGGTGATCCACGCTCGGGAGGCTAGAGGGGTTAAATAAGTAAAGGGCAGGTGCTTGTGGGGTTTGGGAGAGGGCGGCCTGACCCCCCAGATGTTCACTGAAGTCCTCCCGAACACAGACCCTGGAACACCGGAGGCAATACCGCTCTGGCTCCAAATCGGCACCCCTGTGTGCTGTGCATTGTAATGAAGAGTGAATCAGCACGCCCGCCATAGGCCGGGCCCTCCGCAAGCACAGCGTCGCAGCGCTCGTAAAGCGTACGGACCGGCGACTATACATCAGCGCGTATCACTGTGCAGACTTCCCCTCGTTTGGGATGCTCTGTGCAGACGAGTTTCATCTTGTTCGACACATTCTTGCAGCAGCTCTGTAACTGTTATTCAGTTCTGCTCATGTGTTATGCAACAAAGCTGCATCGATATAGACGACTTACATACACACACATATAGTATCAAAATAAAGAAAGATTTTAAATAACTGAAGATACTGGGGAAAGAGGATAAATGTATAGACATTTTACCAATTTAACCACCATTAAACCTGGCTGCAGGGTTTTTTATTTTGCCCCAGGAAGCAACTATATAATCAGCTTCCGCCGAAATATCCTGCACTCTCTCTGCACCAAATGCCTTTGCATTCAACAAGCAAAATAAATGGAAAAAACTGTACCCCAGATATGACCACATTAGCCAAGATGGAGAAATTGAATTAACCTTGTCCCACTGCAGGAAAATTTATGAATGAGTGAGTCAGACCAGCAGAGAGATAGAGATAGAGAAAGCTGTATGTATGTATGTATGTATGTATGTATATGTATGTATGTATATATACGATCATATTGTTCTGTTATTGCTACGTTTATCGAATGATTCATGGTTCTTGCCATGCCTTGGCAATACAAATGCAAATTTGGTCAAGCCAATAAAGCACTTTGAATTTGAATTTGAGAGAGTTGGGCTTAAGTGCAGTGCTCTCCTGTCCCAGAGCCAAGAGGATGATATTTTGGGAGGGGAAATGTGAAATGCCATCGAGCCTCACGTGGCTGCCCACTGACGGGGCTCTGGTCTCGGAGGACATCACCGCTGAGCGAGGGGAGTGTCAATCTCAGCATCGCACAGCTGATGGCCATTTAAACAAGGCCTCCAGGCCAACTCTCCCACCCAGGAAATCACGCCTCCCACCAATAAAAGCAAAGGACAGATATACCCCAGCGCCCGAGCCCCGCCCCCGCCTCTCCCTAGCCAGCTCTCTCAGTACCGACCACCCTTTACCTTATTGTGTAAATACACTGTTGATGCAACACTATTGTGCCAAAGCAGTCAGCCTGTGCTAGATGGTGGTTCTCAGACTGGTGAGACACAAGGACTCTTTCAGAAAACAAAACAGTGTGTGTGTGTGTGTGTGTGTGTGTGTGTGTGTGCGTGTGTTACACACCCAGCAGCTCTGGGAGAATGGGACTCTGCGGCCCCAGAACAGTACACAAACAGCTGTGCAGAATCACCATGAGTGTTCTAGAAAACCCGGGAAAAAAAGCTCTGCTTGTTGTCGAATAGTTAGAGCACCAGATTCTCCGCACACTGCTCTCAGTGTTTTGGAAGAAGAAACCCATTTCAGATCTTGATAGCCATAGGGCAGTAACATCATCTGACAAGCCCACAGTTATATTTTGGGGGGGGGGTGTACATTGTGAGGAAAGAGAAATCCAGGCGGCTGAACAGCGGAAAGTACCTGCAGTTGTAGCGGCGAGATCTTAACGCTGTACCTCTGGGGGCTGCTGGGCGAGGCCTGCTTTGGGGACACAGTGAAGGAGACCTGCATCCTCTCTCCCACCACCCGGCAGCGCACATTCTGTGGAGAGACACACCCCCCCCCCCCACCCGTCAGCCACGCAGAGCAGGAGAACTGATCTGGGATCAGGTCTGTACTGTCCCTCACAGGGTGTCCAATCTTATCCGCAAAGGGACGGTGTGGGTGCAGGTTTTAGTTTTAGCCTAGCAGCAAGACGCCTGATTCTACTTATCAAGGTCTTGATTGAAGACCGTTATTAGTTCGTTGAATCAGATGTCATAGTGGGTTAAAACAAAAGCCTGTACCCACACCGGTCCTTTGCGGATAACACTGGACTCATCTCAGAATCACTGTGGATACCATGATGAAGGATGTGGGCCACACTGCAATCCTGCACGAGGTTTCTGCTGACCGGCTAACTTTACCGTTCTCCTTCAGCCCAAAGGGCAACGAGTCCCTCGCCCTGGCAACGCTGTGTGTGTGTGTGTGTGTGTGTGTGTGTGCGTGTGTGTGTAGTGCGCGTGGGTGTGTGTGTGTAGTGCGCGTGTGTGTGTGTGTGTAGTGTGCGTGGGTGAGAGTGTGTGTAGTGCGCGTGGGTGAGTGTGTAGTGCGCGTGGGTGTGAGTGTGAGTGTGTGTGTGTGTGTGCGTATGTAGTGCGCATGGGTGTGTGTGTGAGTGTGTGTGTGTAGTGCGTGTGGGTGTGTGTGTGCGCGTGTGTGTGTGTGTGTGTGCGCGTGCGCGTGAGAGTGTGTGTGCAAACAATCAGCTTGAAAGCGGAAAGATGAATTGTTAGACGGGTGTTAAGGCGGCCGGCCATCTGCAGCTCAGGCCCCGTCATCACTTCTCTGGCTCTGCTGAGGTGTGCTGATTCCAAGGCAAAGGCTCTGTAATCTCCTCGCAGTGAGAACGCATTAAACTCCTACTAATCATTCAGGGGACACGACACAAAACTCCCACCGCACAAACCATGCAGGACAATACAGGCATCCGGCTTGCAAATGGACACGCCAGTTTAAAAAAATAAAATAAAAAAATACTTTTATGGGATTTCTGATAGTGACTGACAATCTGTGCTCGGCATCCACATATCGAACTGTCCAACAGAAAGAGCTCAGTACTACCCATTGGTTTTGTCCTTAGCCAAAGCCTTCTGTGGGGAAAATCCTATTAAACTCAAACATGCAGCAGGACTGAGAACACTGAGCTACTGGAAAACCCATAAACACTGAGCTAACTGACGAGTTCCTTGTTAAAATGTGCTTACAGCATGAATTTCCTAAAACGATACTGGCTCCAGTACACAATTTAAAACACACAGAAGATGACTGGGAATACCAGTAGGGCTAATGGGCAATGCATGACTCAAATATTGGCCACAGCTCTACTGAAATAAAGATGAGACTGCATTAAAATGGAATTGTCCAGTATTAAGAATGCTATTATTTACTTTGTAAATCGGGTGTATGTGAGAGGGACAGATCCACAGCGTAAAGGCAGAATGGCAAGCACCAAAATATGCATGTTGAAAAGCAGCATTGTAGTCAACAAGCCTTTACTCAATTCCTTAAATCATGGACACTAAAAATTGTTCCATCAGACAGGAGTGTATGCCACTTCCTGCAACACTGTCCTGAAAAGGAATAGTAGACATCCTGGGTGTGACTGAAGTTAAAACATAAAACAACCAAATAGACAAAAAAAAACAATCAATGCATCCCTTCAGGACCCGTACGGTTATACCCCGTAGTATCCCTCCAGAAGTGCACATCAGCGCAATGCTAAAGAGATTAACTTACCTTCAACTCGGTAGATTTGGTAAAGCTTGACACATGGCTCACTGCCAGTTCTGAAGCCTGAAAACCATCCTCTTCAAACGTTATCAGCACACCGCCCTGTATAACCAAAGCACGCCGACATCTCAATTTAAGTGAAGCACGGGGTAAGAACCACTGCGTATTTAAACAGGTACAGATGGACTAGAGACCTTCGATGTAAGGCATTTTAAGGTTTGGATTCCTCCCGTCCAAATTCTTGGCTAGTCCATAAATCCAAACCAGTTTATCATAAGCTGTTACCAAGCACATAACATTACCATAATTTATTACCAACTTCAGGAGCTTCAAGGAAGTCAGACCTGCAGCGCGCTGTCACGAGTTAAGTTAGCTAGCTAATGTTAGCCATCGCCAGTTCATTACAGTACCACTGCTTACAATTTCCTTAAAACATTAAGCCATTAAAGGTATCAGTATTTAAAGGGTTCCCGTTTACCTGCATCTAAACAGAACAAAGGTTTACCAAATCTTGCCACAGCTTTAACGTTAGTTGTAGCTATATATGGGGAAACCGTATGTAAGCAAGATAGCATAGCACGACAGCAATTCCCTAAAGATATTACAGTCACCAAAATAACGTTGTTTACAGTAAGCCGACTGGCTAGCCACATCCGCATTGATTTTTTTTTTTTTTTGGGAAATAACTGACTGCAAAATAAAAAATCTAAAACAAATAAATGCCTATAGCTAACCAGATCAGTTCAGTTGACTACACACGTAATGTTAGTGGATGCAAGAAATCCTAACCCTGGGCTTCTTCACTTCTTCGTTCAATGCGCTGATCCAGGCTTTCTTCCACTGACACCTCCAGCTTTTCAGTGACAGCGCCCAGTTCAGCAGGGCGTCCGCTTCGTCCCCATTTCTAATGTCATGGGCACTAACGTTACCGGCTCTTAAATCCCCCCAAAAATACTGAACAAGATACACAAGCAACGTAACAACAGAGGCGATAAACAGTGTGACCATACACAGCCATTGTAAACTGCTTACATTAAAATATGCGAGGAAACTTTCTATGACAGACATCTTTACTTTAGCTGACTAACCAGCACCCTTTAAAAGTATAAAACATTTGTTTTGCTCGCTGGTCAAATTCAAATTTGGTCTTTCGTCCGCTTTAGTTCAAAACTAGCTAGCTAACATTAGCTAAAATAGCCTACATTCAAATCTAGCCCAGACAAAGTAGGATTAAAAAAGTGCTTAACTCCATAACTAACGATGTTAACGTTACCTAGCGCTAGTTAACTCAGTTTCTGTGAATGAGATGGCGAGCACGGATATATTTATTTAACAATAAATTAAATGATGAAGCTTAACTTGTTACAACTGTCGATAAATCCTGTTCTTGCTTATCCAAGATAACCAACCTAAATAATGTAACGCATCAACCTGAAGACAACACATATGCTGCTGGATTAGCTAACTTAACGTTAATAAGTGGAGGTGACGCTTACGAAGCGCCAGCTAGCTATAGGAATGCAAAACTGAATGAGGAAAACAGCTCGCTAGCAATAGGGTAGCTAACGTTAGATTTGTTGTCTAGCCAAGTTATCTAAATATTTGTGAACCTGCTTTAAATACGGCCAACATTCAATCTAATTAGTTTATTATCCTGGCTAAATTAGCCAGCTGGCTACATAATGATCACCGTCCGGGCCTGCTGCATTTTAACTAACGTTAGTACAACAGCAGATCCAACGCTGCATTGTGAAGATTTGCGACCTCCCCGGCGTCGGGTAACTAGCTATCTTGCTAACTAACTAACAAAACCCTGGTAGACTGCTTTAGGTAGAGTCGGCCGGTTAACTATCTAGCTAGCCAGGCAACTACAAACTCGCTCACACAAACTGTTTTGCATAATCGAGCAATACATAGTCGCTTTAAAATTCAAAAATAAAAATTCCTGGGGGGAGCTCTGGGCATCACTGGCGAATCTTGTGAATGAAAACTCCCGTCGCAGTCCGAGTTCGCTGCGCTCTCCCCAGTCACACAGGGACCGTGTGAAGTCTCCAAATGTGATCGATGTGGCAATGTGTAACTAGCACAGACTACCATTCCCAGAATGCACATCAACTTCTTAAAGCGTCAACAACACATCGTTCCCACAATGCACAGCGACTTCTTAAAGCAGCAATGACATATTTGTGGAGTGACCAGGCCAGGGGTACAGGAACGGTCCTAAAGACCCACTGCTGTAGATATACTTTTTTAAATTTTTTTTATATTATTTGCTCAGTGTTAATCTTGGTTTCAGCGATAAGATTATTTAAGTAGGCCACGGTAGTAAGGTTTATGGAAGCTAATAACAATCAAAGTGGTGCAATCAGCATAAATTAGATAGCTAGCTAGCATTAGTCAGCAATGACTAAAACCATTGGTCAGTGGATTAAGCCAGGTAGGGCCCTTGGTGCTTTCCGTATTTTGTCTTGTGTTTACACATTTTGAGCCCCGCCCCTTGAGAAGCGACATTTTGACTGTATCGTTGTATTATTTTCACACAGAAGACTAGCACACGTCAGCTAACTAAATGCATGTAATGTTAGCACACATCTAGCTAATTAATATCGACTCAGACTAAGAAAACGTATCAAGCTACATTATCTAACATTTATTTAACATAGCTAGTCTGTTATAATCCACACACATAAACTAGGTAAATCATTACAAGTGTAACGTTAGCTAGCTTGCCATACATTTTGACATCCATCGAAGGGAGCAATATTGTAAAGAATAATATAACGTTAGCGCTTGGTTTCCCCAACCCCACCCTGGCTAGCTGTAGTTAAGCTGCTTCTCTGATCTCCTCCTGCGACTGCGAGGAATCAAATCACAATATGAACTGCCGTTCGGAAGTGTTGGAGGTGTCCGTGGAGGGCAGGCAGGTTGACGAGGCCATGTTGGCTCTGCTGCATACGATTCTGCTGCACCGCAGCACCGGGAAATTTCACTACAAGAAAGAGGGCACTTATTCCATAGGCACCGTTGGCACACAGGACATTGACTGCGACTTCATCGATTTCAGCTTTGTTCGCGTGTCCTCCGAGGAACTGGACAGAGCCATTAGGAAAGCAGTCGGGGAGTTCAAGGTAACTTGCGTAACGTTATAACAAGTTTCACCCTAGTTAACATTACTAGAGTACATAATAACTAGAGTACTAGGACCTAATACCGAGTAGCAAGTAGCAAGATGATCATTCAAGATACGATTTGGGTAACTAAATGCTACATTTCTCAGCCACCTGTTTGAGAATAAGGGTAATTTAACACGAAAAGTGGATTTTGACACCCACCATCTCAGATTGTTCTGAAATGTTTCGTGTAATTAGTTAAAGGCAGATAAGATAAGCATTAATGTAACATTATTTTGTATAAATATAATTTGATCTGTTAAATCAAGCTAGTTGAGGCCCTCAAATTGTACATTTTATTTTTGTACAGTTCACATAATATTCATTAAATAAAATACCTGTTTTTACCAAACCGCTTCCTGATAACGATTAGGACATGAGGAATCAAATAGTCAAAATCCACCCACGGACCCCCGAACCCCACTCCAATCCCACCACAACAAACGGTATATAACATCAGTGCTCTATGTTTTGATGTTCTATGGCTTATAGTACCGTGTCTTGGTTATTTTCCTCTGTACAGATTAATCAGTCATTTAAGTTGTTTATTTTATGATCCATTGTAAAATGTGATAGTACCTGTTTCTGATAACCAGATGTCGCTGTACTGGTCCACCCTTTAAGTTGAGAATAGCATCAGGTTTTACAAATTCAGGGTTATCAGTATCATTTGAAAGCAAAGCTTTAAATTAACATTGAAGACACTGTTTTCATCACCTTTTTAATCTAATAACAGAAACAGCACCATCTGGTGGCTAGAACCTTGACGTATCAGAACCTAAGACTGTATAATGGGACAAAACAAAATAACTTAATTGACTCATTAGTCTGTACAGGGGAAAATAACCGTCACCATATTCACTGGGAATACATTAGATAGTATACAGAATCAGTCCTCCAAGCCATAGCTCCATGATACTGATCAAACATCGACAACTGATGTTTTATACCGTCTGTTGTGGTGGAATTAGGGTGGAGTTCAGAGGGTCCAAGGGCAGATTTTGACCATTTATTTGGATTCCCAAAATTAGGAAGGATTTTGGTCCATATTGGATTCAGGATACTCAGGATATTTAATGAATATTATGTGAACCATACCAAGCTTTATTTATCACAGATCAAATTATATTTCTACAAAATAACGTTACACGAATGCCTATCTTAACTGTTTATAACTACAAGAAATATTTCAGAACAATTTGAGATTTTGGGTGTCATGGTGTGCGAAAGGACATTGAATGATCCATAATTAAGTTGAAACCACATTACTTTGGTACCCCATTTGGTTCAGCTCTGTATTTAAGGTGACTTCTTTCTGATGGCTCGTCTATCTGCATCATGTATGTTCAGTAGACACAGAAACGCTTGGTTTATTCATGAGCATCAATTGATGTTGTGATTCACAGGAAGCGTTGGGGAACTCTGGGAGTGACGGAATGGGTCAGATTTCCTTGGAGTTCTACCAGAAGAAGAAGTCCCGTTGGCCGTTCTCGGACGAGTGCATCCCCTGGGAGGTCTGGAGCGTCAAAGTGAACGTCGTCAACTTGGCCAACGAGCAAGAGAGGCAGATCTGCCGCGAGAAAGTGGGCGAGAAGCTGGGCGAGAAAGTCATTAACATCGTGGAGGTGATCAACCGCCACGAGTACCTGCCCAAGATGCCCACGCAGTCCGAGGTGGACAACGTGTTCGACACCGGCCTCAAAGACGTCCAGCCTTACCTCTACAAGATCACGTACCAAATCACAGACTCGCTTGGGACCTCGGTGAGCACCACCATGAGGAGACTCATCAAGGACACCTTGGCACTTTAGATACCCGTTTGTGGAACGGAACGTAGCCATACCGACTTATTGGACCACGCAAAATAATTTACTCGTAGGTAGACTCGATGACTGACATAGACTAGCTAGCTAGTATTCTTATTTTGAAGTCCTCAATAAATTACTGACTTTCCACACACTGGGATAGGGCGCAGGTCCGGACGCCCTTTCAGAACAAAAAAGAAAATATGCGCGGTAAAAATTTAAATATGTAAAATATCTCTAGCTATTTGTAGTAGTAGTAGTGTTTTGTACAAAGAAAGCTCGTAAATGATTGATTACCCATTAAGGGTTAAAACTGAAAAACCTGAACAGCACGCATATGTACAAATAAACTGAGTTGAAAATGAAGTCGATAACTTCAATGCAGAAAATACCGTATTTGTGAGATGGGACATATCCTTAAATGTTGTATAACATTTTGATGTATTTCTACAAATAAATTTGTCTTCATAAAAGTACAGAAATAAATATCTTTGATTTTGGTTCATCAGATGGGACATTTTCCAAACAAAAATTTAGGTGACTGATAGATAATAATGTAGAGATAATTTACTAAAAACCAAAGATCGATTGGTTTAGATGCACATCATCGTTTCACTGGAGATGATCTGACAGCTAATATTGGATATTTATCCTACTTCAGATGAGAATACATTACTTCTCCATTTATGTATTTCTTTGTTCCTCAGAATGGGTAATTGCAGTTTGTGGAATTTTTGAACGTGCTCCTCCTTTGACCTTGATTTTCCATGATTCCAGTCTCTCGTGTCCCCCAGAGCCCCACCAGAGCAAACAGCATTCCCAAATTCACTTCCTGATTTTCAGCCAAGAAATGTAGTAATTCCTGTTTAAGTGGCTGAAATAGTTTGGGGGAAAAAACATCTCTGTGACCTGTGGCACTGACCATCTGTCACAGGGGGAGGACAGTTTCCATTCGCCTCTTTGTGTTTTACATAATCGCAGTTTGCCATTGTTTCCAGATCGCGGCAGCTCCGGAACACTTTGCCACAGCCCTCGTCTCCGAGCGCAATAGCGCACGCGAGGGAGCCTTCGACCAACGAGCGAGTTGCTTCACGCGCGGCATGGCAACGTTCAAATACTGTACAACAATGACTACTCAGTTGCGGGATGCACACTACGCAGCTAAAGGCCTCACTGTAGTCCACATGGGAGATTAATGTCGCGACAACTTGTGTAACAAAAGGCACGTCAGCTCTGGTCTCTTGTTGGCTGCCAACACGATGTGCTTTCCAATACGCTAAACCCGTTGATATCATGGTTTTCCCTAGGTATTAATAGCGGAGGTGCTGAACCTCCGCCGAAATCACGAGCACCTCCGCAAACGGCAGTGAAAGATCAATGAAACTTCAGACTCGGATCTCCGTGGAAAGGGAAAAGGCACACAGGCGCTATTTAACACAATTGTCATGTTTTCAGCAGGTCAGGTGTATGTTAGAATACCACGGATCGCCACTTCTCGCCCCCCGCGGTTTACCCTCTGACACACTTCCTCATCCTCTTATTTTCCTGGGGGAAACCTTGGATATAGTGTCTGAAATTTTTTCAACACTTTTTTAAAATGTTAACATAATCTTCAAAGTCTATTTTTAAGACGGGGGAAATAAAATGCACTGAATTCAGTGGAACCTGTACCTATATGAGAAATCATATTCATATCCTCTGGAGATCACAACCAATAATTCATGCTATGACATTTATATTTTGTTCATATTAATATTTTCAATATGTTTTTTTATGATGAGTTAAATGTAATTCAGTGTTTATGTGGGTAAAGTTTGTACAGCTGTAGCATTTAAGCAAATAATTACAATATAACAGCTGGAGCAAAATATTGGTGGTAACCTGCAGTTGTGTAAAATGGAACCGATATACTGTAAGCAGGAAAATCTCTATTACTCTGTGATTGTAAGCAGTTGTATCGCGAGACTTTTCAGATAAGAGTAATTAAGGCTTAGAAGCCCAGTACACCCAGAGAATGTCAAAACAGCCACTGCAGTGGCTCTCTTTATTTTTAGTAACTAAGAAAACCAAGAACAGTAGAAAAAAGCACTAACACAAAACTGATGCAGTTTGAAGCCACAATTTTGCAATCCATATCATTACAAATATTAAAGTTATTGCAGTGATACCACAGTAATACCAAAAAGATATAATCTTCAAAAACAGGGAGATTACAGTTAAAAAACTGAACAACGATTTTTACAAATGCTGCTGTATACATCATATCAAATGTGTCCATTCTATGCATTCGATGTCTTACAATCTTCCAAAATATTCTAAAAATGTCTAAGGGTGTGGCATGACATTGTTGTTTTGTATCCTCTGAGTTTACAAACCAACAACTTCAGAGTAAAGTGTATTTAAACTTTGGTGGGGTGGGGTGGGGTGGGGAGGGCATGTCTAAGGTTGTGGCATGATATTAAATAAATTGAGTTAATCCAACCTGACAACAAGAGCTGAAGTCACAATAAAAAAAATAAAAAAAATAAACTGCCATGTTTAATACTGTTTAACCTTAGTGCTTTTGCCAATTCTGCGAGGTTAAAAATAAAAGAGACAAACCAGGTGGTTCAGAATGGAAAATATGGCATTCCATCAACATGCTACTAGTCCGGTTTCAGGCCACGTACTAGGTACCATAAATAATCTCAATCTGGTAAAAAGTGTCTAACTTGTTCCTGAGGGTTTTAGACATACTGTATGGTACACGAGGTACCAATGCACCCTCTTACTAAGTACTTATGTACTGAAGTACTGATACAGCACCCTACAGCTGTGTGCTATATAAAATTGAGAAAGCAGGTATTCTGTGTGCAAAACATTTGTAGTAATTACTTTAAACAATAAGCTTCTACCATGCACCACATAGAGGAAAAAGCAATCCTTCCCCCACATTTTATATAGGTGTGTTTCATCTCATACGACCATGAATACAGTTTGATTTTTAAAAAATCAATAAGCAACACTACTTATGTATACGAACGCAGTGTTTAAAGTGACACTGGCTTCATCTGAAACAATAGAAAATAAATCAGACCTTTATTTTAAAAATTGTAATATCTTAAAGGTACATTTCATTTAGGGAGTCACAGATCCACATATATATTATACTTGAGTGCTAAAGATCACAATAAGTAAACTTCTCAAACTGACTGGGAAAAGGTAGTAAGATAATAAAGACTACGTGGAAATATGTGGTTTCATGTGATTTTATCAAAATTATCGAAGGTTTGAGGAGGTTTTTGAAGGTGCATATCAGAGCTGTGGTCAATTCTCTGAACTAATTTAATATAAAGTTGCCTGACTGCAGTTGGTAATTGAGCAAATTGTTAGCTCGGGAATCTTTGGAATTCAAATCAACCTAAATTACAATTATTCACTAACAGATTTAATATTTGAAATACAAATACGAAATATATACTGCCATCGCTCTCTTGGCCACAAATAGGCAATCTAGTTCCTGAGCTTTGATGTGTTAGAGCACAAGTCTACAGAAAACATTGTAACAGTGAGTTGTAACGGCTACAGTATTTCCCCAGCCAAATTATGGATAATTATGCAATGTCGACATGTCAATGGAATTGGGGTAGCATTAGCATGACCTTCACTGATATCCAAGGAAAACTATCCATAACAATAAATATGTTTACAGTTCATTCAGGGCTGCAGTACAAAAGAGAACTGCAGTACAATTCTATAAAATTTGTTTTAGGCTTAAATTAAGTATTCATAAGTGGACTTTTTTTGCCTTGACTTTCTTTCCAGGCATCACAGCACAGTTCATTTTCCAATTAGCTCACTGTCCCCAAATCTCACTGAAGAAATGTGTGGATCCCAAGCAGTTAATTGGCTGCAGGGGTTTGATTTAAATGTGGAAGTGATAGCACCCTATCTGTCAGAGGAATTAGGCTATAACAGACACTGTGAAAGTTGCCCCAACTCTGTTCCTATCACATGTTTTCCAGCTGGTTTATACTGATGTCAGACTGAAAGACACTGGAAAAACCCAGACATCTCAAGTTCTTTACCAGCAACCAAATATCCCCACATTTGTCTTTGAGTAAAAAAAACAACTTGAGCTAATACATATTTACAGCCTGCTGGTAATAGTAAAATCTGACATCCTTTTCTAAGCAGCAAACAATTTGAAGCTAAACTGAATAAATGTACAGTATATATTCCCAACACAAAAAACTGTTAATTTAACCATTGTAAAACAACATACTTATAGCCATTTACCTAGACTATACTATGCCCCCCAGAAATCAGACAAAACAAACACAGGCAAGGCAGCTGATGTTAGGCCTAGTGGAAAAACAAAATGGGAGTAACATGTTTTATAAAACGGTCTTGAATTTTAGAAATATTAAAACCCAGCAGAATACA
Organism: Synaphobranchus kaupii; assembly: GCA_029718625.1. Taxonomy (NCBI): domain Eukaryota; kingdom Metazoa; phylum Chordata; class Actinopteri; order Anguilliformes; family Synaphobranchidae; genus Synaphobranchus; species Synaphobranchus kaupii. Next base: position 17,510,310 of record CM056389.1, read on the forward strand.
TAACAACCAATGAATCTGAGAGTTTTATCTGTGCCATGCTGTCTATAAACAGTGCTGCCCCAGACAGCTACAGAAAGGCAGAGATAACAGAGGTAACAATTTCATATCACCCACCACACAATTACTAGTCTTCTGCAAGAGCACTTAAATTACGAAAAACTGTACATTTCTTATTTAATAAAGCACTTTCAAAAGATTTTTTTATGATGTACAGAGTTTCACTGGTATATCAGTGGTGCTTAAATTCCAAGATTCTTCGGCAAAGCATGAAACTACAGTGAAGAGAAGCGATATATTTAAAAACAAAATGGCAAAAGTATATATACATTCATACGCCATCCCAAACAACCACTTTTACACACATATATATATATATATATATCTAATATATTGACACTGTTAACAATAAGGCCTGGATGGCAAACTATATTTTGTCAGCCTGTCTGTAACTCATCCACCTTGGATTTTACCAGAAATCTGTTTTTTGGGAATGTTCAGATTAGAAATGACTGTCTGTTTATGTAGAATACAACCCACCCCCCCCCCCCCCCCCCAAAAAAAACTGTATTCTGTCCTGTTTTCTGGTCAAACTTAAATAAAAATAATAAAACTTGAGGCCAAGGACATAGATCTCATTTAAATTTGTTTTTTTTTGGGGGGGGGCAACAAACAGGAAATTTTCTTCAGGATTTTCTTTTTTGGGGACAATAACAGTCTCACCAAATACAACATGATAATATTCGGGAGACCATTTGATGTTTTTCCAAAGTTAGGGGAAATGTCCCCCTGTGACCTACGTCCATGCTTGAGGCTCGGTAGCGTTTCAAATAATTTCAGGAAATAGCATGCTTATCCCCAGGGTGAGCAGCAACCCAGCCAGCCACGTGGCATTTAAAAAATGTTTTAAGATTGTGAAAGTTGTGAACTTGCACTCTTGTAACTTTGTCAGGTCACAATAATGTCTATAAATTGCTTTCTGGCAGTAAAAGTATAACTGTGATCTGGACCTACTTACAATGTAGGTAGAAAGTTGTGGTTTGAGTGTGAGAGTTATGAAAACATTGCTACAGTGTTACCACAACCTTACACAACCGTACTGCAATGTTTCACAGTTGCAATAGCATTTTGTGCTAGCTGGGTAACTTATTTTTCAATGGAAACAAATGAAAACTATCATGTTTGGAAAAAAAAAAAAAGAATGAACAGTCCAGTCAATTAAAACAAGTTACAAATCACTTGCACTCTCTATGAGAAAAAAAGTCTATAAGATATAAAATATGATTTTGACTATTTTTAAATGGATACATTTAAAACTCTGGTTTAGACAGGTGGATATTTATACAAATCAATTCACAAAAAGTAAACAAATTGTCCTAAAAATTGTCCTGCTTTGCCAGCAGGAATTGTGAGATCAGTTTGCTTCCACCTTTTGAAGTTAATATTTGACCACTTGAAATCACACACTGTGCTATGGGTTTGTGTGGCTCTGTTCATGGCTCCAGAGACTAAAGGCGGTCTTGAAGGTCCTGTGACAGAGCTTGCACATGTATTGCCTCTTAAAAGTTAGGGCAGAGAGGGTAGGTGCGTGGTAAAACAGAGTGTCTGATTCCTGAGGAGTGAGAGGCTTGTCCGCGGCATCTGCCTTTGGCGGGAGCCCCCCTTCTGGTTTCTCCTGATCCCGATTCTTGAATTTGGTAAGCGGCGCCCCTGCTGCCTCTGGTGGTCCTGGCTGCGCGGATTTGGGAGAGGGCGCCCGAGGTGGTCCAGACGGCCAGGGAGCGGACGTGGCCGGAGGCGGAGAGGGGGACGGGGACGAGGAACGTCTGTCGCCCTCCCGGGATCCGAGAGCCTCCTCCTGAGTGGCCATGTGCGACTGGAAGTGGCTCCAGAGGCGGAAGTTGGTTCGGAAGGCCTTGTTGCAGATGTGGCAGATGAAGGGCTTGATGTGGCACAGCAGCTCCTGGTGGCGCTCCAGCTGCTTGTGAGTGCTGAAGAGCTTGCCGCACTTCTCGCACGGCCACACGCCGGGCTCCTCGGGGCCCGCCTCCGCCAACGGCGCCTGCCCCATCCGGTCGTCCACCGCCTCCTCCTGCGGCTCCTCCTTCACCTTCAGCTCCCCCGGGCGGTGGGAGGTACTCAGGTCCTCCGCCGCGAAGGACGAGTCCTCCGAGTCGAACATGACCGGCCCGGAGGAGTCGCTGTAAACCACCTCGTCTTTGGAGCTCCCCGCACTCGCGGGCTGCAGGCCGGGGCCCAGCGGCTGGAGGTGCTCGGAGAGGTGCTCGCCATTGTTCTCCTGGAGGCCGAGGGACATCTGCTCCTCCACGGTCATCATGTTCTGATTATGCACCTCCACCTGGTGCCGCCATATGCTGAAGGAGGACTTGAAGGTGCGCATGCACTCCAGGCAGGTCAGCTTCTTGTACTCGCAGTGGGTTTCGTGCTCCTTCTTGACCGCCGGGCTGGAGAACCTGAGGCCGCAGTACGGGCACACGGTCGCGTGTCGGCAGCCCCTCTCGTGGTTCCCCTGCTCGAACAGCGAGGTCAGTTTCTCGTTGCAAAGCCGGCAAGGGTAGACGTCTTTGCCCTTGTTCTCCTTTAAATTAACCGTCTGGTCCTGTGTCTGGAGGAGTTCGTCCTCTCTTTGTGCCTCCTGTTCAGACTTCTCTCCGTTGTGCATCTTTAGATGCTGCCTGTACTGAGACTGGAACCAGAACAACTTCCCGCAGTAAGGACACATGTAACTCCTGGACCTCCTCAGACTCCTTTTACCGAAAGGCTGCGACTGCAGGCCCCCCTGCTTGTTTCGCCTGAGCTTCATAATCAGAGCTTTCTTGATTTCTCTTTCACGCACGATGTCAATCAGCTTCCTCTGGAACTTCTCATCAAGGACGGTGTAGGAGCTGGAGGAAGGAGCCGGGTTCTGTACCACCCCGTGCTGAGTCTGGCAGTGCGTCCACACTTTGAAGTTTGTATGAAACCGTTTGTGGCAGATGTCACAGGAGTAGGGCTTTTCTGGGTTGTGGTACATGTTCACGTGGCGGTACAGTCCCGCGTTCGACCGGAAAACCTTCAGGCAATTCCAGCATTTGAACATTCTGCTCTGCCTGGATTCTCCCGTTTCGTTGTTGCCCTCCTTGTCAAAACCATGAGGCAAGGCGGTAAGCCGGTGGTCCTCCGGTGCGAAATCTGCTTCACTCAAACCCCGGGACTTCTTAATGGGATTCCTCCTGCCGTCCAGTCTAGCCTTTCTCTTTCCTGAATGTTTGAAGAATCCTCTGGGCCCCTCGTCAAAGTTAATTTGAAAGTCCCTGAAGTTCACAGGCAAGTTGTCGCCGACGGTGATACGTATGATGTCAGACGGGTCAGCGAGGGGGCTGCTGGGCTCCGTCTTCACGTGGACCTCGGCCGCGTGCGCGTCTTCCTCGTCGTATCTGTTGCAGTGCCTGGACTTGAGAATCAACGGCGGGACCGCGTTTGACTTGGGCGGTTTGTGCTCCGCCGGCTCGGCGTCGGTTGGATTCTTGGCAGCCATCTTAACCACGGACTGCTCTCGACTCTGTGAGGTCTTGAGTTCCAGGGCCGGGGAGAAGACCGGAACAGGGCTGTCCATTGATAGAGATCTGCGCAAAAGGCTTTTTATGAGCGGACCGCTGCGGTCAATGGTCTGGCCTGACTCACTGGCCTGGCCCGGAGAAGCCTGCTTGGGATTGTACAAGTGGGGAAGCGGCTCGTCTCTAAAGCCCACAGCGTCGGCCTGCAGCCTGCTGTGCTGTATCTGAGATTCGCTAAAGGAGACGGAGGAGGTCAGCTGCGGCCGCGTGCACGACGTGAGAGCCGCCCTCTCCCTCAAGAGGGAGACCGACGGGCGAGACTTGCCGTCAGGATTCCCGGTGGGTTCTGCAGACTTTCTGGGGATGGGTGTCGCTTTCCTCAAAGTTTCATTAGCCTCGTCTTGTCCTTTGGACTGGGAAGGTTTGCCCGCAGCCTTAGCAGACGTTACATATTTGGACCCTGTGACGGTTGTCTGTGTCGATGTCGTTTTCCCTAGTGGATTTAGGCCTTTGTGATGAGAAGAACTGGCACTCGGTGGATCGCCGCGGCTCTGACGTACGATGACGCTTCTTTGCTGGTAACTGTTGTCGTCCTCCTCCGAAAAAGACATCCTCTTTCTGGAGACGCTGTAAGAGACCTGAGGCTTAGTCGACATTATGTTGGTCAGAAACGGGATCCCTAAACTGTATCCCAGCTCTTGTATGGCCGCGAGGCTGCCTTTGTCCACAAACAGAGACGAGGAGTAGATGTAATTCAGCACATTCTCGAAGGCGTCCGGCTCGCAGAAATCCAGCTGGACAGCGGCCTGGGCTCCGGATTCCCTCCTAGCAAAGAGGGAGTGGAAATACTCGCTGCTGGCGGCCAGAATGCTCTTGTGAGCCTGGTACTTCTGGTCCCCGACGATCAAGATGACATCACAGAGCTGACCTTTCAGACGCTGCTCGTTGAGCATACCCAGCAGGGAGATGGCATGTGCAGGGTTTACGTAGTGCACCAGGCTCTCCATCGTGGCTGTCGGAAACAAATATAAAACAAAATAAAGATTTGACTCCACATCCAATTTGTTTCAGTGTTTATGACTAGGCTATCTTCTATCTGAGGTGTTCTGTGTCATAAAGGACTATATTGTTTGTGTAATAAAGGACTATGTTGTTGTTTTTGTTTTTTTTTTATAAAAAAAAAAAAAACAGTCTTTAATTTAGAGCAGGGCTATTCAACTCTGGTGCTGCTGGGTTAGCTGGTTTTTGAATAAAATCAATAACCAGTTCAGTCCAAGAAATCAGATCAGGTGAGTTAACTGTCTAAGAAACTGTTTTATTTGAGCCCTGATATGCAGTCTTTTATAGTTTTGTAATGTGAACACACATAAAAAGCTGCTTTTGTATAAATTACTTGCACACTCCGCAACTACAGTACCCAGAACCAAACACTCCTCACTGAATGACGTTTTCTAAGCTGGCCCTTATTAGACAGTTCAAACCCTGACAAATGTTATGACTTGCCTAGTCTAGTTCTTTGTGATTCTACCTTAAATCAACCAGATCTTTGCTGCTGTATGCATTTCTTTTCACTGAGTCATATTTGGGTTAGTTTAGCATTTTTGTTATTGTATTACTTTAATACATAACATATTAATTTCAGAAGTGCATTTAAGTGCAAGTGCATGCAGTGTCATGTAAATGCTAACCACTTAAAACACCTTTTTCCAAGGCTTTTTGTTTTTTGCTAGGATGATCTGCACTGAATAATAAAAATGATCTTTTTGCACATTCCTGTAATCACATAAATGAGTGCATTCGTACTTTACTAAAGCTTTTTTAATAACAGTGCCAAACATCCACATGTAAGTTTTTGAAAAGTAAAATATTAAAATCTATTTAATTTTTGTTTTTTAAACTATTAAAATGTTATGAGTTAACACAAAGCTCAACATAACTATCCACGGTCCTCCAAATGCCGGTTAGATTACTTATTTTAAAAAAACACATTGTATTTAAATAAACATAACTGAAACGCTATTTTCAGATATGTGGTAACCGGAAAGCCTAAATTCAGGCATAAAGCATTGAATTATGCGCATGCGTATGTCACAGTCCTTTTACGGGTTGAACCTGGAAGTCGCTTGTATCAAGTCTAACGTTAAATATATTTACAAGGCCTAACTAAGATAGCTTATTTCGTGTTATCGTCGTAGTTCTGGCAATTTGGTTTCAAAAACGAAGTGCTCGGTCGCTTGCTAGTTTGCTAAGAAGATAGCTACATGGAGTTACATTTGTCACTTCGCACATGACAGACATGCATCTAGCTAGCTAGACCCCGTGGCTCGTATACACTCACTCAGACAATTATCCCGAAACAACAATGTAATGACGCTAATCCAAACACAAAGCTCTTTACTGCACACGCAAGCCCGCGACAGTCCAAATACAGACAGAGAAAAACAGTGTGGTCAAATGAGCCTGCGCACACGCCATCTCCTGTCATTTCTCTGAAAGAGCGCAGACGCAGCATCCAAAACGGGCACTGCAGATTCGCTTGTGAGAGGAGAAAGAGAAAGAAATCACCTCAGCGTTACGTCAGGAAAGGACGCTTTTCCCAAACATAAACAGATAAGATAACTCAAGCAGTAGGAGCTATATTCAACCAAAGTGGTCTCATACTTTAACTCACCCTTTCGATTTACTTTAGTTGCCGTGGAGCACCTAAAAATACTATTTTAGAATTCCGTTAAGCGTGTGGCAGTCATGATTCCATCCATCTTGTACTTGACGTCATCCCACACAAGGGATGAGGTCATCGCAAAGAACGCTCGTCACGTGCACTCCGCTCCGATAGGCTGCTTTCTCTCTGAAGGCGTGTGTATAGGAAACGACTACGGAAATAACAGATTTCTAACAGAAGAAGCTTGCACGTCTGCAGAGACTTACTTAAAGAGACAGCTTGTCCTTTACTTCCCAGTGATGTAAACATGCAATTTGGGAACATGTAAAAATCATAAGGTTTCATATGTAATTTTTATTTTAGCCAATTTTACCAACAGACAAATAACCTTTGGTATTATTATTATTATTATTATTATTATTATTATTATTATTATTGTTATTATTATATTGCCATCAACATTATCATCAACAACATCTCATTACAATTACCATGTGTCAGACACACCTCAGACCACAAGTTTATTCACGTCAGAAAAAAAGTTACGGTACACCCATTACCAGCTGTAATATGATATGTCAACCATGCTGTACAGCCACATTCTTCCGCCTTCTCACACCCCAATCAATGACACATTATCAGTGAGTACACGTTCTTCCCTCTTCATCAAAAACATGTGCCACTTTCAGGTTCAATTTCCCATCACCTTAGAAGTCCCCTTGAAACAAATTAGGCCCAGGTAATTAAAAACTGACACTTATGCACCGAGAGTAGTATTTATTTGGGCTTGCAGAAGGCCAGACGTGTTTGCTCGGCACTGAGTGTCTTTTCCAGACAACACGGCGAGATCGTTGTGCCTCCCTGGGCCTAGGGGATTGGTGGCCATGGTGCTGTTGTTAGGGATCGCTCCAGAGCACACTGTGTGGTGCATCGTTTGCCTGCTACCAGCTCTGCGTCAAGGGTGCAGTCACTCCACGGCTCCTCCTCCTGCCTAATACGCACATCGCTTTGCCTTGGAATTACATGGCCAGTTGTTTACATACGGATGATTTTAATTAGTGATAATTCACAGCGCAATAGTGATTAGCAGCTAATCGTCAATTATGTAGATAATATGTAATTTGTTTTTAATTGCTGGTGTAATAATAATGTGTAGCATGTTTAATGCAGCCTTTACATTACAAAGGAGTAGTCGGTTAATTTATATACTCCCATATCTCCTGATTGTGTGTTAATGTTTTCACAGGATGAATTATGATCTTAAAAGCAACCTTTCACTGAATATAAAATTACCAAAATATATTCACTGGGACACTGTTGTTATAGTACATAGCCAAGACCAAGAGTCCAGCACATGAGAAATAAAGCACAAATTATTAAAAATGATAAATTATCAAATAAATGCATCATTTTAATATGGAATTTTGAGATCTGACTGAGATACCATGTATAAAGCTGCTTTCCTGAATGTTCTAATTGACAGAGCCAGTGTCTCAGGAGCACAGATCAAACACTGCCATGGTTACCTGTGAGGAAAGCATGTCACCTGGGACAAACAATGCTGCTTTCAAACGTGTACATTCTATCCCTCTGGCATTGCAAACAAAGTTAATTGCCGATACTGCCAGTACGAGGCTATAACAGGACTATAAAATGAAGCAACATCTTCTGAATTAGAGTGGTGATTAGCATCAGTCTTTTACCTCCAAAACATACTTTTTTTGCCTTTTGCATATAAAATAATTAAGCTGAGTAAATGAATATTTCAATAAGTGTTTATCCCTTGTATTGTAAATGGGTGTGAATAAATGGCACTGATTTCTCTTCTGGTCAAAAGTGCTGCCTGGACGGTGGCCTCACTTTTTCCACACAAACGCGAAAGGTGAGGATCTTCACTACAGCAAGTGAAGCAGGTGAAATATAATTAGTTTCAAAAGCAGTAGGTTCACATGTGAATTCCCATTGGTAATTAATATTTACATTTAAATCTTATCCTGAGAGACCTACACTGCTAATGTTTTACACACAATCAAGTTGTAAAGCTGGATATGTATATTAAGCAATCTGGTTCAAGTGTCCAATGGCAGCACCCTACCTGGGAATCGAAACTGTAACCTCTGAGTTGCGATAATCCCCTAACCACACCTCTGCCCTGAAAAGCAAACAGGCAAATAAACAATAAATAAAACAAAAAAACTGGGTAGCCTAAATGTAAATGTTTCTCAGCATGTTACTGACTGGTGTTTCTGTTGTGTTAAATACATGTGAAATACACCCAAAAATATAAACTTTCCAAGTTTGCTCATGCCATGCTCAAGCCGCATCAAAAGAAGTTGATATAGAGAAGCCTGCGTGTTAACAAACCTTGGCAACGGAGGTGGGAAAAGATCTCAATAGGGCTTCTGAATCGCTGGGTGGTGGCAACCCAGCCTGCCGCACTCCAGGGACTGGAAGAGGGCGAGCCTCCTCCAGCAGCACCATCTCTGACTTACCGAGACGGCAGGGAGGTGCACGCCACAAACTGGGGTTTGATACGCCGCGGCCCTTCATTTCTCACCTCAAAGATGCGCTGGATCTTCTCCGCCTGTGTTGCTGCATCCTTCCTCGGACTCAGCCTGGAACACAACACCATGTTCGAAGGTGGGTGAGAGAGGGCGGCAAAAAGCTCGCCGTCCGTGACGCACCTCTGCATTTCATCAGCCGCCTTCGGTCAAAGATATTCCAGACACTGCAATAAATGTCAATAACATTATTTTGTTCTCCTTAGAAACAGAAAGGCGACGCTTAGGCTGCTGTTTGGAATTTGCTTAAATAAAGCACATAATGCAAGCTGCAATATTTCAATAAGTGTCTCTCCCTTGTATTGTAAATGCCCCGCCAAGCCGTAACTTGGCGGATGGCATACCTGCCATCCCAATGAGTGTGAATAAATGGCTTTGGAACTTGGCTCTATAATTTATATATCTTGCTGAAAATGTATGCTAGCACGTAGGCCTACTGCAGCCACCAGAAAAATTATAACCACTGGGCTCGACCCGTTTTATCTCACTGATGTTTGAAGCTAGAGAATTGCTGTGATCTCTACTTTTGTAGGCTACATTTCACCATTCTCAAGCATGCTGAGGACTGACAATACAATGTCAATGACAAAATTTTGAGAGAAAAAAACGTGTTATATATATTATATTATCTGCAATTCCCCCTGTTATTTCAGGATATGACCTATCCTTATCGGGTTACAACTTATGCACGAAAACAAAGATCGTGAACAGCAGCAAAGTGATGTCATACAAGACCTCCTATTCAGAGAGAACGCCTTGTGGAGGCTGGCTACCCTGGAAGACATGTCAGAAGACCCTCTATAAAACGGCATACAAGACTGTGGTTGTCCAGGTTACAGAAAACACCACTACGTGCTGTGATGGATACGTACAAGTCGGCAGCTATTGTGCTTTACGTAAGTCCGGCTCTCGTGGAGGAAATGTACTGATTAAAGCTAAAAGCCTTCATTTTTCTTTATAACGCAAAACACAAGACATTTGTTTTTTGGTAGCACCAGTTGTCATGGAAATTGTATTTTTGCAGTACCAAATACAGACACAGGGTGAGGCTGTGGAACAACAAACAACAAATAAGACGTTTCCAAAAGAAGACCGGTTGTCCCGTTGTGCATTTTTCAGTGGGAGTTTATGTGTTTTGCTGTTTTCTCTTTCTTTTTTCTTCGTCTTACCATTGCAGCTTTGAGCGAGAGTGCACAGTTCACTGCCAAGCCCGGCTCTTGCCCCGATAATATAACGACAGATTACGGTCCGTGCGCATGGGACACTGATTGCTCTTCTGGTCAGAAGTGCTGCATGGACGGAGGCCTCTCTTTTTGCACAGACGCAAACGCTAAAGGTGAGGATCTCCGCTACAGCAAGCAGGTGAAATACAATTCGTTTCAAAAGAAGTAGGTTCACATGTGGATTCCCATTGGTAATTAACATTTACATTTAAATCTTATCTGGAGGGACTTATGTTTTACACACAATCAAGTTGTAAAGCTGGATATTTATATTAAGCAATCTGGTTTCCGTTTCTTGCTCAAGGGTAGCACCCTACCTGGGAATCGAAACTGTAACCTCTGAGTCCCTGTAATCCCCTAACCATTAGTCTACACCTCTGCCCTAAAAGACAAACAAGCAAATAAACAATAAACAACAACAATAACAAAAAAAAAAAAACTGGGTAGCCTAAATGTAAATGTTTCTCAGCATGTCACTGACTGGTGTTTCTGTTGTGTAAAATAAAATTAAGGACACTTATGTGAAATACGTCACTACTGCTATCCCTTGAAATGTTATTAATATTTCATATGAGATAAAAGGACAATTATATTCCAGCATACTTGGATACCTATTGACTGGAATTATGTTCTTACTGTATACTTTTCCCCACAGGGAAATTACATCTGTTTATTGAGGTATGAAGGAAATACAGATGGTTATCTCCATTGAACCTGTCTGAGTGCAACTGAAGCTCACAGTTTACTGTGTTTGATCATTTAGGTGGAGAGAGAGGCTGGTACCTAAGCATGACTATCACCGTGAAGACAGATTACTCAATTCTGGAAAACTTTCCTATAGGGATCCTGAACCACACGCGGCTTTTACACGCTATGGTACGCGCTACTTGCCACATGCAACCCGCTCTTGGTCTGGTATTTCTGTGTGTTCACTGTTGTATTTCTTATAATGGCTTCCGAATGGAGATGCAAGTTTGATGGAGTGGACACATCCGTGCACAACAGACAATCTCATCGTTGTTCAATTTACGTCAAATCGAATCTAACGTTTAGCCGTCTTGTCAGTTCGGTCTGCTCTCTTATTGGCCGGGCCTCAGCAGGTTGAGTTTAGACCGTTTTCTCCGCATTTCTCCAGGTCATCGGAGCGCTGGGGTCTTCGAACTTCTCCGTGTACCACCTCAGCTCCCGTCCGGCCGGCCTGTTCCAGACCACCACCGAGCTCCTGATTGGCTCCTCCCAGCCCCTCTCCCTGCAGAGCACCACTGCACAGCTGCATGTTCTGCTGAAGCACATTGAGGAAGTGTCCAGCATAGCGGTCCAAGGTAAAGCTACTGGATCATGGTAGAGCATGGATATTCAAATCAAAATCCGTTCCTGGTTTTCTTTCTCCCAGGTAATTAACTGAACGATTAGTGCTACTGACTGGCCAGACTCTTCACACCTGACTCCCAAGTAAAGGGTGGTTGGAAGCCCAGCAGTTCTCGGCCTTCGAGGACCGTGATTTGAATACCAGGGATGTAGAGCATGTAGCACAGGGGTGCTCAAATCTGGCTCTCGAGGCCAGTAGTGCTGCTGGTTTTCATTCTTCCCCTCTAATCAGGACTGATTTAAACCAAGGGGCCAAGAGTGGGCTTTCGCTTTGAAGCTCTCTTCCTGGCTGGGCTGGGAATGGCAATTGTGCCATTGCTCACTAGCGCCACTGCGATTGGCTCCAGTATAGGTCTTTCACTGTGTAAGTCAATGGCAGCAATATGGTCAAAATACTCAGTCAATAAATTTTTCCCACTGGCCAATCAGAGTTAAATCACTGGCCAATCAGTTGCTTTAATCGACCAATTAACTATCAGGTAGAAAAGAAAACCACCAGCACTACTGGCCTCGAGGGTCAGATTTGGTTATCCCTATAGCAGTATGGGTAGATATGTAGCAGTGTAGCAGATATGTAGAATTAGTTCATACATTTAACTATTAAACTATTTAACAAATGTATCAGTATTTTAAAAATAGCAAATGCAGGAAATACATAATAATTTTTATGGAATATTTAAAAAAATATATATAATAACAACAGCACCAATGTGTATTGTTGTCTTCATCATTCAAACAAAAAATACCCAGTTATTATATTTAATCTTATTATTGCCCCTTGATGAAGAAGCAATAGCACTTTGTCGGTTAAAATGTGGTTTTACATTCAAAATAATACCAAAAAAAATGTGTGGAAAATTAAAGTTAAGTGCTAGCACTTCTGCTAATCCAGCAAGCAGTTGCAAGAACATTAAGCAGTGCTTTCAGTCCTAGTTGTGATAATAGTTGTGCAACAATTATATGAACAATGTTTACAAACACAGTTGTGCTAGTAATGTTAGCTTTAATGCTAAAATAATGTAGTTATAGTGATGATGCTAGCAATTCTGATATTCGGGTAAGGTATATTATATAATAGACTAATAAAGAATGGAAATCCAATTTTCTCTCTCCATTACCGGGGACCTGAGGGACTTGAAGCTTTGGCAAAACAAAGGACGTAATAGACTCAAGTTCCCTCAAGTACAGGGAGCACTAACAGAGTGACACCTCTGTTTCACTGCATTAATTTCTTCCTGCAGAGGAGAAATATGAGGCTTTCCTGTGAGATAATAAATCAGAGAGAGAGAGAGAGAGGAAGAGAGAGAGAGAGGGCTGTATACCAATGTATGCTACTGAAGAAGCACATAAATATCGTTGCTCATGTGACATGTTCTGCACGTTGTAAACTTGTAAAACTTGGCTAACTTGTAAATGCAGACGACTAACTTTCTTCATTGTCACACGCTCACGGCAGATATGAACGAGTGCGCCCGTCCTGAGCTGAACAACTGCTCACCAGAGGCCGAATGCTTGAACACCGAGGGGTCTTACAACTGCTCCTGCCGCCCAGGTTATGCAGACCTGAGTCCCAACGTCACCGGGGTACAATGCCAGGGTAAGATAGAGAGGCCACTAGCATCAGTTAAAAGCAGAAAAAACCTAATTAAGAGGGGAAAAGATGCATTGATGCGGCACGGTGGTGCTGTGGATAGCAATAGGGTTTCCTCCCACAGTGCAAAGACATGCAGGATAGGCTAACTGTCAACGCAAAACTGCCCGTAGGCATGAGTGTGTGAGTGAATGGTGTGTGATGGATTGGCGACCTGTCCAGGGATATTCCTGCCTCTCGCCCAAATGCATGCCGTGGGCCGTGTCCGAATCAGCACTCTTCCACACTATTGAGTAGCCTTGGTGAGTAGATAGGACGAGAAAGTTGTTGAGGCGAAAACTTTTCAAATTGCAGTATACTTGAAACACCCGGCTGACACATTCGCTGAGTACATTCGGGAGCACACTTTTCAAGAAGTACACAAACCATTTGATCGCATAAATATGACGTGAAGCTTCGTTTTAAAAAAATGAGGAGCAGCTTCGCTGACGTTTTCCTTCAAATACAACAAAACCAACATGTGCCATGACAGCGCCCAAAATATATTTTTAACCGTATTTTAAATAAAAATCATCATATTTTCACTTTTTACATTACAGGCATTTAGCAGACGCTCTTATCCAGAGCGACTTACACAACTTTTTATCTTTTTTTTAAAACATATTATCCATTTATACAGCTGGATATACACTGAAGCGATTCAGGTTAAGTACCTTGCTCAAGGGTACAACGGCAGTGTCCTAGCTGGGAATTGAACCTGAAACCTTTTGGTTACAAGGCCAGTTACTTAACCATTATACTACGCTGCCGTCCCTAGAATAAGTCCGTGCTTTGCGACCCATGACTGAACTTTGAAAGTATCCCAATTTAGCTGTACCGCGGACATGGCAACACTGGTGGGACGTCTTATGACCTGCTTACGACACTTCCACAGTACGGTTGGAAAATAGTATGGCGGATATTTTTCGCGGACTGCTAAACAGTGCACATTAAACAGCACACTTCTGCCAGTGCACTGTATGCAGGAGACAGGGCGCAGTAGATAGGGCTCTGATTCGGACACAGACCAGGAATAAGTGGGTTAGATATTGTATGGAAGGATGGATGGAAGAAAAAAAAAATTGTGCACATTTTTCGTAAAGTGTACTTTTTTGTTTCATCTCCCTAACATGATGTGAAGAAAGAAGCTGTGTCTTCCCCTGCAAATGGATTATTCAGATCGTTGGCACACTTGTTAATCAAGGAAAATGATTGAAAAATCATTGAGACCAATAATCAGTTTAAGGGGAAGTTTTCTGCCTCCTCAATTTTGAGCTCAGCAGCTGTACTGAACACATTGGCAAGCTCTGTATTCAAGCTCTAATTTATATAACTAGATCATCTTTGCCTTTAAGCAGAATACCACGGCTACATATCACTGTGTTAGTAGTTAAAGATGTTTTGCGCTCAATGTCTTGCGTGAGGTGAAGTATATTATAACTGTCCGGCTTCCTGTCCGTTGCCGCTTGCCCCTCCCTCCTTACCACTGCTGCCAGCTGCTCCCGCTGCCATCGGCGCCCGGTTCCCCACCATCACTCCCGCCACATCTGGACTGTCATCTAGCTGCTGCAAATTATATTATCATGGACATTGGCTGTTTTGACCATGTTGGTCTTTAAGCCCTAGACCCTGAGCCGACCAGAGGAGGATGGGTTCCCCCATTGAGTCTGGTTCCTTCCAAGGTTTCTTCCTAGTTACACCAGGGAGTTTTTCCTTGCCACTGTTGCCCTTGACTTGCTCTTGTGGGGGGTTTAGGCTGGGTTTTGCTGTGAAGTGCATTGTGACAACTTGTTGTGAAATGCGCTATATAAATAAATATTGATTGATTGATTGAACTGTCAACTCAGCTGTGGGGGACGAGAGCAGCGGAGAGTCGCCGAGCAACAGCGCGGGGACCTTGTGTGACTACGGTGATGGCAGTCCTGGAGCGACGTGCAACGTCACCTCTTCCTCCAATGGCGGCATGGGTCCAGAAACAAGCACAGCTGCAGAATATGCCCAAAATGGCTCCCTCACAACAGCTTCACCCAATGCCACTAGCATTCCCAGCAGTGCTAGCACCAATGCCACTAGCATTCCCAGCAGTGCTAGCACCCTGGGGGTCACAGCCGTGAACCGCTCAACAGGGCAAGAGGAACTGGTGCAGAACTCCACAGCTGTTCCCGATGTATGGACGACGGTCCCTTGGACAGCCAGCGGGACTACCGACGATGTCAAAAACGCAGAGTCTGCTACTCTGCCTGTCACCACCAGCTCCGCTCCGCTAACGTCTCTTGTTACCATGGCTCCACAAACAAGTGCTAGCAACATGAGCACTGTGTCCCCGGTGGCCGCCTTGGGTAAGTGCAATGAACCACATCTCCTGTAATGTACCATATGTTATTCAAAAGGGCCTTCGATTTCATGTACAAAGTTACAGCTGTAACTTTTTATGATCATGGAAAATGGTGACAAACATGATTGTGTTATTATTATTATTATTATTATTATTATTATTATTAGTAGTAGTATTGCAGTTACAGGGACTGTCTATCAAAAAACAAGCACAGGTGAACACAGAATATGTGACTCATATACCTGAGTGAAGTTAACCTAAAGATTATACACTGGCTTTTGCATTGATGGCCACAGCCTCTGAACTTTCCAGATTTGCAGTCGAGTGATGTTTGTGAAATAATTTGCAAGCTCGCTGGAGATTTTCCCAGGAAAGGAACTTAATCTCTGTCTGCAGTTTGCAGCAGTTTCAACCACTATGTGCAGAAAACATCATTGGTGTCGGTCCAGTAACTTACATAAGATTACATATTAATTTCTATAGTGTTGTACATGAATCGCTTTACTGGAATAAGAGAAACAGTAGGCACATTGTGAAAAGTAAGACACGTCAGAGTCCGTGGAACCGCGCGTTTGATGATGTGGACTGATGCGATCTCTATGATGATCTGTATGATGCCCACAGCCGTGCAGACGTTGAGAGCGGTCGCCCGCTTGACCAACGTGGAGTTCCTCGAAGCATTCCTGAACACCAGCAGCCAGGAATACCTCAATCTCATCATAAACATTGAGAGAGAGGTACATTTATTCACATTTTGTTTGCATGGACTGTGCTTGATACTATATGTTTTTTGTTGTTGTTGTTTTTTTAAATGGGTTAGATGTGGACACAAGTGAATTTCATAAATACGAATAAACTAAAAACCTCATAAGTCGTCGTCATCCGCTTGTGGAAATAGAGAAGGAAGCACAAGTATTTTCTGACAGCTGGTTTGTTTAGCCCACACGCTAATACTGTATAAGCAAAGAATAACTTACCCATGATAACTTTTCAACGTAATATTAAGAGGAACAAATTATTGTGAGTAACCAGGGTGGTATTCCGCAAAGCAGGATTACTGAGTTCGCTGGATAACTGCATGTGGCAAGGATCGAGTGCCACCCTCGCGGAAGAACAGGCAGTACACGGAAATTGTCAACCCAAACACTTTATTCAGTAATGCTGGCTACGGTTCGCTTGGAAACGTTTCTCCGTTTCCCTCCTGTCATCGGCCAGCCCCCTTTCCTCTCCGGCTTCCCTCCTTTAAAGCCCAGGCTCACTGTCAAAGAAATCAGGCAACAATCCAACAATCATTCAATTGTTAATTATCGTGCTGTCCTGATTAACTCATGACAGCTGTGGTTCCGGGTCCGAGAGCCGCTCCGCTCACTCTCTCTCTGCAAGCAGAGGCTAACCACGCCCACCCTGCCACACTGCACTAAGTAAAACCCGGAACAGCTCTTTTTACTTCAAGTCCATGTTCCATATTTGGGAGGGTTCCAGGTTTTACTCAGTGCAGTTATCCAGCTGACTCAGTAATCCTGCTTTAAGGAGTACCCCCCAGAAGATTGAGCTGTAGACCTTGATAAAAAAAAGTCCAGCTAATATGACATATTGAACATGCACCTTGATTTTACCCAATTTACAGCCAGTTTTTTTTTTTTTTTCCCACAGACTTGACTACACATTGACACCGTCTCTCCTCCTTTCCACAGATCCTAGCCTCTCTGCCGCCGGACATCCAGGACCTGGTGGATTTGGGCGCCGTAAGGATACTGATCACAGGCCTCTCCTCTGGGAGCGTGGTGGTGGAATTTATGATCGTGTTCACCAAAAACGTCTCCCAGGGCGCCATGAATGTGTCACAGGCCCTGATGACATCACTGCAGAACAGCTCCATGTACGTCGTGGACAACAGCAGCTTTATAGAGGGTACGCTGGTGTATGCGCTAGTGCTCACGGTGGTGTTCTCCCTGCCCTCTGTTCTCCCGCACACTGTCCTTAGCCCTGGGCTATGAGAGATTTTAGCCCAGGGCTAAGCGAGTGTTCACACTTGCACATTCCAAAGTGGGCTAGCACAAACCTTAGCCCTGGGCTAGCTGACCCGGCTCCGGTGTAGGGTTAGCAACGACTTTTCAAAAATAATAGCCAGTGTGAGACGGGGTCAGCCGCATCCATTGTGCTAATGCATAATAATAATAATAATAATAATAACGCATAATTTTCCCTGTCCACTCCAATAGTGTCGGCCGGACGTTAGCCCAGGGCTTAGGGGTACAAAGTGTGAATCCTTTACCCAGGGCTAACAAATTATTGTGTGAACACAAGATGAGCTAGCCTTAGGTTATCTTTAGCCTGGGGCTAAGGATAACCCAGGGCTTACTACAGAGCAGTGTGAAAAGGCCTTAGCTTTATTACCCTACACGAGTGATTCCCAAACTCTCAGAGCACACAACCCACTTTGTGAACAAATTCATCTTCTGTGACTCCCACCCCTTATTAAAAAAGTTTTCTGGGCGCAATTGTAACACAATTGTTTGTTACAATCGCCCCTAACCCTGAACACATGAAACAATTGCCCCCAGAATACTCTAGTCTGATATACTGCATATTAGTTTCAAATATATATATTTTTTTACATTTATTTAAAAATATATTCATATTAATTACATTTAAAATTCTCAATTAAAACAATAGATCTTGGAAGTGATATGAATTAATGTGTGTCACTTGTCAACCTCAGACTTCAATGAGTGTGATGCAGAGGTGCATGACTGCTCCCCCTACGCAAACTGCACTAACAACCTGGGATCGTACACCTGTGTCTGCTTCGAGGGGTTCACAGATAGGAACCCTGACACGCCCGGACGAAGGTGTGAAGGTGAGTGACACAGTCCTCTTTGATTTGCCTTCATTTCACTAAAATAGAAATAGATGAATAGAAACTACATGGACTTCTTATTTAAAAGTGTCTTGCATCAGCAAAGTTAAGTTGCTACTGTTCATTCATTTAAAAAAATAATAATTTAGGATATAAAACTGAGTTTTTATAGGGCAGCACAAAGCAAACACGATGAGACAAAACAAGAAAATCATATAAATTGTGAGGGGACATCTTTCCATAAAACTTACAGGATGTAATGAATGAAAGTTAAACGTAGAGCAATGACTGAGAGTATTCAGCCGTTTGTTGTTCTTATTTGAGGAAGACAAACTGTAAAGCATATTCGAAAGACAGCTGTATTAGGTGATAAATACACTCTAAATCTATTCACTAAATAGTAACAAAGCAGTTATAATTTATTCATCTTTAAATAATTTTACAAAAACCATGTTCCACCACAGGGGTAAGTAGCTAGACTGGGAGACAGTTATCTTTTGACTATGCCCAATGTTACGTTACAATTAAAATATGTTATTCCTTTATTTTCAAAATAATGTTCACATGTTTTGTGCTATAACTGTAACAGCACAATCTAAGACAGGAAGTCGCCTGCCGTCGTTAGCCTATGAATTACTCATCTTAAAATCTTGCACAACGCTGTCGTTTCCTTTGTATACAGCAGTGAAAACAACAGGCTACTTTCACCATTGAGCAATCATGTCCCAACTCTCCCTTTGTGCTTCTCCGTATTGTTTAGACGTCATTTAAAGCAAAGCTTTTGTATCGCTCTGGCGCTGTCGTGCACGGAGGAGTCAGATGGATCAATGAAGTTTTATTTGATGTGGCACTCTTCACAATGGAAATGAAGTTGCTGAGTGATAGAAGACATTTCAACTAGACAACGTTAGTTAAGTTATAGTGGATAGCAAGGAGGAGCAATAATGCCTAGGCAACGGTGAAAAAAAAGTGCCCAGAACAAAAGAAATAGAGCAGTGGTTCCCAAATCTTTCAAACTAGGCACCCCTTCATAGTAATTTTTTTAACTTTAAGCTAAAAATGACACCATGAATATGTTATAAGAATGTATTTTAATGAACTGGCATAAATATGATGTGAAAACGTCTTAAAAGTAAGGATTATTCTTATCATCAACCACACAGCTGATGATAAGAATGTATTGACTTGTTTGAACTAAGGCTATTTTGTTGCTGTGTGTGCATATTTCAGATCAATGTTTAACTTAACTTAATAATGATATGTTAATTAAAAATAAAAAAATAAAAAGTTAATTAGTCACATTTTTTTTTTTTTTTGCTTTGTTCAAAATGTAAAATATGCCTACTTTTTAGGTTAATAAGAAAAACAAAAACAACTCCATGTATGGAGCTAGCAGGCATTTTAGTGGGATGCGTGAGCCTGCTGTTGAGAGCACAGTCTCTTGATGCGGGGAGAGATTGAAGAGAGCGCAACGCGTAGATCTGACTCCACTGACAGGCGATGGCTTCTCTTGCTTTTCACGTTTGTCAAATATGGAAATGAACAGATCTTCCGGCACCCCTGGCCGGTCATTACGGCACCCCAATTTGGGAACCACTGCAATAGAGGCACAATGTGGTAGGCGAAACTTCATATAATGCAGTCCTACTAGGACATGATAATGTTGTATGTAGTCACATACCATGTGAATCACACTGGAGAGCACAGAAAACATACACTGCCTGACCAAAAAAAAAGGCGCACACTCTAATATTTAGTTGGACCGCCTTTAGCTTTGATTACGGTGCGCATTCGTTGTGGCATTGTTTCGACAACCTTATGCAACGTCACAACATTTATTTCCATCCAGAGTTGCATTAATTTTTGGCCGAGATCTTGTATTGACGGCAGGAGAATCGAACCACTCCGTAAAGTCTTCTCCAGCACATCCCAAAGACTCTCAATGGGGTTAAGGTCAGGAATCTGGTGGCCAATTCATGTGTGAAAATGATTCCTCGTGCTCCCTGAACTGCTCTTTCACAATTTGACGCCGATGAATCTTGGCATTGTCGTCCTGGAATATGCCAATTGATGGAATAACCTGGTCATTCAGTACATTCAGGTACTCATGACTTCATTTTATTGCTGCATAACGTTGCTGAGCCTAGACCTGACCAGTTGAAGCAACCCCAGATCATAACACTGCCTCCAGGCTTGTACAGTGGGCACTATGCATGACGGGTGCAACGGCGACTTTTTTTTTGGCCAGGCAGTGTAAGTAGGCCTAGACATGAAACCCTGAGGGAGAAACCTTGACAATGTCCCGACTGTCCTCTAATGACACCGAAGACACCCCCTATGCACAAAAAAACGTATTTCCTCAAAAAGGGCCTGCTTTTCTATGGAGATTTATACGTTTTGTTTTATTTATTTACACCACAAGGACAGAACCTTAGCACACCGTGGAAACAATTACCCACATAGCAACAGAATGATGGCCCACTCCTGGCCTACAAGTAAGTGGCCCACACTTAGCACTATGTGGCCCACTTTCATTGGCCCACTCACCGCCATGGAATGACAGCGATGAACCCATCCCACTCTGGCTGGCAGAACGCAGCCACAAGTAAACCTTGATGAGACCTTGTCTCAGGTATGATATGGGCCAGAACTGCATTTGGGCCACATTTAGCCCAGAATCCAAATGGCACAAAACTTGGTTACTGTTGAGCCACTTTTGGCCCACAATATACAAACCCCAATTCCAAAACATTTGGGACAGTATGGAAACTTCTCATAAAAGCAGAAAGCATATTTATATAAATATTTAATTGAAAATCGTACAAAGAATATAGATTTTTGTAAATATGAGCTAATTCCAAATTTGATGCCTGCAACACGTTCCAAAGAAGTTGGGACAGGGGCAAAAAAGACTGGGAAGTTCAAAAAACACATGTTTGGAACATTCCACAGGTAAACAGGTGATGCTATCATAACTGGGTATAAAAGGATATCAAAAGACTCTTGATATCCTATTTTCAGGTACTCTTACAGGCGATACTATAACCTCTCTGCATTTGAATGGATCTCTATGGGAATTGGGGGGTGTGACTAGATTAAGCTGCAAATAACACGGGAATAGTATGGAACACATGGTTGGCTAAATGGCTGTAAGTCATCAAGGGTCTGAGGTATCAAACAAACCTCAAACCATCACTCTGCTGCCTGATATGCAGTAAATATGGATGGATGACTTTTAGGGTTGTTTCTCCTGACTCATTTTCCTATTGAACTCTATGGGAAAATAAGTCAGGAGAAACAACCGTTCAAGTGATCCATCCATATCTGCTGCATATCTGGCAGCAGAGTGATGGTTTGAGGCTCGTTTGATACCTCAGACCCTTGATGACTTACAGCCATCTAACCAACCATGCATCACCTTTTTACCTGTGGGATGTTCCAAACAGGTGTTTTTTGATCTTCCCAGTCTTTTTTTTGCCCCTGTCCCAACTTTTTTGGAATGTGTTGCAGGCATCAAATTCAGAATTAGCATATATTTACAAAAATCAATAAAGTTGATTTAGGTAAAACATTATTTTCTTTGTACTGTTTTCAATTCAATATATAGATAATTTACAAATCACTGCTTTCTGCTTTTATGTGCATTTTACATACTGTCCCAACTTTTCTGGAATTGGGGTTTGTACTTTCCATTGCCATAATTAACCCTTAAAGAGTAAGTGCACCCACTGTCTCAGCCTGTCTCCGCCTACTACACAATTTTAAAAAAATCACACCCAGGTGGTGAAGTAAGCGGTGCAGGTTTTGAGCAATCCATATTAAAAAATGCAATAGAAAATGTGTGTGTTGTTTACATGTACAAAAACAATGGCCTCTGGTTTGGTGAAATTTTTACATTATGCTTCTTATTAATTAGTATACTTACAGACATTGCATTTAACAAACATGTAAAAGAGAGATAGAGATAAAAGGACAGCAATTGGTATTTCAGAAGAAACAGGAAATATGACAGTTAGTACTCTGATAACAAACAGGAAAGATTACAGTTATTACACGACTACAGTTTTTAAGCTACACAAGAGATATTATATACAGATGTGCATCTGGTTCCCAGGATTCCTACGGTGTGAATATCTAAGCTGTGACGTATATTTTTTGAGATAGAGCTGTCTGAAGCTGGGCATGCTTTTCTCAAGCTACTATTGTATTCCCGGGCATGTGACACCTAGGCGACTCCTGATTGGTTTAAATATCATGCTACAAACGGACGGACGGACGGACGGATGGACACACATTCAATTCAATTCAATTCAATTTTATTTGTATAGCGCTTTTTACAGAGAACTGTCACAAAGATGCTGCACAGGGAAACAGAGGGAAAATTGAGCAAAAAACCAGGCCATAGCCCCCAACCAGCAACCACACATGTCACGTATAGAAGCGGCTGCACCGCTTAAAAATACTTTGTGGGGTAAGCGAAGGAGAGGGGTGGGGGCAGAGGAGCTGTGTCCATCATCATTTGCATAAATTAACGTACGTTGTACAAATGATTTTGTATAACTTGGATCAAACTGTTAAACTAGACGTTGCAGATCAAATATGAATCAAGATTCAGCAACTGCATGGCCTATTTCTCACCTCAAATATGTTCAATATTTAGGTGGAATAAGAGAGTTTATGAACAGGACGCCACGTTGTTCCAGTTTAAAAACGTGTACAGAAACTAAAGGAGCGTAGTGGGTCTAACTAATCAGGTGCCGGCTGTTTCCGTTGTGGCCAACAACAATTATCCATATGACGTAGAGGTACTCTGACGTCACAATTGGGGCAGGGGCAGTGTGGGGAGCAGAAAGGGAATTTCAACTGTTAGAGGGCAGCACAAAGACGCTTTTCTACGTTTCTTAGGATATACAGTATGATTTCAGAATTGCCGAAATAACGAAATGGATGAATAAGTTTCATTATCAGGTAGGCATACAAACACGTTTACAGTGGGAAAAAAAAGTGATCTAGGGTGTACTTACCCTTTAAGTGCCTAAACTCAACCATATTTGACCCGGAATCGTGTACTAACTGGGTAATGTCTGAAAGACCGGGTTCCATTATCACAGAGAATTGATCTGAACGTGGATGGCATTAATTTGACCAACCTCTCGTCCTGTTCCCCCTTACAGCTGGGGTCAGCACTGCGACCACGTTGCCCGCCACGCCGCTCAGCCTCGCGACCACGACCACGTCCAGCACCAACACTGCCTTCAGCACCACCTCCAATACAGCAACGACCTCACAGAAAAGCGTCGTCCTGACGACGACCTCACAGGAAAGCGTCGTCCTGACGACGACCTCGCAGAAAAGCGTTGTCCCGACGATGCCCACCCCGATCACTTCCCAGGTGGGAGCCATCACTGTCCAATGCAGAGCCACCGAGATCATTGTCACGGTGGCAAAGACGTTTCTGAGTGACAACTTCATCGCGGAAAGCTCTCTATACCTCGGAAACCCGGAGTGCCCCGTCAACGACCGTAACGATAGCCACGTCCATCTAACTGTCAGCTGGGACCAGTGCGGCACCGTGCTCGATCATGTAAGTGCACGGCAGGCCGTAATGCCATCTCTTTGAAAATAAGCTTAAAGGGATAGTTCGGAATTTTGGACATAATGTCTCAATTACGACTTAGCCATGATGTAGTTGATTGATGGAAACCATTTTCAGCTAATTCCATGCTGTCCCTTCTTTTGGACATACACGCATTGCTAATGCTAGCGCAACTCTAAGGTAACCGGTAGCATCCACTACCAAATGCACTTAAACACTCCACAGTGCACCCAAAGCAAATAAAATACAAAGAAGAGCAACAAGTTGCAATGGCCATGTTCGCTCCACCACCGTACTTCCACAGAGAATATAGGTCAGCACAAAGTAAAAGATTCAACGATAGTTTGACTTCAAAAATGATGGTGTAAACACTCAAAATAACCCTGATAGACTGTCGTCGTATTTTATTTGCTTTGGGTGCACTGTGGAGTGTTTAAGTGCGTTTGGTAGTGGATGCTACCGGTTACCTTAGAGTTGCGCTAGCATTAGCAACGTGTGTATGTCCAAAAGAAGGGACAGCATGGAATTAGCTGAAAATGGTTTCCATCAATCAACTACATCATGGGTAAGTCGTAATTGAGACATTATGTCCAAAATTCCAAACTATCCCTTTAAGGAGGTTCACCATGCACATTAATTGTGAGGCAGCTTTCTGTAACCTATAAATTGTATGCAGAGGTGTAAAATCCAGGTTCAAAAGTCCTCCCCAGTATTTTGTTCCAATCACCTGCATTTGCTAATTAGCACAATTCTTCATCCAGGAGGTAGAACTAATTAGTGAAATCAGCTGGCTGAGTTCATGGGTGGAAGAAACACATGCAAAGACCTTTATTTTCTGACCCCTGGATTTTATACCTCTAATCATATGTGGTGTAATGGCTCATGAGGTGAGGTTACAGCGGTTGGTGAACCGTGTAAAGTCTTATATTGGAAGTCTAGGATGAAGAAATATAAGCCAAGCCTTTCTGAAGTGAGACAGAACCAAATTGTTCTGAAATGCTGCTTTTTTACCTTGAAATGCGTCATGTCTGAATATATCACTAACTCATGTATGACACTCTGATATGTTTTTCCTTTCAGAACAACACTCACAATAGCGCACAGATAACTTTGTTTAATGATGCGACCTCGGGTTCTCTCACCCCTAAAGTGCGGCTTGAGATTCCAGTTCTGTGCACGTACTGGAACAATATCCTCATCTCAACAGGATATTCTCCTTCAGGGTGAGACCAACACTCTGTATGCCATCATAGAAAAATCCGCATTATTTGGTGAAATATGAAAAAGAAACTGTACATAAGGAATATACTGTAGGCTACGTCAGAAAATATCTGAAAATATAAATTATTGAGATTATATTACAAAATATGTAATCCTACACAACATTATGCAATATATGCTTAGCCAATTCATTCAATTGAAAGTAACAGTGAATTACATTGTTTCTGATATTTTAGGAGCATTGCAATACATAATCCATATAGATTAATATCATACTGTCATGGTTTTTGGCAGCCTCTGATGTTTCTGCGGTCGTGATTCTATTTGGCATCGTCGGGACGCTCTATCTGATTTTTTCGGTCATAAACAGCACTTCCGCATTCTGGCACTTCGATATTGTCTTTGCTATGTTGACAACAAAGTCGGTAAGGTATAGGAATTTCGGTCACTGCATTTCTAGTTCGTAGGAATAAGAAACGCAGCAAGTCCGGTTAACAATTAGGATTAGATTGGTTTTCTTTTTTCTTTCCAATTGTTCTCTTTATCCTTTATTCTTTTTACCTGTTACCTT
The DNA here is from genome assembly GCA_029718625.1 of Synaphobranchus kaupii. NCBI lineage: Eukaryota > Metazoa > Chordata > Actinopteri > Anguilliformes > Synaphobranchidae > Synaphobranchus > Synaphobranchus kaupii. The sequence continues at coordinate 17,535,891 of CM056389.1, forward strand.
TTGTGTTCAAGCTCTTTTGCCTCTAGAGCTTTGGATAACAGGTTGTTCTTTCCTTCACTCGTTTCTTCGAGTTTTGTTTTGTTTCACAACCTCCTGTTACGCCTAATTATTTAGTGCGTGAGGTTCTTTTGTTAGTTATTATCGCCTCCGTTTTTGAGGTTGCTTTGTTTTGCCTTGTGCTAGGGAAGTTTTGCTCCCGATCTTGTGTTATCTCCGTCCTGGTGCGGCTACTTCCACTTTTGTGGCGTATCTTTCTAGATACGCTTTTAGAAATCCTTGTCGGTCGCGTTTCTCCGAACCTTACACCCCCCCTCACACATACTTTTACATTTTATATTTCAACATACACTCAGCACCAAAATAAAGTTACACTGAATTTATGGATGTTTTTATTTTCTTTCATGAGAAATATCATATTGCACCAGAAATGTTGTATTATTATTGAAGTTATGACAAAAACGAGCACTGTTTAGTTCTCCAAACAAGCAGTCAATAATTATGCTCTGTATAGCTGTACAGTGTGACCACTAATACCCATTTTCTTTGTGTGCTCTTTCAAAAGGTATGACTGGATCAAAGACGTGATAGAGGGATCTGGGACCTTTCAGGTTTCAGTCCAGCTCCTGAACGGAACTTATCCCCTTCCCCATAACTACTCGCTTTCCCCCAACGAGGAGGTTGTGGTCGAAGTATCGATCAACTCCACAGTGGCCCAAATCAAGCTGGTCATTAACGAGTGCTGGGCCACACCTACCAGCGACCCTTTGGACGCAACTTCCTCTTATTTCCTGAAAAACAGGTCAGATTTTTCAACTGGGCTGTGAGTGTATAACAGAAAGTCGAGTGTCGTCAATGCCTGGAATAGCCTTACAAATTTTCCTGTTGAACTCTATGGAAAAATAAGTTAGGAGAAGAAACCCTTCAAGTTATCCATCCACATCTACTGCATATCTGACAGCAGAGTGATGGTTTAAGGCTTGTTTGATACGTCAGACCCTTTCCATTTAGCAAACCATGTGTTCCATACTGTTCCAGTGTAATTTACAGCTAAATCTAGTCCCACCCCCAATTCAAATAGAGATCCATTCAAATGCAGAGAGGTTATAGTATCGCTTGTAGGAGTACCAGAAAATAAGATATCAAGAGTCTTTTCGTATTGTTGGGTCACAGACATCAGGAAGCCATGGCATGGAAAGGATATGCGACCAAATATTAAAAATTATTACTTTATTCTACATTATGTTAAACTGTCCAATATTTTTCATGCCCGAAAATGGAGGGGACTATGTACTAAAGGTTCTATAATTTTGAAAGGGTTCATCCGATATGGATGAAAATACCCTCAAATTAAAGCTGACAGTCTGCACTTCAACGTCATTGTCATCGAATCCTTTCTAACTCAGAGTGCTAGAGTACAGACCCTAAAAATAACTAAAAATGTGTCACTGTCCAATTAATTATGGTGCTCACTGTATGTACTAGACTTGTTGGGTGTTCAAGTCCAGTCTTGAGCACAGTGCTGGATATTCTCTAGACTTCGGGTTAATGATGAACCAAGACGGGCTGAATGGCCTGTTATGTATTCTTACTTTCTTTTATTGTGCTATATAACTGTGTTCTCAGAAAACCACAATGAGTTATATGTACCATATCCACATAATATTGTGGCACTTGTGTATCATTTGTTCTCTCTTTTCCCCAGCTGTCCAGTCCTTAACACCTACACCACCGTCCTACAGAATGGGAACTCCAGCGTGTCTCGCTTGGCCATTCGCGTCTTCTCTTTCGTCCAGGAGAACGTGATCTACCTGCACTGTAAAGTGCAGATTTGCTTTGAGACCCCGGGGGCTACCTGCAGACCAGTAAGCCTTCCCACAATCCCTGCAAGTGTGGAGGGATTATCACAAGCATTCTTTGTATGGTGGAAAGTGGATCCTGCCTGAATTGTGCCATCTTTTTTTTTGTTTTTTAAATGAACTTGGATTTACCATCCAATGATTTAAAAAGACCTTTTAGGAAAGCATTTTTTCCCCAAAGATTCTTAAGAGCTGTGCAATTTTCTACTCTGCCTTTCTTTTCAAAGGATTGCATTGGGCGTAAAGGAGGATCTGAAAACATAGTTGCAAGAGGCAGTGCTTCGTATGGGCCCATTTATAAGAATACAGAATGTGAGTATCACACAACATTTCATTTAACTCATGGGTGAATAGTTGGAGATTCAAACATTGCAGTTTCAGAGATCCTGGAGGGAACCATAGTTATGTGTTGTGCTTTCACATTTTTATTGGTTTTCAGTTGCTGTGCCTTTTTTAACATTAATTGAATATCCAGTTACAAAATAAATCTGTCATCAAGGGGCAAAGCAGATTTATAGAATTGAATTGGATTGATTGAATGATATGGCTTGAAATAACTCCTGGGGTGCAGGGTTTATTCTGTTACTCAGTGTCCGATAATTCAGTCTTGTCCTGAGCTTCTGAATCGCAGTAAGTTTGACATCAAACGCTGGACCTCTGTGTTGGTGTCCACATTGGGATGTCATCAACTGTTAGAGCCAGCGGTTAGAGTCACTTGGAGTTCTGTCATTAGTTAGAGATGGGAGTGCCAGGGGCCAGTCAACAGACTGAACTGTCACAGTCACAGGCACTTCAGCAACCATAACTTCAAATCTTCTGAGAGACATCTCACAGGGCGGGGGGGGGGGGGCAAAGGTCACTTCTAATTATATGCAGGCCACGCCCACCCTCACATTGCCCTCCCATTACTGTCACATGATCTGAAGTCATGCCCACTTCATTTAGACTTTCTGGCTAGCTCAACTGATGAACAGACTGACAACTGAGGATGTCCTAAAATGGACTCCGACCCCCAAGATCCAGGCCCAGTCAGATGATATGTATTCCAGTGTATTGTAAATATATGGACATTCGGGAAAATGTGATACATATATCTCACAGAAATTAACTTAAAAAGAAATTCATTGCCATTTACATAATACATTAGAAAGTTTACATAATTTGGTATACTTACTTATGTATGGCGAAGCTTTGCATGCGTCTTGATTGGAGGAAACCTACTTTTGACCTTCAGGATAAAAGCACTGTGTAACCTTTGACACCTTCTCTCCGGCAGGGACAGATGAGGAGATAGTGAATTCGTTTCAGGAAGTGGTCTTCATCGTTGTGGGGGTTGGGGTGGGTGTTTTGATCGTTGGAGCTCTGACCATAGTCTGCTACCGCAAACGACGAGTTGGACACTACAATTTCAACTTCACGCCCAAGCAAGAGACTTTCACCTACCACGTGTTTGGCACATAGTTATTCCATCAGTCTCACATTTTTATCAGATTTCAGTGTGTAATTAAGTGTAATTAAAGCTCTCTCAACTACTTTGTATTGTATACATAACATTATAATACTGTATATGTATATGTATATTTAATAGTAAGCATACAGTAGTGAAGTCTCTGTATTGCAAGATTCTATTATATTAAAAAGTGAATGTGAGGCACATGTTGATGGATGGACACATGGCTATATACTGTACACACCTGCAAAGCTATCTATATTTATTATATTTACAGTAACTTGGTTAGATTGTGTGTGTTTTAGCTGAAACTATGAATAGATATATTCACAAATATTGTATTATTTATTTCTGTCAATAATTAATTCACAAGTTGAAACAATTTAAAAAAATTGGGACAATTTACAGAACTGTACAGCATGAAGAACAACAGTGACACTTTTCAAATGCAAAGGGTATGAACTGCAACTTGGTCATGTCTTTGTGTACTTAACACATCCTTTCAGCAAAAGCGGGTTATTGTGAACAGCTTGGCATTTTGTAAATAAACATGTATAAGCCAATAAGGCTACTGTTGTTTCATTCATTTTCAGCATAAAAAGATGTAGTTCCACACAGTTAATGAAACAAAGAAATAAGACCACAATTGCTTCTCTTACACACCTAAAAGAAGGTACAAACGCTTGTCAATGGGGTGTTACCCTATAGGTACATACAATTATACCCCTGGCCATCAATACATAATTAAGGTGTACCTTTTTTGCTTGAAATAGAATATTCAAATAGAACATTATGGGAAATTTGTTCCTTAAAGAAGAAAAATCTACCTCCACTTTATTTCTGAGAGTGTAGTCTCACAGTTGTTTCTAACTACATGCCTCGCAGAGCTCACATTGACACTTTGGGCTCTATCTTGACGATCTTAGCGCTTGCTCTAAAAGGCATGGCGCAAGTGCATTTAGGGCGTGTCCAAGTCCACTTTTGCTAGTTAGACGGCGTGTTATTTGAGCGCTAAGTATGACGCAGCGTGCAAATGGGCTGAACTTAGTCTCTTCATTAATTATAGGTATATCTTAGGCGTAACATGCAATAAACCAATCAAAATGTCATATCCCATTCCCTTTAAAAGCCATTTGGTTTTGCTTCTTGGTGGATTGCTAATATGGCTGACAGACTATGAAACAGTGATTTACAGCTGGTGAAACACGCTCGTACGCGTAGTTAAAGCGTGCCAGCAAGAAATAGGCTATATGGATCAATAGCCTATTATGATCAATATTATTTGGACTAACCATTATGTTTTGATATAGACAATAATAATCTTTTACATAAGGGCTTAACACCGGCACTGGTTCCCGGTACTTCCTGACGAAACTATTCCCCAGCAATAACGGGGAAAACAAGAAAACATTTTCCATTAGCTTAGACCAGTGCTGTTATTTTACAAAATATATGCGGTTTAATAACACCTGCAGCATCTTGAGAATAAGCTACCCTCTCACATTAGAAATCGCCAAATTAACCTGCTTGTTTAACACATTTCGTTTGATTATACAATGAAGCATTGTCTAACATCAAGTTCATGAGACTCTTCTCACAGCAGAGAGATCACAGGCATGAATTCGGCTAGTGAATTTCAAGCTTCATTCCGAAGTTCATATTACGTGCATTCTAATATCTAATATTGATTAATAACATAAATAGCGTTATTTTGCCTTAATGATGACACTAAATACACTAAAGTTGTCAGGTTGGGAACCAATAGGTTTACATATATTTCCCCTTGTTTTATATTGTCCTGCTTATGGAAATATTTTTTTTAATAATCATTTTTACTGGTAGCTTAATGCCTAAAACAAGCCCACTTAAAATATGAATCCCTATTTCACAATGTAATTCTGATATTTGTATGCTTGTTTTAACTATTGTCCCCCTGGAAGATTGCAGGATATTATTGGCCAATATAGAGTCATAGCTTGATCCAGGATAATTGCGAATACATGTGTAACCTTACAAGTAGCATTGCGCATCGCCTGGATGTTGATGGAGTGCCCCCCCCCCTTTCATTTCACATAGTATATAACAGCGTTCTCTGCTGGGGCATAACCCCAGGAAACCCAAAGTTTGCCGTGAACTGCTGTTTTATCCGTTCTTGGCTGACATGTGTGATGGGGACTTGAATGTATTCGTTGCATATAGTAGCGTGTAGGACAAGAGAGCAGAAGACACTACCAAGTATACAGTATGTGAGTATGGATATACAGTACTGCATGCATTAGCAAATATGAACGGCAAAGTACATACATTACTAATGCAGAATAAAGAAAAGTGTTTAATTTAACCAATTTTTTCTATGCAACCAATTGAGCTTCACATCTACTTGTCAATAAATACTCGTCAATGGTAGAATTACAATTCTCAACTGGGCACGCTAGGACATTAGACTTGGGCTTAGGTGTAAGTATACAGCTAGATATTTACTGAGGCAATTCAAATTGTGCCTTTCTCATGGGAAAAGAGAGTGAACCCGCAACCTCTGGATGCGTCCCAATATTCTTCACTTCCCACCTCCTTTCCTCCACTCCCACACTACCACTTCTCTCCTACCCGGAAGTATGCAAAACTGCCTGCATGTTCCAAGTATACGTAGTTGCATGTAGGTACAGTATACAATGTACCTGACATTGTGGTTTGTGTCAAGACATTAATTAATATGCAACCATTAATGTGTAAATTAATTAATATGTAATCAGCAACATTAGATTAGGACACACAGATCCGTTTCCGGGGCACGGAGGAGAGGAGGTGGTAGTGGAAGAAAGGAGGATGCATTTTTCGTGTATTGGGACTCTGTGTGTTGCTGTCATTTCCAGATCACTCGCTAGCTTAGGAAAGATACACTAACCGCACTGTAATACACTGCCTGGCCAAAAAAAAAGTCGCACACTCTAATATTTCGTTGGACCGCCTTTAACTTTGATTACGGTGAACATTCATCGTGGCATTGTTTCGACAACCTTATGCAACGTCACAACATTTATTTCTGTCCAGAGTTGCATTCATTTTTGGCCGAGATCTTGCATTGATGATGGAAGAGTCAAACTACTCTGTAAAGTCTTCTCCAGCACATCCCAAAGACTTTCAAGGTCAGGACTCTGGTGGCCAATTCATGTGTGAAAATGATTCCTCATGCTCCCTGAACCACTCTTTCACAATTTGAGCCCGATGAATCTTGGCATTGTCGTCCTGGAATATGCCCATTGATGGGATAACCTGGTCATTCAGTACATTCAGGTACTCAGCTGACTTCATTTTATTGCTGCATAACATTGCTGAGCCTAGACCTGACCAATTGAAGCAACCCCAGATCAAAACACTGCCTCCAGAGGCTTGTACAGTGGGCACTATGCATGACGGGTGCAACGGCGACTTTTTTTTTGGCCAGGCAGTGTATTATTATCAGGGTTAGCCCTTGAATTGTATATATTCTGACGCAGGGCTGGGGATGGCCGCTGTGTCACATGGAGAACAGACAGAAAACAATGTAAAAAAAAAAAAAAAAAAGGATAACTGGCTTTCCACCTTTTAATTGTGCTATAATTGAAAATAACTGAAAAAAAACAACATTTAAAACAAAGGGAAGACCAATCTGGCAACTAAACTCCAGGGAACAGAGCAGGCAAAAAAACTAAAAAGACAAAAAACCAAAAACAAATGAGACCACAGCACCACTGTGTAACAGCATGACTAAAGCCTTTTCGTTTGTTCCCCCCCCCCCCCCATGCCTTTTCATTCAGCCCAATAATTAGTCAATGGGCAGCAGCTGAAGTGATTACAATGGATCACCAGCTGCTGCAATACCTGCAAGTAGTGTCGGTGCTGCTGCCCTCTGGTGGACAGCACCCAAACTCCCTTTCCTGGCACTGCAATATTTAAAGGTGGGAATGTGTGAACTTATATTTTATAGTATTGTTATACTATACTGTATTCTATATTGTATTTCTCTATTAAGATATTTCATTGCTTATATCTGCATGGCAGGTTCATACTGTGAACCACGTACAAAGTTTTTTTTAAATGTATTTTAATACATTACTATAAGCACCCCCCCCCCCCCCCCTCACCCCCTAGATGGACAGTACCATAAGCAATACTACATTTCACTAATTAGTTCTACCTCCTGGTTGAAGAATTGTGACAAAAACAAAATCAAAATTGAAACAAAATCCTGGGAAGGACTTCTACTTTCTGAACCTGGATTTTACACCTCTGATTATTGGTTATGGGATTCTTTGTTTATTTTAAAATGTTTCCCAGATAAGTCTTGCACTAGAAGTCGCTATTGCCACAAGCTATCTTATCTTGGCATGCCAAATGAAAAATGTGTGTGTGTGTGTGTGTGTGTGTGTGTGTGTGTGTGTGTGTGTGTGTGTGTGTGTGTGTGTGTGTGTGTGTGTGTGTGTGTGTGTGTGTGTGTGTGTGCGTGTGTGTGTGTGTACAGGTGCACACACATATCCTGCCCCAAATAGCAATAAATCTTTGTACTTTGTGACCATTTAATAATTAACTCATCAAGAAGACCTTGATAGCCTATCTGTGAAATGTGTGCCATACAGATGAGGCAGGATGAAGAGGCTGTTCCTCTGAAGGGAATCCTCTTGGGGACTGAAGCACACCATCTGTGCGGGAGTGAGCTCTCGCAAACGCACACCCCCATTACCAAATGCCCATTCATTCACGTTTCCAGGACAACAGGTCACTGTGGCAAAAGGGAATTGGCCGAAGCAGCACCATTGGCCGTTCTTTTTACTTGACATTTCACAGAGGAATTGTGAAAGAGTGCATCGGAAAACAAAATGGCGCCCCCAGAAACAGTGGCTGTTCTGTCATCATAGTGGTGTCATCACTAGGCCGGCCCCATGAGTGTTTCATTACACACTCGTCAAATTATACAGGAGTATTTTATGCGCAATTCATTTATTTTCAGCATAGAGAAATTGACAAATACTTTGCCTTTGCTGACTTCAGTGTCATGTCCCTACATATCTCCAAACTGGGGGGTGCCACACCAAAGTTGTGCTACACCCTATTCACAGTTGAGAGACGTACAGTGATTAATTGAATGAGATTCATAACTCTAAAATATTACAAAAGTGCAAGGGAGAGCTACATAGGTATATTGTGGGCTACATATGAATCACAAAAACATCAAAACAGTTAAAAGGCACATATTTTACGAAGTCATTGGCTTTATTTCTGTTCAATGATTTGCTGTTATAACCCAGTTTTTTTTCTATTTTTTAAAGAAACTTACCTTTTAGAAAACCTCTCCAACATCCTAATTCAGCCTGACTGAGTAGGGTGATCATATATAGGATTTTCAAAGGGCCGGGCATAATACTAGGCTATTTATTTGTTTGTATATAGTCTATGGAACAAGCAAAACCTAATAGGACATTTTTAGGAATTTAGAAATCCGCCTGGATGGATATTTTCGGACCCAAAAATAAGAAATGTGAGGAAAAAGATGAAGTCTGGTCGGCCTATGTTCAGGAAATGTACAAACATCCATTTAACGCTCTCAGATGTCTGAGATCATGTGATCTCTGTAAAGGAAAGCAAATATAACCATACACTCAAACCAAACACTGAGGCATTTCTGACTCGTTCACAGAGACCTCAGCCTTCTGAAGGAATGAGTAAGAAAACGGTGGCTTTCCAGTCATTACTTTTTGTGCATTTTAAGGTTACGGTGGAGTCAGTCTGAAATGCAACGGACTGGCCACAGAAAAGCATGGTGTTCCATCTGTCCCTCCCTGTCTCTCTCCCTTCCCTGGGCAGGGCTGTGTACCAGCGGAGATGCCATTTATCAGGTTAAAATCTGCATGGTCTCCGGCTCTAGGCCCCCAGCCAATTCGCTGCTCTAAAAGTCTCATTACTAATTAATGGTCTCTGTTATTTTTCACTCACTGCTTTGAGCCTCACTCCCATTAAGACTCCGCTATCCTGTCTGGGCGGCTGCACCACATAATCACCAGTGAGAGAAGCCCTTTCATTATTGCATCATTAGACATCGTGTCTTTTCCCTACGGTCCTCGGTTAGTTTATTTTAATGGTGGGGCTAGTGAGCAACCATATGACCGTTCCACGCCATGTCATGTCATGTCATTCACAGGGTTAATAGAGATTCATTCATCTATAGCCCCAAAGTATATGCACAGTATGCAGTATATGCACAGTAAGGGCCCAATTTACCAAGCTTTACTTAAAATCTTTTAGCTCACGTAAAACTAATGCAACAACCAACGATTGGTGCAGAGCAAATACCATGACCAATCATTGGTCATGTTATTGGTTTTGCATGTGCTATAAATGTTTTAGTATATCAGCGTTTATGTGAGTTTTGAGTCCTCGCTGGTTAAAGGTTACTCTTGTCAGTGTTGAATCTACTCTATTTCTGATTTTACACTGAGCATTTACCATGGAAATGATGACCTTTTTTTCCCATTAGGTACCCAAGAGGGTTGTGGGAAAATCCATCTCAATTGAGTCAATTAGGGGAATTAATTGAATTCATTAGAAAAATCCTCATACAACATTATGGGCATTTTTTGGATTAATGAATTTAACTTTCATTCATTTCCTGAAATGACTCAGCTAAAATGGAACTAAGCCCAACTCTCTGGTGCTCTGCTACCACAATATAACGGGAAGTACTTTGATGTCTAGAGTACAAACTAGATTACTTGACCTGTTGTGTTTACTTTTGAAAGATGAATGTGAAGGCTAGGTGTGTTCAACCTCTGTGGAGTAGCTCCTGTGGTAATATTCAGTCATGGCATATCATAAACATATATCACCCAGGTGGGTGCTACACATTGGTGGTGGTGGGGTGAGTTTCCCCCTCGTCACTGTAAGCGCTTTGAGTGTCGTGAAAGGCGCTATATAAATGCAAGGTATTATTATTATTATTATTATTATTATTATATATGAATCTACGTATATCTCCCTCAGTTGCGAATGCATTTTGCATGAAGAGGGTGGTGTGCCAATAGAAGTCAATAATTAATTTAGCTTTCTAAACGGAGTGCTCTGATAAAACTGAATTATTCAGTTTATGTTTTCCAGTGACGCATGGAAGGTGACAGATGCTGCCCTTTCCCCTCTTATTAAAATTATTTAATATCTTCTTAGATACAAACAAGATGGCTGGGTTTTTATATCAGTGATTTGTTACATAAAATGTAATTGTGATATTACCTCATTTGCTTTCATTTTTTAAATCATGTGTGAAACAAAAACAAAAGATTCTTGCAAAATACTAGCTTGGAGTAGCCTTGTAGGCTGTACATTGAATAAAAATGTCATGCATATAATGCTATAGTTATAATGCTATAGCCAGGAATCTCTGTGCGACTCTAGACAGTCACCTTTCTTACGCGGCCCACATTGCTGCCATACAGGTTTGCACTGTACAACATCTGCCAAAGCAGACCCTTCCTCACCAGGGATGCTGCCCAGCTGCTTGTTCAAGCTCTTGTCCTCTCCCGACTGGACTACTGCAACTCCCTCCTGGCCGGGCTTCCACAGCACTCTCTCCAGCCCCTTCAACTCATCCAAAATTCTGCAGCCCACCTTTTTTTAACATCCCCAAATTTTACCATGTCACCCCCATTCTGCATTCCCTCCACTGGCTCCCGGTGGCCGCCTGCATCAAATTCTAAATTGTGGTGTCAGCGTAGAAGGCTGCTTAAGGAGCTGCACCCCCATAATTTCAGGTCATGGTCCAGCCCTACACCCCAACCCATGCTCTACACTTTGCTGCCACCGGGCGCCTAGCTCGCCCCTCCCTGCAGCGACCTGGTCATCGCTCCTCCCAGCCTCTGCTCTTCTCCCTATTGGCTCTCCAATGGTGGAATGACCTGCCCACCTCAGTTAGGACAGCACCCTGCCCTCTGGCATAACCTGAAGACCCATCTGTTCAGGATCTCTTCCGTCCTCCTCCACTATTCCCATTCCCCTCTTCCACATCTTTTCCTATCTATACTATATTTGCCTACCTAAACCCCCCCCCACCAAAAAAAACCCCTCTCTACCTTCCCTTCCATGTGTTCATTCTAGTTACAAAGGATTACCTATTGCGTGTGTTATGGCTCGACCATTGCACTCTCATTAATTGCTACTTGGAATGTTGGTGATTTAAGAGCTTGGCTTTTTTTTGTGTACTAATTGTAAGTCGCTCTGGATAAGAGCGTGAGCTAAATGAGAAAAATGTAAATGTTAGAAATGAGGAGAAAGACAATCCAATGAATCACCACAAATAAGAATTTATCTAAATGTGATCAGGTACGCAGCTTATTAATTTGAAACATCGACCTTATAAGCGTGGACTAATAAAAGTATTATCTGTTACATCAGCTATAACATATGGGGCCAGTTTCCCAGATGAGGATTAAGCCTATCTCCATTAAAAAAAATTTTTTTGTCTAAGACTAGGCTTAATCCATGTCTGGGATAGCAAAACATAATGGTTTCAAACCAGCATTATTTATACATAAAGGGAAAAGCGCCCTCTATTGGTTACTTAGCCGGCTACCCGCTCCAGACAGGGCCACAAGCAGCATGATTACCAAGGCAGACAAAGCACCTATGCCACAGCAAATATATTTTTCTCTCTCTATCTGAATTAATTATTAATCTCTGGCAGCAAGGGGACTCTTTGAATATTTCAGTTCCTATAGGCCTCTGCTTCACTGACTAAACTCTCTGCTGTTTCACTATTTGACTGCAGCGTGTACTCCTAAAGAACAACCCACAACTCACAGAATAAGCTAATAACTCAAATGTATTATTGTTACTCGTACATGATTGGTGTATTTGTGGTTTGATGTTAGACGGCGCATCCTTTGAGTGTGGACACTGCTCCATTGGATTGGCCTCCATTTCCTCTGGGCTCTACTATACTGGGAAAAATGAAAAGTTGAGCTAATAAAAAAATTAGCTTTGCAGACAAATTGACCTTATTGTAGAATACATTACATGTTGTGATTGTTTCAAATGATTGACAGGCATATTAAATCTACCTGAAAAAGTATGGTATTTGACATTGTGTGTGACTATGCTTGGGGGAAGGCATGGGGTGTATACTGTTATGTACAGAGACGTACAAATTCTGTCATTTATTTATTTGCATTTGATGTCATCACTGTACAGTACCAGATTTCTTAAAGAAGCACTTTATGGTGTTGCAATTCTACAGTACATAATTAACAGTAAAATGCTAGACTTTAATCTTTTTTCTTTTCTTAAATCAGCGCGTGTATCATAATTTAAACATAGCACCTTTTTTTGTGTAATTGATCAAACCTGCGGTCAAGGCAGAAGGTTCTGGAATCTGGCAATGCTGCTTATAACATGCGTGCACGGCCTCCGTCTCGTCTCTCAGCCACAGTTGTCTCACAGTTTCCTTAAGTGAATTTGATTTCAAGAGTAACTCAGGAGTATATCGTACATATATACAGTCCTCCTCCCTCCTTCTGAATCCCGTGGGGGGGGGGGCGAACAGGGTGGGGGGCGTGGCCAGGGCGGGGTCTGGGTTGTGCAGAGGTGCCCGTCCCGTGGCGAGCGTCCGCTTTACTTCACGTCGGGCGCGAAGTGTACTACGGCGCCCCCCCTCCGTGGTTCTGGTCTTTCCACCTGTGGTTCTGGTTCTCCTCCAACGGCACCCTGGGAATGATCACTGGGTCCGCAAAGCTCGACTTTTGGCCCTCTGGAAAGTAGCAGCAAAGTTAAATACGGAAAAAAAAGACAAGAAAGACAAAATGTGAAACATGTTATTCTTTTTACAACACACAGTAAAGGACGAGTTCTGCTGAACAGCCTGTGACTGGCTGGCTGGTGCTTTGAGACTGAATGGCTGAAACATGATAGCTGACCTTCCTCCTGCACTGACTGACAAATATGTTCAAAATAAAAAAAAGGACACATGTGGTAGATAAAAAAATAAAAAAAAGGCTGCTGCCAAAACTATACTTTTGCTCTCAGGACAGGGGGCATATGATTCTGTGTATGTTGGTGTCTATCTGCGTTCGTGCCAGTTCCTGTGTGCCTATGTTTAACTCACAGGAAGCAATTGATTGTGTCAAAGGATCACATCACCTCTAGCTTTTTATTACACAGCAAAAAGGGTGGTGTACATTCAACACCCCTAGGGTGTTAAATGTACACCAGCAGTGTTAGATTTACACCGGCATTTTTACTGTGTAGAAATATATATTTTTTTTTAGCACACCAGCACAGGTAAGTTGGTGCTGCAAACATCAGCAGATGGCAAAAGCCTTGAATTGGCTGAAACAATACCAAAGCTTGATTTACTTTTGTAGCTTTACAAAAGACAAGAATTAAAATTTCTGATTTAAAAAGCCAAATCCATGAGCGGGAAACTATCAGCCAATTGTCACAGGGCATTCAAGAAACAACACCAGTAACAGTTAGGAGAAATATAATCTGAATGAGATAAGTTGGTTTTGATACCAGACTGAATCAAGAGTCGGTGGCTTCACACCAATGGCATATAGTTTTCACACATACATAAGATATCAGATATGCGATTAGTGGGTCTAATTCATACACAAATCCCAATATTATAACCCTACTTATTAAATATGATAAAAAAAATTTAAATTCAGATTATATTTAACCACATTCAAACAAGACATTGGACAATCAAAGAAAACTGGCATGTCGACGTCATTTAAAGATTTCAGAAATGTATGATTTCAGAAATATGATACTGATATTCAAATGATTTGCATGATTAATTAAGCAGCAGATGCTTTTAGTCATTAAAGTTCAGACACACGGTTAATGTGTGGACCATTCGTCTTCTTCCAGCAATATTTTTTTAATAGTCATTTGACATTACGTGCTCACTATGCATGGTTCAGCCACGCACTTGCAATGTCGCAGAAATAAAAAGTGACAAGTGATCTCCTAATCTGCATGTTCTATTCAAGACATTTTACGCTTGGCTTTCGCTTGACCTAGTTTTCTCCTATGCAAAAAAAAGGCATTTTATCGAAGTTGCGGGGGATTTCCCGACAGCACGGCTAACAGCTAACAACAATTCCCATGTCCCCTCAGAGAGAGGGTGGGGAGAACCTCACAAAAACAAAAAAACAAACAACAACAAAATAAAACACAGCCACAAGCATCCACAGACTACAATCAAATCCTCAAGGTTCCATATGGAAGAGAAATAGGCTACGGCAATGGTACAACATCAATGCTGGATTATAAAGATTGAACCTGTGAGGCCTCAAGGCTCCGTGTATCCTGAAATATTCTGAAATAAAAAACTAAAGCAAAGAAAGTTACATCGAAATAGTGTGACAGTAGCAATGTAAACTGTTTAAAAAAAAGTTTTTTGTAACTTAATGCACATTTGAAATTCACACAGCAATGTTTGAGTCTTGAGATAATTAGATTACCTTGCATTGGATAATGTACAGCGCCAGAGGTGTTGCTTTAGCGTCTGAACCCAAACAATATCTTGAATTGGTTGACAGAGCTGTATGTAGTGTTTTAGCACAACCCTTCAAATGAATCAAAATGTTACTAATTAAATAGAGTTCAATTTATCACGGCACTGTAATGGATGATATGACACCATCAAATAGCCAATCATAGCATCGTTTGAAAAACACAATTCTTAACGACATTTTCACTGAAAAGTTACATATGCAGTTATTGATGGCAACATTATATATGGCTAGTTAAAGAAACAGAGCACACATTAAATTATTTTATTCTAATATTCTCCATTGAGCTCATGAATTTGTTGAACTACCATTACCAACTACCAACTTTTGGACATTCACCGAAATATTTTATATTTCCAATATGGTTGAGTCTTTGTCCTCACTGCTTTGTGGTTTCCTGTTTTCCCCCTCCCAAAAAAAAAACCGAGATACTGTGGTGGAATCGGGACATTTAATTCTGGAATATAGTCCTAAGCATCCTTTCACATGCATATTGCAGGTATCCTGAAATATATTTGACATAAAGCTAAATATATTTCCCAGCACTCAATTAATAACAATATGCAGGCACTTAAAGGATGCTAGAATTTATGCCAGAATGTGTTACAGTCGATTTGTGAAAAAGTTTACATGTAATTGAATTTGATTATTATATACCAAATATACAACTTTTATCTGCACAGTTCTCTTCCATGTGGATGTTGCCAAGTCACTTTCTTCACTAAAGCAAGACTAGGAAATAGAACAATCTTTTCTTGCATCTTTCACATCCCCCTCTTTAATAAAAAGAATCCACACTCTTTTTTTTTTTACTGCTTTTGCATTTATTAATAATTTCAGTAAATAGTAGCAAGCAGGGAACACAACCACGTCACAAACGTTTCCAGTACATGACTCCTTTCTTTATTATACTTTCCTCCTTTTTCTTTTTCAAATCATTCTACAAAACCCGAAAGCGGTGGTGGAGAGAGAGCGAGAGGGGGAGAGAGAGGGAGAGATATAGCACCAAGTTGGGTGTGCTGCTCAGCACGCTAACATGATCAACCTGGCGACGCGCAATAAGGCCCAAGGCTGCAAAATGTTAATGAGATGGCCCTCACCCTCCCGGGATGGAAAATGGCCGCCCTCGAGCGGAGGGGCCAAATCCTCCGGAGGGCCACGGGGGACGCACACGCACAAACACACGAACACCAGACGACGAGGCGAAGACTCGCCCACGCTCGGGCGAGATGGAGGGGCGGACTACCACAACGACAGATGAGCTCAGGAAGACAGGGAGAATGGGGGCCCATAGAGACCGCTGGGCCCTCTCCTACTGTGGCCTATCCCACCAACGGAAGCCCATGATGTTCTAATCCACTGAAATCCATTACACTGTCACATAAACTCTATCTCCCAGAATTCCATGGGCTCCAGGCAGCTTACTGGCTGGCTGGCTAACTGGCTTTCGCAAATTGAGCCCCCCAGGGGGCGGACATGTTTAAAGAGGGCGCTGTGCAGCTGACTCCACTGCACTCAATTTGATTTGTACGATACAGATTTGTTGCCGTAAGATTAAGTAAACACATCTACGGCAACAGAGCAACATGAGTAGGCCTACAGACGTGAACACGCACCAATGCCATAAAGCCTATCCTGTCCTCTGGTCTGACACAGCTACAGCTGTTCTTTTCCTCAGCATCAAGGAAGGTATGTTTTTTTTTTCTTCTACTGTGTATACGCCACCCCGCAGTATCTACAGTGATGAGTTCGACTCAATATCCACGTAAGCCCAGGAGAATCTGAATTTGGGTGAATGCGTTTGTGTTTTTGATTGCTTTGAGAGAAAATAAATAAATCTCACCCTCGCACTACACATGCAGTTCAGAGAAAAAAGCTGTATAAGCTATGGCCCGAATAGTGAGGAGAGCGAGAGAAAGAGAGAGAGGGAGAGAGAGAGAGAGAGAGAGAGAGAGAGAGATAGGAGGATAATGCCATGCAGCATGAAGCGTCATCATAAACACATAAATAAATAAAGCATTCCATAGTGACAGCATTCACTTACCACATCGGCACAGGGGCGCTCAGGTATATTAAAATAAAATTCACAAAAGTGGTTAGACATGTTATTTTGCTCCCCCCCCCCCCCCCCCCCCCTCAATCAAATGGAAGAAAAGAAAGCCCACAGCATCAAACAGGTAATACATATGAATGCAAACCTGCTCTGACAGAGCACATCTGACTGTGGCCCCTCATAGCTAATCTGGAGACCTCAGTGTGATCATTGTGTGTGTGTGTGTGTGTGTGTGTGTGTGTGTGTGTGTTTTGGAGGGGGTCCCCATCTGCTTGTCCTGAGGGACGGACCCCGTAAATCACGTTTGCGAGAACAGACTGTGACTGGGACGGAGGCAGTGGGGAGGAACCGGGTCACTCCAGGTTGTGACAGTTCAGCATATGGCATATGCTGATAGCCCTGCCCCTCAGACCATAGCCAATCACCTCATCCCATACTCAGCTTGTCATCTGTCTGTTTTCAAAACCATTTGTAAAATGCCATCTAAAATACCAAGCTAAAATAATGTCAGTGAATAATTTTTTTGAAGCTTTTGAGTCCAGGGAACTTATTTTGAGTGCGAACCACTCTCATTTTCTTAACATATCATTTCTCATTTGTTTTTTACACACCATAAGTAGCTGATAAAAAGAGGACTTGGCTGAGCGCGATGGTGCAACCTCTCACTTAAATGAGTGAAAAACAAACGGTCTTATACTTACATAGAGTTTCCCTTGAAAATCTATATGCTACATTATTTTCCATTAAATTTTTGATGTGCTCGTTCTAATCACAGTGTATCATGGAAATGACAAAATATATCGCTAATCAAAGGTCCGGAGAGACGTGCACATCCAGTAATGTGTAATCATATTACAGTAACCGGGTTCGTTCCCTGGCAACCAAACCCATGAAAGCTGATATCCTGAATTAGGCAGGATCATCCTGCGACCTTTGAAGCAATTCAATACAGCAAGGTCCAAAATGCAGAGGTAACAGTCAAAGGCCCTTTAGGGATTAGTGGTGTCTGAACACTCAAATGCTTCCAATCTAAGAAAAACGATATCCAAAGGTTTGAATGAAAAAGAACAATAAATTATACAGGCTAGAGAACTGTACATAACTGTACATACTGTGGTCAGTACAGTACTTCTGGGTTGAAGAGGGAATAGATTAGAAGTGGCCTGAGATCAGTATACTCCAAAATATTTCACATTTATCAAAGCTTTTCCCAACAACAAAAATGAAAAAAAAAAAAGCATGAACATCTTAAAAACCTTGCATAAGATTTTTTAGGAAGTTAAACTGCACTACAAGCCCCCCCCCCCCCCCTCCGCCCAAAAGAAAAGTAAAAGAAAACCTTGATAAATGCAAACCAAGCAATCTGTGCAGGTGCGGCAGGCCAGCCATACAGATTTGCCTGTCAGGAGAGCTCCATGCAACATCCAAGTCTCATAGCAGAGTGTCCATTGGCTAGCGAGTCGGGCGGTAGCCATGGAGACGGTGGAATGAGTGGAGGAGGGGGAAGCGGATGCGATGGCGGATGTGTGCCCCCCCCCTCCCTTCACGCCGGGGCAAACTGATGCAACGTGCGACAGTGAAGCGATACGCCACGTCAACAACCCCCCTGACATTTACCACTCTACACTGAGTACAGAGAACCAGGGACTAGAGAGAGAGAGAGAGAGAGAGGGGGGGGAGAGAGAGAGAGAGAGAGAGAGGGAGAGAGAGGGAGGGAGGCGAGAGAGATGGAGAGGAGAGACAGGGGAGGGAAGAGTTGGAGAGAGGT